>OY482672.1:97228265-97623265 GCA_960531455.1 Urophora cardui
CTAAGAGGAAAGCCCTCCATTTGCCTGCATACGTAGAGAAGTATAGCCAACCAATCCGGTAAGCTATCTCCTATGCGTGTGTTGGAAATGGCGGGATTGCCGCACCAACACCACCCTAATCCAAGGTGTTCAGGCATACGTGCTGAAGGATGAATGGTCAGTGGGTGGCTAAACCTAACTGATCCCGTACGGTCCCCTCCGATGCCCGGGCAAGGTCGGTTGTATAAGTGCCTTCTCCCCGCATTCCGGCTCTGCGGACGAGTGACGACCCTTTCCGGAACACTCTTGGGAATAAAAACTGGAAAAATTAAACAAAAAAAATGAAAAACAAACAAACCAAAATCAAATGACAATGACGAACGAAACGGAACAGGACAACAGAGCGACGGACAGAGATACGGACTCGACAATGGACTCTATGACTACGACCAATACAACTTTCTACAGAAATCCTGAACCTTTGGTGACGGATTCTGAGGAAGAGACGCTCCTGGCATCGAGCCAGGATACAATTATAAGTGCCGTGGGAAGTACCAACCACAGTACGCCCACGGCACAAACAGCACAACAACAGAGCACATCCTCCAAAGCAGTAGGAAGCACCAACCATAGTGCAGCTGCTGTCGCGGGGGACGGCAAGAAAAAAAGGACGAAGAGTGACCGCCAGATCCGGAAGAACAAATACCAGAGGGCGCTATTCATGCTGAAAAAGCTAGAAAATGGCGACTCTCCTGGCTGTTCGAAGGATGTGGCAAGATACAAAGAGGTGATTGAGGAGTTTGAAATCTACGAACGTGAGTTTCAGGCTTCTAAACCACTTCCAACAACAAAAACCGGCGCCAGTGAAAATTCTCAAAAGAGAAATAGATCTGGCAACGATAACAACAGCAACACCACTGAGGCGACAAAGAAGCCCAAACGGGCTGACATGCCAGCCACGACACAGCGTCACTTTAGCGACGTCGCCAGAGACCATCTGCAAGTGGCCATTGTAGACGTGAACAGCAGATCGCCAGCATCAATTCAGCAGAACTGGATGGAGATCGAGATCGGGTTGACGAAGCTCGCGATGCGTCGCGTACTTGACAATCCGGCGGGTCCCCATCCGGTCTTTGACTCCTCGGAGGTGCTCAGGGGTTACAGGGTGATCAAATGTGCGGATGAGTTTTCTTTGGAGTTCCTAAGGAACAGCGTTGCTAGGGTCAGCGAAGGGCTCGAGACTATCGAGCTCAAGCTGATCCAAGCGGCGGACGTTCCAAGGAGGCCTCGTGCGCGCATTTGGTTACCCCCCATGGACAACCCGGGGGAGGAGCTGTTGAAATGCGTGAAGCTGTACAACAGTCACATACCGGCCGTTGCAGAGTGGCAGCTCATTAAGGCGGAGACAACAACAAACACCAGCAGACCGATACTCGTGGCGATCTGCGAGGAGTCGCTCGAAGCCTTGGCAAAGGCAAATCATAAGGTTGCCTTCGGCATCCGTATGGCCAAAGTCAAGGTCTTCACTGGCGACAAAACTCCCGATGAAGACGACCCTGAAGAGGTAGATGATGCAGGTCAACTGCTGAGGGGCGTCAACATCAATGACCCCACAACATAACAGACTCGTCAGCTGCGCTCAGATTAATCTGCAGCACTCAAAAAGTGCTACGGATAATCTGAGGGTTCTCCTGGTGGAGGATGACGTCGATATCAGTTTCGTCCAAGAGCCCTGGGTGCACAACCAAACAATCAAAGGGCTAAACACCAACACACACACGCTTTTCTACAAGGCTAACACAGGTAATCCTAGATCTTGCATACTAATCAAAAAAGGTTTTAATGCATTTCTTTGCTCAGATTACAGCACAGCAGATACAACAGTGGTCAGGGTACGGGGCGTAGACGAACGACCCATTTTCGTGGTGTCGGCGTATATGGCTCACGATAGGGAAGCTCCACCCCCGGAACTGCGGCACTTCCTAAACGACAACAGCGACCGCACCATCATAGGCTGTGACGCGAACGCCAGACATTCAATCTGGGGGAGTTCTGCAACCAACGATAGGGGTGAGTCCTTATTTCAATTTATATTAAACACTAGTTTAAGTATATGTAACGTAGGGTCCAAACCGACCTTCAGATTTCCCAGTTCCGAGAGGTACCAAGGATGGGAGGAGGTCCTAGATCTGACTCTCACCACAGACGCAGATGCGTCGCTAGTGGAGAACTGGAGAGTATCCGACAAACCATCCCTATCGGATCATTGCTGGATCCTCTTCGGCCTAAGAGTGGGATCTGGACACCCTCCTCCTATCCGCTATAGGAACCCCAGAAGAACTAAATGGGATGCATTTACAAGAAGATCAGAAAAATTTCTCTCCAAGGGCCTCAAAACTAAACTAGAGAGCTCCGATGAGCTTGATGCAGTAGTTGAAAACTTAGAGAAAACGCTAACAAAAGCGTACACTAAATCCACACCAGTTAGTATTCAGAAAAATAAATCCCCCCCCTGGTGGAATGGGGAACTCAGGGATCTAAGAACAACAGTAAGAAGAACCTTCAATGAATGCTTCAAAACTAAAATATGGAACCCATATAAGGAGGCACTAAAAAAATATAAGCAAGCACTAAGGAAAGCCAAGGCCGAGTCCTGGAAATCCTTTTGCTCTTCAATAGAAAACAACCGGGAATCCTCCAGACTGAGCAAAATTCTGTCCAAGGTTCACAATAGCCCCCATTTCGTAAGAGGTGGGGACGGTGAATGGACAACCTCAGAGGAGGACTCCCTAGAAACTCTTATAAATGCGCATTTCCCTGGTAGTGAAAGGGTATCGACAAGTGCACCTCAACCAGTACAACTAGTACTACCAGAGGGGCTGTCAGAATCGATCATTAGCAGGGAAAAAGTCGCGTACGCCATCAATAGTTTCTCTCCATACAAATCGCCAGGCCCAGATGGTATCTATCCGATAATGCTACAAAAGCTAGGAGACCCCTTGACACTCTGGCTGGAAAGGGTATATAAAGCTAGTATAGCCATGACCCACATTCCATTAAGCTGGAGAAGGGTCAAGGTCATCTTCCTACCTAAAGCAGGGAAAAGATCCCACGAGCAGGCCAAAGACTACAGACCCATTAGCCTAACCTCCTTCCTCTTAAAGGTCTTTGAAAGGCTCATTGACATCCATATAAGAGCGATCATAACAGGGCCTAAACTATCCAAAGCTCAACATTCTTACATGAAAGGCAGGTCCACTGACACAGCTCTTCATGAGCTAGTAACCACCATAGAAAAATCACTAAAATACAAACAATTCTCCCTAGCGGCCTTCCTTGATATCGAAGGCGCTTTCAATAACATCGAGATCAACCAGATTGTAGGATCCCTCGAAGGTCTAGGTATCAACTACCATATCTGCAGATGGGTTCAATCTATGTTGAACAACAGAATAATTCAAGTCAGCATGGGTTCGGTCACGGCTACTCGCTACGTCAGGAGGGGCACACCACAGGGTGGCGTCCTCTCTCCTCTACTATGGGTTGTGGCTGTGAACGAAATACTACTCGAGCTCAACAAAAACGGTGTAAAGGTAGTCGCGTATGCTGACGATGTAGCAATAATAGTATCGGGCCCGTTTCCGTCGACATTAAGTGAAATAATCCATGCAGCCCTTAACAAACTGAAATCATGGGCCGCCAAAAGCGGACTCAGTATTAACCCTAGCAAAACCGAACTGGTGCTATTCAGCAACAGATATAAAATACCACAATTCAGAATGCCCTCTATAGACGGCAATACTCTCGAACTATCTGAAAAGGTTAAGTACCTGGGTGTCGAAATAGATCGCAAACTGAATTGGAAGACAAACATCGAAAAGAGAGCAGAAAAGGCACAAATAGCCTACTACTCGTGCAAAAGAATATTCAGCAGAAACTGGGGTCTCACGCCCAAACTTGCCTTGTGGCTATACACAGCCGTCATACGGCCAACACTAACATACGGTGCGGTAGTATGGTGGCCAGCCCTAGACAAGCAGTACAACGTCAAAAAACTAAACAGCTTACAACGAACAGCATGTGCTGGGGTGACAGGAGCATTGAAGTCGTGTCCAACTGACGCACTGAATATAATCCTGCATCAATTACCAATTGACCTTCACATACGTGAAACTGCAACGAGGTCGGCAATACGACTTCTGGAGTCGGGCTGCTGGACTGACAGGCAATATGGTCACGGTAATATCCTAAACATGCTTCCCGGATTACAGAAAACATCAGACTACCTCCCAACCACACTGGACTTTAACAGGAACTTTAAGGTGAGGTTCCCCTCAAGAAGGGAATGGAGAAGGGATAGCGTGCGGAAGAAGGAAACAATCTCGATCTACACAGACGGGTCCAAAATGGACACAGGTGTGGGGTCGGGAGTTTTCTCTGAGCAACCAAATATCTCACTCTCTTTCCGTCTGCCAGACTCAGCCAGCATATTCCAAGCGGAGTTACAAGGCATAGAGCGGGCCTGCGAGTTCGAGCGGCGCTTATGGCGCTCAACTCTCCCATAACAACATCCAAGACAGTCCGAAGCTGCAAAGATGCTGTTGAAGCAATAGCGGCGGAAGGCGTGGCCATCTCGCTAATCTGGGTTCCTGGTCACAGGAACATTGAGGGCAACGAGATGGCAGATGAACTGGCTAAAGCCGGGGCATCTATGGACCTATCAAGAGCAGTTACGCTAAGCTGCCCCCTATCAGCCATTAAAAGAGACATTCATGACAAACATAAGGAACTGGCCACACTTCGGTGGAAATCTGCAGCAACATGCAAGATAACGAAGCAAACCTGGCCGGACTACAACATAAAAAGAACTAGAGAACTCCTTAGTAGATCAAGGAAGGAAATCTTCAGAATTACAGCCACTATCACGGGACACTGGCCTTTTGGCAAACAAGCCGAACGGATGGGAATCCCATTCAACACTAGATGCAGAAGCTGCAACCAAGATGGCAGCGAGGAATCGATCACACATTTCCTGTGCGAATGTCCCGCACTGTCTCATATCAGGCATAAAGCCTTTGGTAGGTTTGAATTCCAAAGCCTAAAGGACTTATCAGTTTGCCCCCCAACCGACCTTAACAGGTTCATCGAAGGAACCAAATGGTTCGATCAGGGTGATGAACCGCAATAACAACAACCGATCTCAGAAGGTTTACCGAGGGAACCAAATATGGTTTCGTACGGATGGAGAACCGTGACGTCAGGGATTATTTGGTCCATGAGTACGTGCATCAAAATGGCGCCTGGTGCGCTAATTGGGCCTGGCTAAAGCCGGGCAGCACAGCAACCAACCAACCAATCTAAACCAAGTAGTTTGACAAACTTTAAATGTTTTTGTTTTTGTAAATTCTTTGTAAAAATATATGATACATTTTCATTTGTATTTACATATTCTAAATTAACATCATTTCGAGCAATAACTTCTCTTATGTAATGGTACTTAACATCAATATGTTTGGTACGCTTATGATATACCGGATTTTTTGCGATTTGTAGAGCGCTAAGGTTGTCGCCTTTTATTGTTATTGCTTCGTTGTCATGCCATCCAGTTTCGTTCAACAAACGCCTCTTTTGCCGCTGTGCACAAAGCAATATATTCGGCTTCTGTGCTGCTTAGTGCTACCACGTCTTGCTTCTTACATTGCCATGAAAATGCTGCACCCGCTAAGTAAAATGAATAGCCTGTATACGACTTTCTGCAAAGTTTATCGTTAGCCCAATCTGCGTCTGCGTAGCCTTCTAACTTTTTACCTAGCTTGCGGTAACGAATTTTTAAATTAATGGTCTTTGACAAATATCGTAGGATATGCATAGCTCCTGCTTCGTGTTCAGAATGAGGGTCATTATTTCTTTGCGCTGAAACGCTGACTGCATGCAATATATCAGGCCGAGTTGAAATTGCCAAATACATTAGAGACCCAATCAGCGACTGGTATTTTGTGGTATCCACCCTCACACATTTTTCATTGCTGCAATTTATTTGAAAGCCAGGGTCTAGAGGTGTACTTACTGGACGACAGACGTTTACACCGTACATAGACAATAATTGATTTATATACTTCTTTTGACTCGCTCAATTTCGAAACCGAGAAAAAACTTTATGCTGCCGCCATCATGCAATGCAAAATTTGATGATAGCTTGCGTTTAATTTCTTCAATCTCTTTCTCATTGTTGCTTGCTTTAATTAAATCGTCCACATAGACGGCTATATACGTAAATATACGATTTACCTCTTTCACATATAAGCATGTTTCGCTTTTGCACGGAGTAAAACCCATACTTTTTAAAGAGCTATCAAGTGTATTGTTCCAGTTACGACCGGATTGCTTTAGGCCATAGATAGCTTTGTTTAGTTTTAAAACTTTATTTGGTTGCTGCTCATCTATGAAACCCTCTGGTTGTCGAATGTATACTTCTTCAGTTAACTTACTATTCAGGTATGCATTCGAATATCGATTTGATGCAAATACAGATTTTTTCAACAGCAAGGGCTAATAGCATACGTATGGTCTCATACCGAATTACTGGCGAAAACGTCTCCCAGTAGTTTAAACCTTCTTTTTGGTTGCACCCTTTTGCTACTAGTCTTGATTTGAAATCTGTAATGTTACCATTTGCATCACGTTTAATTCTATAAACCCATTTTGAACCGATAGCTTTTTGTCCATGGGGGATATCAACAACTGACCATGTATTGTTCGCAACTAACGCGGCGTATTCTTTACGCATTGATTTTTCCCACTCATCGGCATATTTACCAGATAATGCTTGCTTGACCGTCTGAGGCGTTTCAACATGTACCCCATATTGCACGTTGTTTAGCGTTTGGTACTCTTTTCGCGGACGACCTACTTCGCCTGTGCGAATAAGTTTTGGTCTACCCCTACCACGATGGGCATTAATGTTACCTGAGTCAGAACTGCTTGCCTCTTCTTCATCATATCTGTCATTTCTATTTTGGACATTTGCATCATCATCGCCATTTGCTGCTTCTTCGTCGCAACTTTCAAAATCTAAAACTGCATCATCAACTGCGTTAACATCTTCGCACGTATTTTCTTCATCGTTTATGATAAACGTAGCCATGTCTACTTCGTCATTTGTGTCATTTTTCACGCTTTTTTGCACATTATTTTCATTTTCTATAAATTTAACATCACACCTTTCGATTACTTCTCTATTTTGTCTATCATATAAGCGGTAAGCTTTGGCCACATAAGAATATCCTACAAACACATATTCTTTTGCTTTTGCACTGAACTTTTTGTTTTGTGTTTTGTCTAATTCAAATGCACGCGCGCCAAATATTTTGAAGTGCTTTACCGACGGCTTTTAGTTGTGCCAGACCTCATACGGCGTACAATTATACAACAATTTTGTAGGAGAGCGATTGCGCAAGTAAACAGCAGGGTGTACTGCAGTGATAGGCAAAATTGAAATGCAACTGTATTAGTGAGAGCGCCGTAATAGCGCAAATCAATTGGTTCCTTTTCGTTTAGTCGCTTGCTGGCCCTCAATGAATGCGGTCGTTTATAAAAACGACAAGCATACGCACATATGTATAAGTAATTATGCTTTTACATATATAAATATGCGCAAAGAAGCGACATTCACCCACGATGTTGCTGCGCCAATTGCTGAACGACGACTAAATCGTTTACAAAAGAAAGAGCATAACGTGTCTGTGTAATTTGAGCGCAATCAATTGATCTATGAAACGCCTATCACTGGTGTACTGCCTCTCCCCACAGTTCTTCTTCTAATTCAAATTGAGCGGTAGTTAAATCTTTAATTTAACTACCGCTAAATTTGAGTGGTAGTTGAATTTGAATCAACTACCACTCAATTTTAGTGGTAGTTGAATTTTGAATCAACTACCACTCAAATTTGGTGCTCGAAACCTATTTAGGCAGTGAAATCATTGCGAAGTTAATCAACACATCAGCTTGTGGTGAAATGTACATACATACATATATATGTGAGTATATGTGAGTCGTTAGTTTTGAAATTGGCATAAGTCCATTTTTAGGTGTGTCGAGATATTGAAGGATTTGCGTTTTTACTGATTCAAAAATATGAAGTGAACTAGAGGTGAACTAGAGGTGTACTAGAGGTGTACTAGAGGTGAACTAGAAAATGAACTAGAAATTGAACTAGAGGTGTACTATATGTCAACTAGAGGTGAACTAGAAGTGAACTAGAGGTAAGCTAGAAGTGAACTAGAGGTCAGCTAGAAGTGAACTAGAGTTGAACCTGAAATTGAAATAGGGCTGAACTAGGAAGTGAACTAGAAATTTAACTAAAACGAACTAGTAGATGAACTTCAATATCTACAAATACTATTGCAATGCACATGTCCTGCCCTTGAATTTTGTATATTTAATGTACATACATATGCATAAGTTATACGCATACATATACATATGTATGTATGTAAGTTTTTCCATAAGCTTTTTTGGGGTTTGACTGACTTCTTTGCACTTTAACTACCAACACTAAAGTTGAGTGGTAGTTGAAGATTTAACTACCACTCAAGATTTAACTACCACTCAAATTTAGTGGTAGTTAAATTCAAGATTTAACTATCACTCAAATTTAGTGGTAGTTAAGTTTAAGATTTAACTACCACTCAAATTTAGTGGTAGTTAAATTCAAGATTTAACTACCACTCAAATTTAGTGGTGGTTAAATTCGAGATTTGAGTGGTAGTTACAGGCTGAGTGCACTCAAAATTAGTTGAATCATGCCCAATCCTGCCTCATAATAATCAAAAAAAAACATCTTTTATATTATTTTTTATTTGAAAAATTAAAAATATTCATTTCACACATTATATTATTGACTTTTATTATAAAAATTACAAAAATGCATCTTATATCTAAGGAAAATCATGGCAAATAGAGCAATTTGTTGATGTGACCGAATGTTCAAGACACATTGGCTTCTTACATTTGGCGCACAGCTTTCTGGATTTTCTACGGCGTTTTTCCTCTTGTGCGTAACATAAATAGCAAGATCCGGACACAGGTTTTGGCGTGCGCGCTGCGGCAGATGTTGATGCTGCTGTTGATACCATTGATTCCACCGGTCGGTTGAAATATGCTTCAATAGCAATTTTAGTCGAAAAATTTCTCGTCACTTGACGATTTATGGCTCTGGCTTCAATAATGGGCATACACAATGCTTCAGCGAAGCTGCGCAGGATCTGCTTACGCTTGTTGTTTGTTCTCCAAGGCAACATAGGGTTATTCAAATCGTAGACAATGTAGGCTGCAAGCAAAATTACTGCTTTATTTTTTTTTGGGAACATAAGAGCACATTGTCACATTATTTTGGAAGCCAAATGTCGTTGAACCAATTGTCCTGTTTTTGTTCTGCTTCATTTCTTGAGGAATATATGATTTGTTTTTGCGCAAAGTTCCAACGATCGTGAGTTTCCAGGTGAGAAGCAGTTCTGCAACTGGCAAGGTCGTAAACAAATTGTCCATTGTAATCTTTCGGCCACTTCCTTGGTATTTGGCAGACAAATCCTTCACCACTCGTTCGCCTTGGTTCGTTTCCCTACCAGTTTCTGCTTGGCCAGTATATATTTGTCCATGCAGTGGATATGCATTTGTGGCATCGCAAATCCACCAAACTTTGATACCATATTTAGCAGGTTTTGACGGTATGTACTGCGTAAACCGTGTGCGTCCACGGTAAGGAAATAATTGTTCACCAATCGTCAAGCATGAGCTGGGCTTGTAATGTGCAGCAAGATTATTGTTCATCATCGTCCACAACTCACTGATCGGTGATGCTTTATCAGTTAGTAAGCGTGTTGGACGAGTGTTTTTATCGTCAAATCTTAGGAACCGCAATATCGAACAGAAACGGTTGACTCCCATTGTGGCGCGATATAAAGGATAGTTTTAACGCTCCATATATCTCGAACATGTTCTCCATTGCTATGGTTCGCACCAGTCATAAGTATGCCAAAAATGCATACAGCTCTGTTATTGACACAGGCGTTCATGACTTAGGAGTTGTGTTTGGATGCGCATTGTTGTAATCATTATAAGTTTCTTTTGCTAACTTATTTGTGTGGCGCATAATTATATGAGCCATTTCAACGTTCATGAAGCATTTGAATGTTTGCTCTATTGACAACATTTCAGTGCATCTAGCTGGTCCAGAACGTTCTCTTATAATATTTTGTCTGAGTACCTGACGACTTACATTTGGTTCTTTCATCCACTCAGTACCATCACGTGCAACAAATTTTTCGGCACTAGCAGGTAATTCATTATTTTCTTCTACTTCTTCTTCTTCATCGTCTTCTTCATCATCCTCATAGTCCGCATAATCAGGTAATACTTCTGCGGCATTGCGAAACTTCAGCATCGTCATCAGTAATTTCAATGTCATTGATTTGAATTTCTTCTTCATCTTCTGAGTCAAAGTCATAGGGAGCGTCATCGCCAGAAATTTCATCAAATAAAGATTGTATATATGATTCTCGGTGTTCCTCAGTTAGCCTGCATAATAAAAAAAATAGTATATGTTTACATTGTTACTTATTTTACATTTTTTACCTTCTATATGCTGCACTTGATAAATATTCGTTTCTTCTTGAAGTAATTTCGTATCCAGTTATTTATAGTTTCAGTTATATTTATTTTCACTTATATTTTCACTTCTTACACCATAGATGCTCATGCCTATGCCCTTGAATCACATTTGTTTTTGTTTTTCCCCCAGACATAGGCACAGATACAAATTCGCCCAATGAATATAAAAATAAAGTTTTCTTCCCCTGCCATATGCCCACAGGTATAAAAAATTTCAAATGAATGTGATTGAGTTTCTTATGGGAAGGGCGAAGCTACGTTAGCTTCGCCCTTCCCATATAAAGCTACGTTGGCGTCGCCCTTCCCATATGGAATTGAAAATTACACTAACAAATTGAAAATAAATTTTTTTTGAAAAAATTGAATTCTTGAATTGAAAAGCGACGTAACTCAAAACCCAAATAAATATAAAAGAAATAGAAGAAATGCAAGAAAACCTTTTTCTTTACAAACGAAGGTTTGAAGTAAAACCTTGGGTAATGAAGAAGACTCTTGCTGGGAGGAGACTAACATTTAGCAGTCCCTAAAGACGTTATTCATGGATTCAAAAAATTTTGAGTTGTGCAATTTTTTGATTTAGGGTGCGATTTGTAGGCAAACGAAAAAACTGAAAAAAAAATTCTAGTTAATATTGAAAAATGTGTGGCAAAAGTGTATTTCAAATTATTTGAAGAAAAATAAAAGTAGATTTTAGTAAGAAGAATAGGAATTAGAGCTTTTTTGCTGAAATATTATTGCGAGTCGCAGTTTATGCTAATTAATTATAGGTACGTATATAAATTAATTATTAAGGTAAGTTATATATATGACAGAAATAAAATATGACAAGTATCCACTCATAAGAAATGAAATTTTAAATACTTATCCATGTTCGGCAGCACTTATATTTGCGAAAAAGCTTTAAGTTCATCAAAACAAACCAAAGAAACCTTTTATCACAAAAGCATTTGGAAGCAATTCTGCAATTATCCACCTCTGATTCGACAATAAATATTGACAATTTAATAAACAGCCTTGAATAAACTTATCACTTATTATATAATATGTAGATATATTTTTTTTTATATGCACGAGTTCATATCTTAATTTAATATATATGTAGATACATTTGTATAAATAAAATATGTTGTAAATATTGTAAATGGTACAATAAAATTTACTTGTAGTTTGTAACTTTTTTTAAATCTAACACAATTTTTTCTGAGTGCACTAATAAATTTTTGTAGATGTATTGGAGGTTCCCCATTCCATACGAGAGCGTTGAGCACCCTTGTCTTACACTTTTGAGCACCAAAACAATAATGAAAATATCAACAGGCAGCATTTATAGCAACACCTCGTGTGAAAACAACCCTTGCAGCTGCATATAAAATACAAAAACCAGTTATACCAGTGTATTTGCTACCTATGTAGTACGTACCCATACCTTGCGCGACCTTTTTGCACATATCTTTTGAACCAGGTAGAATATTTCAATGAAATAAAAACCAAAAATGTGTATTCGTTGTTAATCTACAAGTATATTATTATAAATTATATTATTTTGTTTTGCATTTATCAGGACAGCAACAAAAACAAAAATCCACTGTTGCATGTCCTGACTTTATTTGCCCATATCGCTGGAACCAGTAGGAATATTCGAATGAAACAAAAGACAAAATACTTGTTATATATTAAAATATACATTTCAAAAAAAAAATCATAGAAATCGGTTGAATAAGCATTAAAAAAAAACCGCAAAATAAGGTCCCGGGTACAAACGTATCCCGGGTGTGTGTTTACGTGGTTTTTTCTGGGTGTGTGTTCTAGGGTTAATTTGGTCTTACAACAAGTGTCGCAATTTGCCTTTGTGTTAATTGTTGTTGTATCAATTCCGCGAACTAGACCATTTTGCACCTTAACAGTTTTTTGTACAGAGATACCTTCTGTAACGGTCCACTGGGCATATGGACTTCTCAAAGCTTCTTCCAAGCATCCGCTGATGTCTTGCAAGATTTTACGTTGGTCAATTGCGTTGATTTAATGCATAAAATGATGTTCGCCAGCGCTTTCTGGTCATCTTTATCCCATTTAACGCCATTCTCAGTGGTACGTGCAAGCTCACCATTAACGATATTCCACTGGTCTGCATTAGGGTCCCGGGATCCCGACCTTTCTGATACCCCGAAAATCCCGGGATAGCTAGAATTTTATCCCGAGATTCTCGGGATAAGATAAAGAGAGAATAATCCGCTATTATTGCAAAGAAAAGTTATCTATATATATAAAAATCTCATGTAACATTCTTTGTGCGGGATAAACTTTTAAACTACTGAACCAATTTTAACAATATTTGGTAGTAACATGTAATTGTGCTCCGATTGAGTAGTCAAATAGCTTTTATTTCAATTTTTGGTCAAACAGCGTAAATTTATGTAAAAATGTGTAAAAAACCAACCAAAATTAGCTTTATACGGCGATAAATCAAAACCGGACCAACTGATTTAAATATTTCTTCTTGGAAATGAAACATTGAACCTTTTTTCTATAGCGTAGCAACACAAAGAAAAAGAAGGCCTAACGTTGTGCTTCAATCCATAAAGCTAGGCCCTAAAACACCATGCCGGCTAAGGAACTGAATAAGGTGGATATTGAGCTCACTCTGCTCTCTATCCGTCCAACTGTTCATATTCGTAATCAATCTATAAGTCCACTAGCATCACCAAAGAATGTTCGAAATGCACTTGTCGGTCTTAGAATGACCATGAATGGCGAAGTTTGTTAGATATATTTATTGATGGCTACGAAGTTTACTCGCACCACCCAACCGAGATTCACATATTTTCACACACTTTTCTTGCGCTCACTAGCATTACCTCTGTTCGTTCCGCGATCTACAGGGCCAGGGTTGCCTGAGCTTTTCTATGTGAATTGCGACTCCTCCTATTATGAGGTCATCTGCGTAGGCTAGAAGCTCTACAGATTTTGGATATTCCAGCTCTCGTACCCCATTGTACGTAACATCCACAAGATAGGCTGGCTGTCGCATAGTTCTCAACGCCCTCATCGGAGTTGTAGACTAGTACTCTCTCTCAAAGTAACTTATAATTATATTTGAAAGATATTGGGGGTCTCGAACAAATGTGTTGGCTGCGAAAAATTCAATTGGAAAGCTTATTCTGAGACATTGCTCGGAAGTACTATTGGCTTAAAATAAACCTAAGAACACTTTTTTCTGTACTTCCATAAAGAAATTTAATATTTATTAAATAAAAGAATACTTAAAAACTGGAATTATAACCAAAATTTCATATTTCGCCTATTGGGCAAAATTGACCCACTTATGTCACGTACGTAACTTTTTTTGAATACAGGATGAGGGTTAACTGGTATGAGCTTATGCAGAGGAAGACAATTGCCATTTCGTAGGATATTAACACACGAAAAATACCAGATGTTTACATGGGAAATTTACAGTCGGGCGAGTAGTTTACTCTACCCCATAAACTGGTATAATTCTAGTTCGCAACTGGTTACTTTCGCTGCAGGGTACCTACGTACATATGTATGTACATAAGCAAAGAAATGCCACGAAGATATATACATATATGTATATACGACCAAAAGTAAAGCAATTCTTTTAAATCAGCCATGGGCGATTGAGCCCATATGGGTATTTTACCCGTACGGGTCGCGTTGGCTCATTGCATGGGGATGGTGAAATAGGTAAATGTACCAGCTGGTGGGGAGAAGGACGAACTCAAACTGAGCATATGGTTGCCACACTTGGTAATTAATTCCAAAATAGGTATTTTTTGGGGTTGGTAATTTGGTAATATCAAATGATTTTAGTATTTTTCTTTTTCAATATGATAAAATTATTCTAAGGTATACTTAATTTGTTAGTTAAAAATGTTTTTTTTTTATTATCAAAGCTTTGACCAAAGAAAAATCAAACGAACTACAAACAAAATTCATTCATAGATGTAATTTACGTTTCAGACAATTTTTTTTGTAAACCAAAGCAGGTGTACTTCTTTCAAGTTTCTTTTATCATTCGAATTATGAAGGCGATAATTTATTAGTATGTTTGTAATTTTTTGATTATTTTTTTGGGAATTATTATCCACATTTTTTTAGGATAGTGGCAACCAATATTGAGCGCGCTAAAGCATATTCGGTATTGAGAACAAGAGAGCATATGGACATGTGGCCGCTGTTGTGCACTGGGTAGAGTGCTCGCCTGCTATGCCAGAGGTCTCGGGTTCAAACCACGGTCCGAGCAAAACACCAAAACAATTTTTCTAATTAGTAAAAATCCAATTATTGGGTTTTTTAAGAGCAGCGGTCACCTCTCGGCAGCGGGCGGCATACCCTCCGAGTGTATTTCTGCCATGAAAAAGCTTCTCATAAAAAATGCATTCGCCGTTCGGAGCCGGCATAAAACTGTAGGTCCACCCAATTAGTAGGAAAAACAAAAGGAGCACACCTCGAATTGGGAGAGAAGCTCGGCCATAAAACTCGTCAGAGTTATAACAGCGCCATTGTATTATATTAGAGCATATGTACATATATATACATATGTACATTAAGGTGGAGCGAATTTTTTTTTTTGGAAATTCAATTTGTTCCAAAGCCAGAACGGCACCTTTCTATTCCAGAAATAAGCCTGTAAAATTTTATTGACCTACTCGCATGTATTTTCCCTTTAATTTGGTATACATTTTATATATGAAAAGTAAGAGGGGTAAAAGGGGGTTGACCCCCGCTGGGGGGTGTTATGGAACGCACTGGAAAATGTATATGAAATTAAAGGGAATCAAAATACCTATCGAATGGTATAGAAATATTCGAAATCGGTTCAGTAGTTTTTAAGTACTTGCATTTTAAAAAATGCATAATATAAACTTTGACCTTTAATAACTTTTGTTGGTGTTGTTTCCAAAAAAAAATTCACTTTAATACTCAGCTTAGCCATGTTTATCAATCCTCATACTTCGTTTTTTGCTTTTATAACTTTCAAAATTTCATATTTGTACCAGATCGTGCTTATTGCTTTCAACTTTGCGGGGCTGGGGGCAGTTCAAAATGTCATCCTATCGCCATAAAATTTTGTGGGGTTCATTATACGAGTTACGAAAGGCAACTTTTCATTGGTACGATCAAAAAAAAAAAAAAAAAAAAACAAGCTCCATATGTTTTCACTCCACCTTAATGTACATACAAAAAAAAGCTCCATATGTTTTCACTCCACCTTAATGTACATGCCGTACATGCCAAAAGCACAGAGCACACTTGCTTCAATAACGACACAACACAATTTTCTGAATCGATACTTAGTAGTGAGAATGAGTGTTATTTATTTGTTATGAAATTTTATGGTGTTAATGAAAATTAAGGGCTTTATTTAAAAAATATTGTCGCTTTATTATAGTAGCTTACTTCCATATATAGCGAAGTAGACATAAATTGGTTTTTTTAAATTATGACACTAATGAAGTAAATGGCATCGGAGTTCGAAAGCAAGAGAGCGAGAAAGAAACTGCAGAATTAGCGATTGTACTATCAATATATCGATTCGTGGTAATGTTGTCCACACTATCGATATTTTATATGGCTACTGATGCTACGATATTATTTTATTGTTATTATTATCATATGCACTGTTCTTTTTACTTCTATAATTTTTTGTTCTTTTAATTAAACTAGGAGTTCCCGCTACTGTCGAAAATCGACAGTTTTCTAGTAGTTCCATAATGCAAAAATATTTTTAACTTTATGATATTTTTTTATTAAAATTGATCTTTATTTGATTCAAAACCCATTTGTAGTTCAAGCACGTATTCTCCAATCGATTTTAATGAAAATCAAAATGAATCTATTCTCAGGAATTCCCTTTCTAATGATGATCTAACTTTTAAAATCCGTTCAGTGGAAACGCCGAAAAGTCGCGGACAAAATTCATGTTAGCGTATTAAATATAGATTTGAATTCAACTGCCTATAAGAACCACGTAGACATTTTATAAGATTTTTATCAAAATAATTGAATAATGAAAGGATAGTATCGAAAATATCAATGGTTTCTCGTTAAACTATCGAATATATCGAATAGCCGTCTATCGACAGTTTTTCAGCTCTATGTACACATGTAGGTACAGCATTGCCGCTGGGGCAATTAAAGTGGCAATTTGAACGTTTTTTTAAGAGCCAGGACACCGAAACCCAACTTTTTGAAAATATGCAATATTTGAACCTTTTTAAAAATTTGGGCCACTTTTGGCCCTTTTTTACTTTCAAACCTATAATGTAATAAATATTTTTTAGTTTTTTTCTTAAATATAAAAAAAGCTTTTTTACGTTTGTTTTTACATGGCCCTTTTCTGCTACTGTTGTTGGTATGTAGATTATAATAAAAGGAAAATTGAGAATTAAGCAAAACAAAGCTGACGGCGGTGGTAGCTCAATGGGATGCCATTGGATTACCAATCGAAACGACTTAAGTTCTATCCTCGGTTGGGGCCGCCTGAAGAAGTCTGATGAGGGGATGTGGTGGTCTCCGATATGGATCCATAACTTCTACCAAAAAAATTTTTTCAATTTTTCTTAATTAAAAACTGGCCAATAGCTCATATAAAATTCACATAAAAAAGCCTCTTTGTTACCTTTTCACTTTTCATTAGCAATTCTCCGCTGCGAAGGAAAACAGGGAAAACAGCTAACAGCAAAATCAGCTGATACCACAAGCCAGATCAAATCCACCATAAATAATAAACCAATGAGGGATTTTGGATATTTGCCACCATTTCATGAAATGACTTTATTACTTATTATATTAATCGAGAAGTGAATTAAAAATGTATAATAAAGTTTGAAAAGGGGTGAGAATGGAATTGTTTGCATATTTACCTTTTTGAATCAAAAATATGCAACAAATATCTAGACATGGGAAGTAGGATATACTATAAATATAAAATATTTGCCTTAAAATTAATGCTATATTAATTGATTTCTCAATGAAAACACAATATCATTTTCCTTTTTAGCCTGGAAACAATATTTGAATGAAATACTTGCGTGCATTTTATTAACTGGTTTAATAACATATAGACCATTTTACATGATCTTAAATACTCAAGATTATACTTTAGATCAAATTTAAAGTATAATTGCGAAGTCACTGTCATATTTTGCACCAAAAATTACGTAATATTATTCATTTGCAAGAAATAACGAAATACCCCCAAATTTTATTTTAAAATACCCACATTCACTTTTTTACGCAGTGGCACCAATGGAAAATGTTATAAAAAATGCACGTTTTTCAGCGCTCTCACGAAACAAAGAGTTTCGTATCTAGTTATCTATGGCGATGAACATCACTTCGATATCGCCTTAGCTCCCCTTTCCCCGGAAATTATGCAGTGCCCACGAAAGCCCATGATCGCCCCTCTGCTGCGTTTATGTGCCTTGCGGCGACCATCCCTGCTGTAAAGAATTTAAATGTGAACATTTTGAGCAAAGGTGGGCAAAACCTTAGCACATGCTAAACAGCGTTGCCTTTTTAGCCATTTTGTGGCTAGATTTAGCCACCGCCGTGTTTTTTAGCCACCAAAATTTCGGTTTTGCCACTAGCCACGTTTTTAGCCACCGCTTGTAATGAACCATAATTTTCCACATAGGAAGGATGTGTTAACGCTAATTCAATTCAGCGATTATCACAAATCGATTTAAGTGTTAAAAAAAAACAAGTAACGCAACTAACGATAAATGCCTGTTGATACTCGCTAGTGTAATAGTAGGCTGTCTATGAAAGTCCGTATAAGGATCTAACTGACTTTGTATATTGTTTGCTACTTCTACCACTTAGCAACGCCGAAGTGGAAAGAACATTTTCCCTAATGAATAAGATTATGCTTAAAGAATGTAAAACAATGTTGCAATGAATTTGAAATAACAGAATATCTCATTAAATTAATGAAGAAAGAATTAATTTATGAAGAGAAAGATTCAATTAGTGATGACAACATAATGATAGATATTGAATGTGATATCGAATTTTTTTTTTATATAGTTAAGTACATACTATGTATGTATGAATATTTTATTTCTACACAAATTTATGATTCTTTCCTTATATTGCATGCAATAATTTTGTGCCTGAATTTGAAAAATAAATTTAAAACATGTTAATTTGAAACAAAATTTTTTAGCCACCATTTTTAGCCACGAACCAAATTGTTTAGCCATTTTTAGCCACAAATTAAATCAAATCTAGCCACCAGGAAATTTTTTCAACGGCAACGCTGATGCTAAATGAGAGTACCTAAGCGCCCGTGTACGTATACACACCGATTGTCACTACCACAGACAAATAAAGAACGTAAAACGAGCGCTTACGATGGGACGAGGCGATCGTAGCTTAAAAATTATTTAGTTGCCTTTCGACTGGCGTAAAAGCAAGGGCTCGTTAGGTGGCCGTCGCTTGAAATTATTTTATTTGCAAATAACGTGTGTACACAAATACATACATACATACATATGTGTATGCTCACGTGGTTGGAGACAGCAACTCGAGGACGAACGCAGACAAAACCCGTTCACGTTCCCCCCCCCGGACATTGAACGTGAAGGAATCCAAGCGGCCTCACCGATAGTTCAAAATCCACTAAAGAAGTTGGGCCTTAAAACAAAAGAGCTCATAGATATGATGGCAGGTGGTAGGAGAACAATCCATCAACCTATGCGAGATCTAGTCTCGGAAATCGCGAAGCTTCATAGCCTGACGACCGCACAGGCAAATAGAGAAAACCCTAGAGGAAACCCGGCTACCAACACACAAGACAAATACGTGCAAACAGCTAAAGAGAAGATCGGATCAAAAACCAACGAAAAGCATCAGGCAAACACCACTAAAAGGATTGAACACAAAGAAGGTAAAGAAAGGATTGCAGATACAAATGCCCAGGCTGATAAATGGATACTGGTGAATAACCAAAAGAAGTCGAGAAAAAGCTCGAAAAAGGCATCGAAGCCCGACGCCATCATCATCTCTAAAACGGGAACCACGACATACGCGGATATTATTAAACAGATGAAGCAACAACCCGTAATGAAGGAACTTGGAGATAACGTAAATAAAATCTCCAAAACGGCGAGTGGAGAATTACTGGTCCAACTTCGAGACAGAACTGGAAGTGTGGCAAACAAATTTAAAGAACAAGCCACCGAGATTCTCAAGCATGCTGCTAAAGTGAAAGTTCTGAGTCGAACATTGACGGTAGAGATTCGTGAAGTGGACGTTGCTACAAATGCAGGAGACATTTGCAGCGCCATAAAGCACCATTTCCCCAATGTAAATTATGGTGAACCTGTTACCATAAAATCCATGCGGGCAAGGAGAAATGGCACGCAATCCGCGATTTTAAATCTTTCTGTCCGAGACGCTCAAACAATGCTAGAGCAGGACGTATCCGTATAGGCTGGGTAAACTACAGAATTAGGGAAAACATAAGCCCGCTCAGATGCTATAGATGCCACGACTTTGGGCATATATCAAGGCAGTGCAGATCCACAGAGGATCGAAGTGGAGCATGTTTACGTTGTGGAGGAAATGGACATCTTGCCAAGCAGTGCAAAGCATCGCCAAAATGTACCATCTGCAATTTAAATGGCGTCGAAAGTGACCATCCCACAGGCAGTTTCAAATGCCCAGCGTACAAGAAAGCTGTGAGCCAATTGAAACGATGATAAGGTACATACAAATCAACCTAAACCACTGCGAGGCTGCACAAGACCTCTTGAGGCAGTCAATATTCGACGTTGCCCTCATCAGTGAGCAATATAAAGCAGCCACAGAAGAAGGAAGCTGGCTACAAGACAAAAGAGCCAAAACTGCAATATGGGCATGCGGAAACCTGCCAATCGAAGAGGCAATATCCATGAAGAAGGATTTGTATATGCAAAAGTTGGAGGAGTTCACTTCTACAGCTGCTATGCACCTCCAAGCGAAACATTGGAGCGTTTTAAAAACATGCTACGCCATTTAGCAACTGATGCCGCTGGAAAAACTCCAGTAATTGTCGCTATAGACTTTAATGCGTGGCAGTAGAATGGGGAAGCTCAAAAACAACCCCAAGAGGACAGGCATTAATTGAAGCTTTCGCTAACCTCGAAATCCTGCTGCTTAATGAAGGACGTAAAAATACATACAAGAAAGGCAATGCAGGCGCTATAATAGACCTGACCTTTTGCAGTACTGCGCTGTTTAACAAAATACGATGGGAGATATCAGATGGATTCACATACAGTGACCATTTTGCTATCCTCTTTTCAATCAACCCGGAGCGCTACATACAATACAAGCGTAAAAAATGCCCTGCGAGAGTGCAAAAACTGAGTTGGAAAACCAAAATGCTTGACCAAAGCATGCTGCAGTACATGACGGAACTTCTGCCAGATACCTTCGACGAAAGCGCAAGAACGGCCGACAGCTGTGTGAATACGTTAATAAAGCTCATAACAGACACCTGTGATGCATCGATGCCCCGAAAAAAGTGTGGAAATGGAAGAACTCCAGTCTACTGGTGAAAGGTGGAGCTCGCAGAGCTGCGCGCTGAATGCCTTGTACTACGACGAAAATACCAAAGGCAGAGAAAAAGGAATAATCCGGAGTATAAACGATTGCAAGTGGCGTATAAAACCAAACGGCAGGAGCTGCGAACAGCAATCAAGCAAAGCAAGCGTGAAGCGTTCCTGGATCTCATCAACGACGTCGATAGCAACCCTTGGGGATTGCCCTAGCCTAAAATATCTCGGTGTAATACTCGACCGACGACTGAGCTTCAAAGAACACTTGAACTATGCCAGCGAGAAGGCAAGAAAAGTAACCAACGCCCTGGCGAGACTTATGCCGAACATGGGAGGTCCGAGGCAACAGAGAAGAAGTCTTCTTGCGAGTGTCAGCTCGTCCATCTTGCTATACGCAGCACAAATATGGGCCCCTGCTACTACTGTAGCTGCATACATGAGAGCACCTGGTTCAGTGCATAGATTATCATCGCTAAGGGTATGCTGCTCGTTCGCGACGGTTTCAGACGAGGCGGCAAATCTGCTGGCCGGTAGATGCCCGGTAGACATAACTGCAAGAGCAGCAGCAGAAATCAAACATAAACCACAAGAGCGGAATGAAATCATGAGCAATAGTATGCGAGAGTGGCAGCAAAGGTGGCAGTCATCAACGAAAGGCAGGTGGACGGAAAAGCTGATTCCAAGGGTAGATGAGTGGGTAAATAGAAAGCATGGAGAAACTAATTTCTACCTAACGCAGTTCCTCACAGGACATGGATGTTTCAGGCAATACCTGCACAAATATACACATGCTGACCATCCCTATTGTCTACATTGCAATGGGAAGATTGAAAACGCTGAGCACATTCTTATGGATTGGAAATTATGGGATGGGAAATTATCGAGATTCAAGAAATTAATTTTGGAGAAATTTTAGAAATACACAAAGAGTTTGTTTAAAACTGCTCTAAGCAGTAACAAAAGGGAGAACTTTATTCCAAAATTATGGAGCAATAAAATGCAATATGCCACACAAGAAACCCATATTGGTCATCGATATGTAATAAAATACAAAGTAGATGTCTTCAAAGTGATAAAACCCTTGGTTAAATTCCAACAAAACCCCGTTAAATTTGTTTATTAGTTACTAGTTTTCAATAATTTGAAAAGCAAAAAAGATGTAAAAGCTACTTCGTACTCACAAAAAAAGTAAACAAACTGAACTTATGTACTTACATAAAAATTGCTTTTCATAACGGTACATTTTCAGACATAAAATTTCTGGAGAAGGTGTGGGTGATGACAAGTAAGCCATTTCTGCAAAAAAGTGAAAATCGGAAATCATGGCCTTTACATCTTTCCGGCGCATATGGCTCGATATGGTCGTTAGTGTTACCAACATAGAGGAGGCATTATGTTATTATATTACACTCGGAATGCAGGTCTTCGCAAGTTTTAATATTTTGTGAATTTTCCGAAATGCTCTCTAGAAATGTGAAGAGGAATGCGCCAACACCCAAAAAATTAAAAGCAATAATTACATGTAATTTTAATTTCTGTTAAATTACAATTACAAAAATGTAATTGGAAATATTTCATTACAATTACTTTTAATTGGTGTTACAAGTAATTTTAATTGTGGTGTGTAATCAATTACAAAATGTATTTGAGTATTAAGGTGGAGTGAACACATATGGAGATTTTTTTTATTATTTTTTGAACGTACCAGCAATGAAAAGTTGCCTTTATACGAGTTAATGAAGCCTACAAAATTTTACGGCGATAGGATGACGTTTTGAACTGCCCCGGCCCCGCAAAGTTAAAAGCAATAAGCACGATCTAGTACAAATATGAAATTTCGAAAATTATAAAATCAAAAAACAAAGTATGAGGATTGATAAACATGGCTAAGCTGAGTATTAAAGTGATTTTTTTTTTTTGAAACAACAACAATAAAAGTTATTAAAGGTCAAAGTTTATATTATGCATTTTTTAAATTGGAATTACTTAAAAACTACTGAACCGATTTCGAATATTTTTATACCATTCGATAGGTATTTTGATTCCCTTTTGTTTGATATATGTACATTTTATGTGGGTTCACTTTAATACTCAGCTTAGCCATCTTTATCAATCCTCATACTTCGTTTTTTTGATTTTATAATTTTAGAAATTTCACATTTGAACCAGGTCGTACTATTTTTTCAACTTTGTGGTGCTGGCGGCAACTCGAAACATGTGAGTAGGTCAATAAAATTTTACAGGCTTATTTCTGGGCTAGAAAGGTGCCGTTCTTTGGCACAAATTGAATTTCTATAAACATTTTCACTCCACCTTATTGAGTATGCCATGTCTGCTGAAAAGTACTTATGCAGATTTAAAAAAGGCATATCTCAGAGACAAAGAAAGGACGCCGAAGCTAAGCTTTTAAGGTAAAAGTCGTAAGCTTCAAACGAAATCATAACTTTGGACTGGCCCTAAGTGCAAAAATTTAAGAAAGTTGCAATTTGCATCCCCAAAGCTAGATCGAATTTAGTCCCTCTGACACCGGGTTCGGATTCAGCACTTCAAAAACCTTCGAAAAAGTATATCCTAACTTCTTTATAAGGAATTCGAACCATTTTTGTCTGCCTATGAAATACATAATTTTGTATTACCTGACAAAAGACTTCGACTTAAAACTCGCGGACTAGGAATTGTTTTAACACACATGCTTTCTTTGGCAAAGTTGCTTGAATAGTCCATAGAACAATTTTTCGCGTATGCGATTTTATCGAAAAACAATCGACCCACTCTAGTATGCATGTAGATTGAAATATTTATATTTATGTATGTATACTATGCCTTTGTATATTTTTCCTTACACATCACTTTCAGCTCAACGATATTG
This sequence comes from Urophora cardui, assembly GCA_960531455.1. Classification (NCBI taxonomy): domain Eukaryota; kingdom Metazoa; phylum Arthropoda; class Insecta; order Diptera; family Tephritidae; genus Urophora; species Urophora cardui. The sequence continues at coordinate 97,252,350 of OY482672.1, forward strand.
CTATCGCCATCGCCCTCCACATTCGAGGCGGTACACGTGTAATTGCCGGCTAAGTGACGAGTGACACTCTGCAACGCTAAATCACCACTACTAACAATAACACCGCTACGTTGATTATGTTGAATAATTTGATTCTGAAAAAGATAAAAGACGGAAAAGGTAAAAAACAGGTACGAACAGGGTTGCCAGAAAAAATCTGAAACCGTCCAAAGCCTCAAAATTCGACATTTCCATGAAGGATAGATTTTGTTTTTATAATTTTGGCTTGCAAACCATATGGATGGTTATTTTATTCTGTAATCTATATATATAAGGATCAAAGTTTTTTTGTTTGTTTCTTTGTTCCTTATGGACCCCGAAACTACCGGGCCGATCACATTCAAATTTTGACACTATGATTACCTGGTATTAGATTAAAATTCTGACCACATTTAATTCTGGTATCTCAAACTTTTCCCGAGATATAGGCCAAACCATGGACCTAAATCGACGCTTCCAAAGAAAACTGTACTAAGTGTGCTGTACTAAGTGTACTGTGTTTAGCAGGAGAAGCTCTCAAAGTTTAAACTCGATATGAAACTTCAGTTGAATCCTAAGTATATTTTCACTTGTAGCTTCTTTTTGGATTGAACGATCAACACCAAAACTCGACAATATCAAAGTCAGGGTACGCTTTATATAAAACCGTAAGAAAAAATAAAAATTTGCTACGTGGTTTTTCATGGCAAGCTCTCAAAGTTTTTATTCTGTAAAAATCTCGAGTTGTATTATATTTACACTTTTGCTTATAGTAACTTTTGATTGGATTGTCCGATTGATACCAAAATTAGACAGCATCTAAATTAAGACACGCTCTACTTGAAAACGCCAAAAACGGGAAAATGTACTATGTCGACTTAGTACAGTATTGTTTGGAAGCGTCGAAATAGCCCCCGAAATATTTTTGAGAATTATTGGTATCAAATTAAAGGTGTCAATCAGATTTTCAATAGAGTTGATTCCATTTCAATTTTCCAGTGGGTTATCCCGATAGTTAGAGACCAAAACGTAGACCCGGATGACCCCAAATATTTTTGTGCAATATTGGCATCAAATCAAAGGTGCTGCTCAGGGTTTCCATATATATTTAACGTTCTATGGATATCTAAATCGGTTCCCGAGATTGAGGCCCAGGCATGAACCGGAATAGGTCGAAACATTTTTGAGCAATATTTGTATCAAAATATAGTAGTAATCATGATATACACCGATATGTGAACACGGATTGCCATGGAAAGTTGTTAAGGAACGCGACAGGGGAAGAGAAAGAGAGTATTATAAGTGGAGGAAGAGACGGAGGAAACGGGAAATGCAGAGGGGTAGGGAGACCGAAGGGAGTGGCCTAGTGTGATTTGTCGCAGCGAAGTGGGACGGGTATTTGCTAGTAAGTACATAATATAATAATAAACTCTAACGAGTTTAAGGCCAAGCTTCTCTCCCAATTTGAGGCGTGCTCCTTAATTTTTATGTTTCCTACTATTTCATACCGGACCTACAGTTTTATGCTGGTTCCGAACGGCGAATGCATTTTTTGTGAGAAGCTCTTTCATGACAGAAATACACTCGGAGGATATACCACAGTTCCACTATTGAACTAACTACTCTGAGAACAAAAAGCGCTGTAAATCCGAAGACTTTTGCTCATAAATCAACAACATTCCGCAGTTCAAATTTTGTCACATAAAAATAAAACTTTTGTTTGCATTTTTCTCTCTGTCCCCTCTCCATCTGGTTTCCAAATACAATATGTAGTTTCACCTCCGCTTGTTCTCCATTGCGGCACATTTTTCGCCTTCACTGCTTGCTAATTGTGTTCTCTATTTTATATTCTCCTCCAATTTTTTATTTATTTATTTCATTCGGTCTACAGGAATGTGTTCTTACAGAGTAGCTAAGACTAATTAGTTAAAAGTTACAAATAGTTCCAATTTGATCTTTAAGTGAGGAGGTGAAATTTTTTGACACAGTCTACGACGCACAATGGGTGATTGCGGCCAAAAATAAATTCAAAATTAAAGTATGAGTAAAACCATTTTTTTAAATAGAGAGCGACAGATATATCAAATTGTAATAAAAAAGCGTATATAAAAATTTTTGAGTCTCTTTTCGTTTAGCCGTACAGGGTGCCCAAAGTTGAGCAAAAAATAGGTTCTTTTATTTCTCAATGAACACACCTCATATAAAATGCTCTATCTCATTTAATTCTTAACATACGAACTCTTCTCTTCTCTTTCAGAAATTATAACGTAGTTGTAAATACCGTTCACTATTGAATTTATATGAATTTTCAAATATTGACAAAAAATGTCGATAAGAAAAAAATTTTGCTCGACTGAATAAAAAAATTAAAAAAAAACAAAATTCAATATAAAATTTCCAATTCAGAAAAAAGATTTATCGCCGCCAAACCGAATCGTAAAAATTACAAAAAAAATTTTGCAATACTAAAAATTAAATTAAACACAATTCGAAGCCAACAAAAAAATTTTTTTTTTCAAAACGAAAAAAAAAATTACTCCTAAAAATTTCTAAATTAAGAATCAAATCCACAAAATAAAAAAAAATTATTAAAAAAAAAAAAAATTTACTCGCCCAATTTAAATTTTCAAAACACAAAAATATCCGCAGGTTTCCAAAAGTTACAAAAATTTGATTTGGTTTGATTTTGAAAATCAATAAAAAAAAGTTTTTTTTTCGTTTTTATATCCACCCAATCTAAAATTGATAATGAGATATACATATTAAACCAAATTAAAATTAAATTAAAATTTAACCAAAAAAAACTCAAATTCCCAAATCTAAACTTGACACCCTAGTATTTCCCAATACTCTAAAATTTTTTACCCACCCTAGCACTGGCGCAGCAAATTTGGGAGCTATAACAAAAAACAATAGAGCCTGTAATCACACAGTAATAAAAACAACACCAACAGCACTACCTACTGGGACAACACCAACAATAGCTTACGTACCTTTTTCTTATTGTGTGTATGTATGTATACCCGAGCCGCTCTCGCTATCTAACTTGACCGCAGGTAAATGTACGTATGTATGTATATACGAATAAACGTGTAAATAAATAATTGGCAAAATGCAAATTGCAAACTTCACAGTAGGGTGGCCAGTAAAAAAAAAATTTGCAATAAAACTAAAGTAAAACACAGAACAAAAGAAAATAATATGTTATTTATTTATTTATTACTTTATTCCCAAAACTGTGTTCCAAAGTATGTACATATGTTCTACTCCTTTTATGTATACGTCCCTCTTTGACTCGTTCCTATGTACATATGTCTGGATCCTGCTCCTGGCCAACACCGTGAATATGCCTGCTTCTCAATAAAACTGTAATATATATTTTTTTTGTTGTAAATTTTCCAGATCGCTGGATATATAAAAGTTTTTTTTTTTTAATTAACGCAACAAAAACAATTCAACTTGGGAAATTTTCAATGAAAAATATGGCTCACCCTAATGAGAACTTGACCGAAACGACTTTTTGCGTGTTGTTGTACGCAATGGAAATTCTTTTCTTTGGCTATTACCGCGACCTAACGCAATTTATATACGTAAATATGTATTTATATATATTTATACGTATGTATATATTTGTTTATTAGCGACTACCTGCAGATTTGTACTTTTACCCTTTTCCTCAACGTATGTATGCATGTATGTTTCCCAGAAAAAAAAAGCTCTTCGTTTGCGACAAACTCCGATTCGACCAACTTACACTTGTGAGTACCAACAAAAAATTCTCAATTCTCCGACTCTCCTAGATCGAGAAAAAAAAATAAAAGAAAGAAAAATGGGCAGCAGAATTATTCTTGTAAATTAGGTAAAGATCACAAAAACCGACAAGCACAGAAAACTTTACCAACAACACTGTACCTATATGTATACACTGACCAAATGTTTTTGTTTGTCACAGAATTTTTCTTTTCTCACAAAAAGACAATTCACCAACTCTTTATTTTTTTCGAGCCCCACGTTGGGCGCCAATTTGTCACCTACCCTTTTATACAAACAACAAAACGCCACGGCTTAATACAAAAGGGTAAAACAACAACACTTCACAAAATTTTTGCAACAACACAATCCTCTAATTATCTCGACCACTTTTATTCCAATAACAATTTTCTTACTTGCAAATTCTTTAGTTTTTTTCGAGCCCCACGTTGGGCGCCAATCAGAGAGCGAGAGCGGCTCATACATACATACATACATTAAGGTATGTAAGCCAAATTTGTCACCTACCCTTTTATACAAACAACAAAACGCCACGGCTTAATACAAAAAGGGCAAAACAACAACACTTGGTGACAATAACGAAAATCTAATGCACCGACTCTCTCAGTGGAGACGGGGTGGGTACATAAAATAAATCCAACACACAAACTAAGACCAACCAAAAATAAATATGTACCAACAAATTTTTCCAAAATACCCAAACTTTGACAAACAAATGTTTTATGGGTGCACCCGAGGTGAGGTCCAACGGGAAGCTTACGAACCCACTCGCACAGTTCCTGAGCTGCCAGGAACAACTTTAACCCGCCGCCAAATGACTGGGCTCTGGGTGCGGGACGCTAAAAGGATGGGAAAGGGATACAGGGGGCGAAACAAAGAAGCGACAAATGGCACAACTACAACAACAAACGAGATACTTAACCAAGCCGGAGTGTGTTCCGGCTTCAAAATCCCCGCGGTGTCCACCACCAACTCGCCACGATCCACCTTGGTCCTAAAAAAATTCACTTTCTTTTTATTTTCGTGTCACACCCTAACCCACACTTTCCTTCCGCACTTAAACTTTTCCTTTTTTTATACTCAACTGTACTAGTACACAGAGTATAATAGTTTTGATTTCATAACGGTGGATTGTAACATAATGAAATAATCGGGATAGATATGGACTTATATATATCAAAATGATCAGGGTGAAAAGAGAAATCGATTGAGCCATGTCCGTCCGTCCGTCCGTCCGTACGCACTCTAACTCGCGTAAAAATTGAGATATTTTGATGAAATTTGAAATGCAAGTTGGTATCGAGACTGGGACGGTTGATATTGAAAATGGGCGAAATCGGACCATGACCACGCCCCCTTTTCCTATATAGAAAAAATCCGAAATTTGGTATCTCAGCCACTAATATAGCTAGAGTGATAAAATTTTACCCACGTATTGAGCTCAGGCCCTTATGAAGAAATTTTATGAAGTTTTGGAAAATGGGCGGTGCCACGCCCACTTATTAAGGGTCAAACATTGAAAGTTTTATATATCATAACTCAGAAACCGTTGAAGATATATCGATGAAATTTGGTATGCGTAATTTGCTAGCTTAGGCAAATGTTTTGGCGAAAAATTGTCAAAATCGGTTGACGGCCACGCCCACTTTTATATATGGGAACTATAAAGGGGCCTAATAAAAAACATTTTAAGCGATATCTGTGTCAAATATAAAGATCTATCACTGAAATTTTGTGGCACGAGTCCAACTACGGACATAAAACAAAAAGTACAAAAATTTTGGAAAATGGGCGGTGCCACGCCCACTTATTAAGGGGCAAATATTGAAAGTTTTATATGTCATAACTCAGAAACCGTTGAAGATATGTCGATGAAATTTGGTATGCGTAATTTGCTTACTTAGGCAAATGTTTTGGCAAAAAATTATCAAAATCGGTTGACGGCCACGCCCACTTTTATATATGGGAACTATAAAGGGGCCTAATAAAAACATTTTATATATGTAATGTTTGGCGACCTTTATTGCTTAATATTTGTTGTTTGCCGGCTCCAGGTCTTAAGAAAAACAATCAAAATATTTTTATATATTTGATGCCAATATATTTCGATTACTTTCAATAATCGTCTTCAGGGCCACTATTAACAATTAAATAAAACAATACATTATAAACAAATCACAACAAATCACAAATTATAATTATAAATACAAAATTACATACATTTATATGCACGGCCGTCCTGTATGACGTGGAGTTGTCAACTATCTGTTTTTAATAAATGTTTGTATATATGAGCACAATTATCCGTGTCCGTTTTGAAGTTTAATCTAATGTTTGTCGGTGTGTTAATTATATGTAACATTTCGAGGGTAAAACGCTTGCTGTAATGTTGTTCTTGTTGCAGTATTTTTGGCTTCTCAAAATTTGGCGAGTGTCCGCTACTTGCACAGTGGGCCATAAGCGCAGTTTTCTGGTTTATTATTTTATTGCAATTTTTTGTATCTGATTTATGTTGCGCTAGTCTAGTTTTTAGTTTTGATTTGGTTGTGCCTACATATACACTATTACATGGTTCGATGTTATTACCGTTACAGGGGATTTGATACACTACATTACTTCTTTCAAACGGGGGAATATTGGACTTAACTCTATTGAAAAATTGTTTTAATGTGTTTTCTGGTTTATGTGCGATTCTTACTTTGTCATTATTGTAGCAGTCTGATTGTTTTAGTCGTTCTGACAATTTCGGCACATAAGTTACCGACTTGAAAATCACTGGTTTGTTGGCTTTTTGACTATTTTGCGACTTATATTTCCTTAATAAATTTTTTATAGTTTTTTCGGGGAAATCATTGTTTTTTAATAATAAAAATATTTCTTTTTGAATATGGTTGTGGTAAATTTCATCCGAAGTCTGCATCATGCTTCGTATACCGCCCATTGCTGTATTTATTATCATCGTCTTAGGGTGTTTTGAATTGAAGTTGACGATTCGTCCTGATGCTGTCGGTTTTTTATACCACTTTAATTTCAACTGGTTTCCATGCTTATTGATAACTGAGTCAAGATATACTAATTTATGGTCTTTCTCTATTTCAAATGTGAATTTAATATTTTTGTCAAAAGAGTTAAGTGCATTTAGAGTTGTGTGTATGTCATTTTCATTAATTATTGCGAATAAATCGTCAACGTATTTTGTGAGCATTCTTGGCTTTCGTTGTAACTTTTCTATTGTGCTTTCTAACAAATTCTCCATCACAATATCTGCTATTACTGGAGACGTTGGAGATCCCATTGGTAGTCCTTTTAATTGCGTGTATATATTGTCCTTATATTTAAAATATCTATTTTCCTGGATGCAAAATTGAACTACTTCCAACTTCAATTCAAAACACCCTAAGACGATGATAATAAATACAGCAATGGGCTGTATACAAAGAATGATGCAGACTTCGGATGAAATTTACCACAACGATATTCAAAAAGAAATATTTTTATTATTAAAAAACAGTGATTTCCCCGAAAAAACTATAAAAAATTTATTAAGGAAATATAAGTCGCAAAATAGTCAAAAAGCCAACAAACCAGTGATTTTCAAGTCGGTAACTTATGTGCCGAAATTGTCAGAACGACTAAAACAATCAGACTGCTACAATAATGACAAAGTAAGAATCGCACATAAACCAGAAAACACATTAAAACAATTTTTCAATAGAGTTAAGTCCAATATTCCCCCGTTTGAAAGAAGTAATGTAGTGTATCAAATCCCCTGTAACGGTAATAACATCGAACCATGTAATAATGTATATGTAGGCACAACCAAATCAAAACTAAAAACTAGACTAGCGCAACATAAATCAGATACAAAAAATTGCAATAAAATAATAAACCAGAAAACTGCGCTTATGGCCCACTTTGCAAGTAGCGGACACTCGCCAAATTTTGAGAAGACAAAAATACTGCAACAAGAACAACATTACAGCAAGCGTTTTACCCTCGAAATGTTACATATAATTAACACACCGACAAACATTAGATTAAACTACAAAACGGACACGGATAATTGTGCTCATATATACAAACATTTATTAAAAACAGATAGTTGACAACTCCACGTCATACAGGACGGACGTGCATATAAATGTATGTAATTTTGTATTTATAATTATAATTTGTGATTTGTTGTGATTTGTTTATAATGTATTGTTTTATTTAATTGTTAATAGTGGCCCTGAAGACGATTACTGAAAGTAATCGAAATATATTGGCATCAAATATATAAAAATATTTTGATTGTTTTTCTTAAGACCTGGAGCCGGCAAACAACAAATATTAAGCAATAAAGGTCGCCAAACATTACATATATATAGAGACGGAAGGCACGCCGTTGGCATATAACACACAAAATGGGATATGCAGAAATAAAAAACAACTATGACAACTGTAAGGCAACAATAAACAAATTTCAATATGTATCTAAAAAATTAATTAAAGTGAAATGTAATATCAAGTTCCTCTTAAAATGTAGAAAGTCTAAGATTATCCCTAATTTTTTGAAAAATACCACAAAATGTAATAGTTTATTCGCATCAGATTGTGACGCCAACACCGACATTGAAAAAATTTTAAATAGACATACAAAAAATTACCTGACAAAAATATTAAATTTACTTATTAAACAAAAGCACAACGTTTTAAAAAGGTTTAACAAACAGATAGAAGACACAACAACGAAACTCAAAGAACAAATGAGCGAAATTGATTTTCAACAATTTATTGAAAATGAAAAACACGTCGGTAATGGACTTAAAGCAACGTTGCAGAAGCGCCAAGATAAAAAATATGAGAAACTTCGGAATAAACGCAACAAACAAATTTTTACCAACAACAAAACACATGAAGATTGGTTTATAAATAAAACAAAAGCAAATATACCAGAAGATGTAAAAGCGCTATTGGCAAAGGGGCCAAAGTTCGCTCTGCCAGTGGATAAAAAGAATTTTCCACTTTTCAAGTACATAGCCGATGGAGGGGATTTGATACAGAGTTTTGACAACAAAGAGAAACAAGAAGAAGCCCGAACCAAATTCTCTTTACTGGTTAAATATCACACAACAACACATAGCCCCAGTGAAATAGATAGTGCAATAATGGATACAGTGGACCAGACGCGAATATTTCTCAAGAAAAATAAAAACATAAAAATACTTACATCAGACAAAGGAAATAAAACAGTGGCGATGGAAATTGACGAATATGAGAGTAAAATGATAGATATTTTAAGCGACTACATATAGAATCCAAAGACAAGATCCCACATCGCGGTTACAAAATAAAAATAACAGTCTGGTCGAAAAACTTTTTACAATGGGACATATCACAATAGCTGAAAAAAGAAAACTTACTACTACTTCTGCACTACCTCCTAGAATTTATCGGTTACCCAAAATACATAAAGACGGAATGCCACTTCGACCAATTTGTTGCACCATAGGATCACCATCATACGGGCTGTGCAAATATGTTGTTGACGTACTAAAAAAAGTAACCACGGACTCTATATATAATATCAGAAATACCCTGGATTTCAAAGAAAAAATTAATAATACTTATATTTGTGATGACGAAAAACTTATTTCCTTTGACGTGGTTTCACTTTTTCCGAGCATTCCGATACATCTAGCACTTGACGTTATATCAGAAAAATGGTCAACAATAAGAAAATTTACGGATATTCCAAAGCGAACATTTATGGAAGTAGTTCAATTTTGCATCCAGGAAAATAGATATTTTAAATATAAGGACAATATATAAACGCAATTAAAAGGACTACCAATGGGATCTCCAACGTCTCCAGTAATAGCAGATATTGTGATGGAGAATTTGTTAGAAAGCACAATAGAAAAGTTACAACGAAAGCCAAGAATGCTCACAAAATACGTTGACGATTTATTCGCAATAATTAATGAAAATGACATACACACAACTCTAAATGCACTTAACTCTTTTGACAAAAATATTAAATTCACATTTGAAATAGAGAAAGACCATAAATTAGTATATCTTGACTCAGTTATCAATAAGCATGGAAACCAGTTGAAATTAAAGTGGTATAAAAAACCGACAGCATCAGGACGAATCGTCAACTTCAATTCAAAACACCCTAAGACGATGATAATAAATACAGCAATGGGCTGTATACGAAGAATGATGCAGACTTCGGATGAAATTTACCACAACGATATTCAAAAAGAAATATTTTTATTATTAAAAAACAATGATTTCCCCGAAAAAACTATAAAAAATTTATTAAGGAAAAATAAGTCGCAAAATAGTCAAAAAGCCAACAAACCAGTGATTTTCAAGTCGGTAACTTATGTGCCGAAATTGTCAGAACGACTAAAACAATCAGACTGCTACAATAATGACAAAGTAAGAATCGCACATAAACCAGAAAACACATTAAAACAATTGTTCAATAGAGTTAAGTCCAATATTCCCCCGTTTGAAAGAAGTAATGTAGTGTATCAAATCCCCTGTAACGGTAATAACATCGAACCATGTAATAGTGTATATGTAGGCACAACCAAATCAAAACTAAAAACTAGACTAGCGCAACATAAATCAGATACAAAAAATTGCAATAAAATAATAAACCAGAAAACTGCGCTTATGGCCCACTGTGCAAGTAGCGGACACTCGCCAAATTTTGAGAAGACAAAAATACTGCAACAAGAACATCATTACAGCAAGCGTTTTACCCTCGAAATGTTACATATACGCCCACTTATTAAGGGGCAAATATTGAAAGATTTATAAGCCATAACTCGGAAACCGTTAAAGATATATTTACTTGGCCAAATGTGTGGACGAAAAATTACCAAAATCGGTTGACGACCACGCCCACTTTTATATATGGGTATTATAAAGTGACCTAATAAAACCATTTTAAGCGATATCTGTGAAATATAAAGATAATTCATTGAAATTTTGTGACATGAGTTCTACAATAGACCGGAAACAAAAAATAAAAAGTTTGGAAAATGGGCGTGGCACCGCCTCTTTTTATACAAAGGAATCTACGAGCCTATTACTCGACAAATAACTGAGATATTATGACGAAACTTGGTTTATGCACTTTTATAACATGTGTTAATAGACACGCAAAAATGTATTGAAATCGGTTTATGACCACGCCTACTTTTTAACAAAGATATTTCTGGAACCCCCTTTTGGAATTTGTAACGTTTAGTCTTTGTAACTAAAAGTCATAGAGGGATGCAATTTTGCGCTAACAATAATATTTATATGCTTATTTGGATGATTGATACAAATTTTGAAAATGGGCGTGGCTGTGCCCTGTTTATGCAGCACTCGTTTCATATAAAATACACCCTATATCGAACAAACGCAAACAAACAATGAAAGCATACAGCTGAGTATCTAATGTTCGATTCCACTCGAACTTAGGCTTCCTTACTTGTTTTAATTTAAATTTTCCTCAAACCTTTTCTCTAACTCCTTTTTTTTCCAAAAACCTTTATCTAAACCACTAGCTTTTTATTTTTCTCTTTTTTTTTTTTCTAAACACCAACGCCTTTATGAATATTTTAAAAATCGCCCGCACAAAAAAAGATCTCGCAATCGCATACAAACGTATTCTGACGCTCACCCGCGAGCCAGGCCGAAGGCTGCGCACCAGCATATACATTTTTGTATATACCCTCAGGCTGTATGTGTGGGCAACCACCCGGTCGCACCGAACCGCTAACCTGTACGCCTTCCGCGTTCATTGTTTTCTTTATTTACATCTTACATATTTACATAAATGTATAACAATTAGGTGGGGAACTCCGCTAAATGGCAAAAGCTCGCAACACACTCCGCTAGTACTGCCCACATGGCAATATCATATAACTCCATTTGTCGCCGCTAGGGTGCGTTCCCCGTTGGGAACAAAGGATAAAAGGTAAAAAGGTAAATAAACAAAACTAATGAAAATTTGCTCTGCCAGTGCATATATACATAGTGGGAGTAGCAAAGAGAAAAATATTTTGTCGCGATCAGACCGCGACAACTCCACCCTTTCCTCGTGAAAGAAGGAAACTTCCTTCTTTGGCCCTAATGCTACCTATCCCGATACGGCCTTAAATCTCTAACATTCCAGGTTCCTTTCTTCCTATAATTCTCGTCTACTAAAACATATGTCCAAGGAGATACCCTCTTCCTAATCACGAAAGGCCCTACATACTTCGGCGATAACTTCACTGCAAAATAATTAGCCGCATCGTACAACGCAAAATTCTTTCTCCACACTAATTTTCCTGGCATATATTGTACCTCTCTCCTCCTGAGGTTATACTGCTTAGCTAACTTAGCTCCTGCCTGCTCCAACTTCAGTCTTATGTCTGCTCTAATCTCCACTAACTTCCTAGCTCTCTCCTCCCAATTCAATTGTTCCTGCTCTCCTAAGGACCTTATATAAACCTGACTACCTTCAAGCACCATGTCCCGACCAAAGTTAACAAAGTATGGTGTAACTCCTAACACCTCATGCTGTGATGACCTAATGCAACACGCTACCTTCGCTAACTGTTGATCCCATGACCTCTGGTTCTCTGAAACATAAGCCCTAAGCGTAGTCTTATTAATTTGATTAATGCGTTCCGCTGGATTAGCCTGCGGATGATAATGCGCAGTATACCGCAACTGGACGCCGTAGACACCGCAGAGACCCTGAAGCTCACGACTCTTGAACTGGGGTCCATTATTACATACAACGGAACTCGGAACGCCAAACAACAGGAATACATCGTTCTCAAGATATTTACAGACACTCTTCGCAGTCGCTGTGCGCAAAGGAAACAACAATGGAAACTTCGAAAAATAATCCACATCTGTAAGGATATACTGGTAACCTTGAGTTGACTTTACCAAAGGACCAACCAAATCCACACAAATCATCTCCCACGGTTCAACTTCCTTAGACCTCTCTATCATTCACCCAGCTGGCTGTTTATTATCAGGCTTTACCTGCTGACATGTCTTCCAAGTTCGAACATACTTGGCGACATCGAACTTCATTTGTGGCCAATAAAACTTCTGAGCAACTATAGCAAACGTTTTCCTCACACCCATATGTCCTGCTAACGGACTATCATGGCAACTTTTCAAAACATTTTCTCTCTGAGAATTTTCAATAACCATTTTCCATTCGGGCCCAACATATTTGTAAAGGACACCATCTTCTACTCTCCACGCAGGGTACGACAAAGGATTCTTTGACACCAATTCAATCATTTTAGTTACACAAGTGTCCGACGTAGAAATTTCAAAAATAACAGGAACATTTCTCGACAACAAATCTGGGACAACATGTTCTTTCCCTTTCCTATGGATAATCTCAAAGTCATATTGCTGCAGCTTCAATGCCCAACGAGCCAGTCTACTACAAGGATCTTTCAACCTATTTAACCACACCAAAGAATAATGATCTGTAATAACTTTAAATTTCGTTCCTTCGATGTATGGTCGCAACTTCTCGACCACCCACAGGACCGCCAAACATTCCTTCTCTGTGGTGGAATAATTTTTCTCCCCTTATTCAGAGATCTACTAAGATCTGCTATCACCTTCTCACCGTCTTCAAAGTCTTGGGTCAACACAGCTCCTATACCAAAGTCTGACGCATCCGTTTGTATAATAAAGGGCCTATCAAAATCTGGGCAACTTAAAACGGGCGCCGTAACTAAACGTTCCTTAGCTTCTCTAAAACTCTTATCACATTTTCACTCCAAATGGACTTTTTATTTTTCTTAGTTAACTCGGTGAGAGATCTAACTAACTCTGAAAATTTTTTGATGAATCTACGGTAACAGGACACTGTACCTACAAAAGATCTAACTTGCTTAACATTTCTCGGGACTTCTATCCTAACCATTGCCTCTACGTTTTCAGGATCAACATGTAGGCCGTTTCTATCTACGACATAACCTAAGTACTTTATTATTGAGCTCTCAAGACCATTTTTTTTTTTTTTTTTTTTTTTGTAAGGAAAAATTGGTATGAAAGATTAATACTTGTTTGGTAGAAGTTATAGATCCATTTCGGAGACCATCACGTCTCTTCATCAGACTTCTTTTTAATATTTTTTTATTCTTTGGCGTCCGCCGAGATCGAACCTCAGATTTTCCGGTTGGAAGTCTAATGGCATCACCACTAGGCTACCGCCGCCTTGCATTTTGCTTGTATTAATTTTTCTTTTAATTTTTTCCTTTTTACAACCTACCATCCAGCAACAGTGACCTTGCCGACGTTATCGGTATTTGTCACTTGTATGTTGGTGTGGTTGTCTGTTTGTTTGGTTTGTACAAATTCTATTTTAAGCACAAGCAATGCTTTGCACTAATTAGTAGAGTTTGTTTGTCGGCTGGCTCATCCGATTAAATTTTACTTTTTGGTTTTTGGTCGTTTTTATTTGATAACTACTTTATTATTGAGCTCTCAAGACCATTTTTTTTTTTTTTTTTTTTTTTGTAAGGAAGAATTGGTATGAAAGATTAATACTTCTTTGGTAGAAGTTATAGATTCTTTTCGGAGACCACCACGTCTCTTCATCAGACTTCTTTTTAACATTTTTGAAGTTAACTTCTTAGGCGGCGATACAGAGTTTTTATGGAGAGTGAAATTTTAAAAAGGAAATAGCAGGTACACTTCCGTTGCACGGAAATAGCAAACAGGAAACAGGAAACAGCAAAAGATAAAAACGTTTACCCGGCTTTCCCGTAAATGTTTTGGACGATATTGGTATCAAATAAAAGGTATTGAACATGGCTTTTACATGGAGATTTACTCGTTATGATTCCCAGGTCGGGTCCCCAGATATGGGTCAAAACGTGGATCCGGATGACCCCGGAATCTTTCTGAGCAATATTGGTATCAAATGAAAGGTGCTGAGCACAGCTTTCACATAGAGATATAGGTACTGATTATGAGTTCTACGAAAGGTGTTGAGCAGGGCTTTCACATAGATATGTACCGATTATGATTTCTAGGTCGGATCCCCATATATGGGTCAAAATGTGAACCTAGATAACCCTGAAAGATTTCTGAGCAATATTGTTATCAAATGAAAGTTGTTGACGGAAAAGGAGGGAAAAGGAATTTAAATTTTATGTTTATCACTGCAAATATTGTCCTTTTAAACAGACCATAGTTTCTCCTGATCCATTCGTTTGTTATTCTACACAGAAATATCAGTGGTTTTTAACACGCTTTTATTAGCTTCACCTGTACCCGGATTCTATAAATCGCTATCGCTAAATTAGATCTCCAAAATTTGCTAAATTTATATCAGACGCACCTAAAAATATGCAATATCTGGTAAAATATCTGACATACAAAACTGACTTATCAATGCGGCCAGCATGCTGCAGCTTGAGACGATATAAATAAATAAAGGAGATACATACTTTTAGGCGGGTCTGATATAAATTTAGAGATTTTTGGCGATCTCATTTGGCGATAACGATTTTTAGAATCCGGGTCCTGTATGTATTTATGTATTTAATTTCATCATAGCCTAAAATTATGCAACATATTAACAATGCAATTGTGCAATTTTTCTGAAACCATAAGCTTTATATTTGTATAGCATACGCCACTTCAATTTGAATAAATTAAACATGGCTTAAACAATTTCATAAACATAACACAAAGTAACAAGCTTATGCATCATTTCAGATGTTTTCTTTATAATTATGCTTAATGTAAGAAGTTAACTTCTATCACGTGTACTGTGTTACACGCGGCTTTTTTTTTATTCTTTGGCGTCCGCCGAGATCGAACCTCGGATTTTCCGGTTGGAAATCTAATGGCATCACCACTAGGCTACAGCCGCCTTGCATTTTGCTTGTATTAATTTTTCTTTTCTTTTTTTCCTTTTTACAACCTACCATCCAGCAACAGTGACCTTGCCGACGTTATCGGTATTTGTCACTTGTATGTTGGTGTGGTTGTGTGTTTGTTTGGTTTGTACAAATTCTATTTTAAGCACAAGCAATGCTTTGCACTAATTCGTAGAGTTTGTTTGTCGGCTGGCTCATCCGATTAAATTTTACTTTTTGGTTTTTGGTCGTTTTTATTTGATAACTACTTTATTATTGAGCTCTCAAGACCATTTTTTTTTTTTTTTTTTTTTTTTTGTAAGGAAAAATTGGTATGAAAGATTAATACTTGTTTGGTAGAAGTTATAGATCCATTTCGGAGACCACCACGTCTCTTCATCAGACTTCTTTTTAACATTTTTTTATTCTTTGGCGTCCGCCGAGATCGAACCTCGGATTTTCCGGTTGGAAGTCTAATGGCATCACCACTAGGCTACCGCCGCCTTGCATTTTGCTTGTATTAATTTTTCTTTTCATTTTTTCCTTTTTACAACCTACCATCCAGCAACAGTGACCTTGCCGAAGTTATCGGTATTTGTCACTTGTATGTTGGTGTGGTTGTGTGTTTGTTTGGTTTGTACAAATTCTATTTTAAGCACAAGCAATCAGAGGCGGGCGCTTCATATAAGCTGGGAAGCCCGGCTTGCGTACATATTTTCGTTCATTTCATTTTACAAATTTCTTTAAAATCTGGTTATTTTACGTTTGAAATGCGTTTACTATTTAAGTTCTCAATAATATAGCCCCCACTGTACATCCGGTGCCTAAAAGCATGCGAAGAAAATAGCGCAAATACACCACCAATCCTCCTCACTATAGCTGAGTTCCCGTGACAGTGATCCAGATCCGGATACAAATTTTGCAAGCAAATGCGACAACAATTTTGTGATCCTGGTATTTATCTGGATCAAAACAACCTATTACAATCTATACGGATCCGAAATTGATACAGATAAACGCCAGGATCACAGAATTCTTGTTGCATTTGCATGCAAGCTTCTTATCCGGATCTGGATCACTGCCACGGGAACTCGCCTAATGTGTATTTTGTTTGTACAGCCAATCACAACACAGTGAGCATGCTTTAACGTTTCCACACATTAGCTTTTACGTGGCTTTCAAAACAGAATAACATAGCTTGTTTTCTCGCTTTCTCTAAGGAGAAATCAATTGCTTATTTTCATACTTAAATTGAAAAAAAAAAAAACTAGCAAAACACTTTTTTATTTTTCACATGAAATTTGTATGGGGATGAGAAGCTGGCTTCGGCATTCAGTATTCACAGTCATATGCATATTTGATATTTTCGTTTGCATGTACATACTTATGTATATAATTTTTTACATGTACATGTACATGCAAACATAAATATCAAATACCAGATTATAAAAGCGTTGATTTTGATTTATGGCGACTATTGGCACAATATCAAGATAATTTTAAAAAGCGACTGAAATCAAAATCAAATAAAATCAAACATTTCACGACTTTTGGTAATTGGACCTCAGTTCTTCAAACACTAAAACACCCATTTTTTAGATATTAGATAATAAGCAAATACACTTGCTACCTATTATTATAAGGAAATTAAAAATACCTCTGCGCTTTTGTGTGAGATTTCCCTATAAGTTTAGCGTCATCAATCAAAACGTGTACCCGGCTGACCCTCGAATGTTTCTGAGCGATATTGGTAGCAATTGGTCTTGTTGAGGACTCCAACATACATAGAACTCTTTTAACTGTGATGCCTTGGCCGGGTCTCCAGATATGGGTCATAACGTGGACCCAGATGGTCCTCGAATGTTTCTGTGAGATATTGGCATCAAATGATGAAGACTTCGAGATAGAACTATTTTAATTGTAAGGGCTAGGCCGGGCCCCCAGATATGGGCCAAGACGTATTTAAAAATAATGTAAATACTAGGGCTCTAGATACCCGGGTTTCGAGCAATTCGATCTGATCGTTTTTGTTTGAAGCCCGTTTGTTGTTCAAATTCCCGTACAAACATTCGAGCATTCGAGCTTACAAACAAAAAAAATGTGTATCGGAAAAACAAAAATAAAAAAAACTACATGTAAAGAAAAAAAATAATAAACAAAAGAAAAAACAAACTTCAAAATACCCGAATTGTTCAAATGCCCGTACAAACATACGGGTAATAAACAAACAAACAACTGTTCGAGCATTTGAACAACAATTGTACGGGCTACTCGAAAATGTTCAAAAAAAATCGAGAGCTCTAGTAAATACGAACATTTTTATTTTAAAGATGTTCATTGTAAAATGACAAAATCAAGAAAAACATTTCAAATTTAAAAATGTTAATTTTTATTTTAAGCACTATGAAAATTTGAACCAAAAAATTTCGTTTTATTCCATTAATTTTCATTTTCAATTTAAACATGCTCCTTTTTCAATCCTAAATACATTTTAATTTTTAATTTTCATTTTTAATTTATAAATTTCCATTTTTAAAATAAAAATGACCTGGTTTAAAACGTTCGTCATCAAAATAAAAATTTTATTTTTGATTCATTTTCTCTGAGTGTACAAACAAAAAAATGTGCATCAAGAAAACAAAAATAAAAAATACATATGAAGACAAAAAAAAAAAATAAACGAGAAAAAACAAACTTCAAATACGCGAATTGTTCAAATGCCCGTACAAACATACGGGTAATAAGCAAACAAACGAGCATTTATTCGGGCTACTCGCAAATGTTAAAAACAAAAATCGAGAGCTCTAGATCAAAGTCAATGACGGAACGCAATCAGACTTTTAGATAATACAGCAAAGAAAATTACGTAAGTGGCTAATGTTTATGCTTCACACACACATGGGCTTGCCCAGACAATTTATGCTAGGTCCGCCACTGCAAGCAATGCTTTGCACTAATTAGTAAAAAAAAAAAATGTTAAAAAGAAGTCTGATGAAGAGACGTGGTGGTCTCCGAAATGGATCTATAACTTCTACCAAACAAGTATTAATCTTTCATACCAATTTTTCCTTACAAAAAAAAAAAAATAAAAAAAAAAAAAATGGTCTTGAGAGCTCAATAATAAAGTAGTTATCAAATAAAAACGAACCAAAAACCAAAAATTAAAATTTAATCGGATGAGCCAGCCGACAAACAAACTCTACTAATTAGTGCAAAGCATTGCTTGTACTTAAAATAGAATTTGTACAAACCAAACAAACACACAACCACACCAACATACAAGTGACAAATACCGATAACGTCGGCAAGGTCACTGTTGCTGGATGGTAGGTTGTAAAAAGGAAAAAATGAAAAGAAAAATTAATACAAGCAAAATGCAAGGCGGCGGTAGCCTAGTGGTGATGCCATTAGACTTCCAACCGGAAAATCCGAGGTTCGATCTCGGCGGACGCCAAAGAATAAAAAAAATGTTAAAAAGAAGTCTGATGAAGAGACGTGGTGGTCTCCGAAATTGATCTATAACTTCTACCAAACAAGTATTAATCTTTCATACCAATTTTTCCTTACAAAAAAAAAAAAAAAAAAAAAAAATGGTCTTGAGAGCTCAATAATAAAGTAGTTATCAAATAAAAACGACCAAAAACCAAAAAATAACCTAAGTACTTTAACTCAGGCCTACAGAAACTGCATTTCTCCCTATTGAGTTTTAATCCTGCCTCAGCTAATCTATCCAAAACCTCTTTCAGAATTTCCAAATGTTTTCCAAACGTTTTTGTTACGATGAGTATATCATCCAAATATACAAAAACATGGGGCTCTAACTCTGGTCCTATGAACGAATCTATAAATCTCTGCCACGTTGCAGGCGCATTATGTAAACCGAATGGCATTCTCTTAAATTGGAAAAGACCTCTACCTGGCACCGTGAATGCTGTATAGGGCCTAGAACTCCTCTCTACTGGTATTTGCCAGTAAGCAGACTTGATGTTTAAACTTGATAAAAATTTTGCATCCCTCAGCTTATCCAAGGTCGCCGACACATAAGGAAGGGGGTAACTATCCTTCTCGGTACACTTATTCAGAACTTTATAGTCTACACAAAACCTATATGTACCGTCTTTCTTCCTTATCATGACCACAGGGGAAGCCCATGGATAGGCTGACCATAAATATGAATCGAAAATGAGGGACAAAATTTCAAATGATATAAGTACGAACATATATTTATGAAACTTGAAATCGTAAAAAATATTTATTCATCAAATAATAGGCTTACAAACATATGTAATTCAGATTCTCTTCAGACTTTTTGTTTTAACAAAAATAAACAAATTTGTAAGTTTAATTATAGGTATCTACAATAAAGCAAGCATAATGCTACGATAAAAAAGAATTTGGTAACTTAGTTTAATGTCCACAAATCAATTTTAATACGATTTACCAATTTCTTTCAAATTAATTTGCCACAGAGCAGCCACAAAAATTACATTCCAACAAACATATAGTCAATGAGGATGGTAGTTATTATCGATAACTACTTAAATTCTGATGAGAAAAAGGGCTGCCACCTCAACCTTTTTAATATAAAACAGATTTTTAACAAAAAGGGGAATATTCATAGTCAAAATAAAATATTGATTTTAACTAACTTAAAATCAGCTTTTATCAAGACTATGAATATGCCCAAAAATAAATAAATGAGGGACAAATGAGGGACACTAGGAAAAAAACAGAACATTTTGAGGTTTTCCGAAAAAACAAAAATACGAGGGACAGATGTCTGAAAAACAGAACGGTCCCTCAAAAAACAGAACGGATGGTCAGCCTACCCATGGACTATGAGACGTCTCAATGACACCCTTGCTGAGCATATCCTGCAACTCCTCGTCCATACGCGACTGTATGGTAGGCGATACCGGATAGTATCGCTGCTTCACAGGCTCAACTCCTGCCTTTATCCTTATCCTATGCTCAACAAGATGGGTTCGACCTAACCCGTCTGCCATAGTCTCAAAAGCATTCCCAACTAATCTACCTAAAGCTTCAGATTGCCTAGTATCTAATCCGCTGTGGTCCATGATCGCTACCTACGCTTCCTGTTCCAGTCGAGAAAACGACCATACCCTGCCCCTCAGATCCGGGATTATACCCGCCTTGGTCCAGAAATCTACACCAAGAATAAGAGCATGAGGTATACCAGGAACAATAAGACAATCTATGAGGACCGACTTGCCCTCCGCCACAATTGGTAACGAAATAGAACCTAACGCTGATACTCGACCACCATCCGCCAAAGTAACTTGAGGAATATTTTCCGATGCAGGAATTCTTATGCCATAAGCCTGTAACATACTCCAACCAATGCGACCAATAACTGTACGAGAAGCCCCAGAATCTAACAATGCTCGAAAAGAGAAACCAAAAACCGACACATCGATATGTGGACGCTGATCATGGCCGCTTGCCACCAACGAATAACCCATATAAGAAACAACTCGACGATCCCCTATTAAAGCCAGCTGGGAGTTGGCAGGATTACTAACTCCTGTTAGACCACCTGACCTGCCGTCCCAGGTGTCTAATTCGCGTTTCCCGAATTGTTTGAAGCAGTATTGGAATTACTGCTCCTGCCAGAATCAGACCTGAAGGGGGTTGAAGACCGCCTTCCCTCTAGACCAGACCTACCACCACTTTGGGTACCACTCTGCTTTGCTGTACACACTGGACAGTCCCGCTTCATGGCACCAATCCTACCGCATCCAAAGCACTTGATTGTTTTCCTACAATCCGCCGAAACATGGCCAAACCGCTTACAATTAAATCACCTAGTATTCGGCCCATACCTATTCCTCGGACTGGCTGCCGACTGGTTCGCTGACGCAGCCTCACCACCAACAG
Organism: Urophora cardui; assembly: GCA_960531455.1. NCBI lineage: Eukaryota > Metazoa > Arthropoda > Insecta > Diptera > Tephritidae > Urophora > Urophora cardui. The sequence continues at coordinate 97,273,922 of OY482672.1, forward strand.
ACATGTATGACAAGTCTGGCTCCAATAAACCTCTAGCCTTATGGTTTGGAGGGGGAACAAAAGCATCAACCGACGACCTAACCGCTTCCAATTTCCTTCCCAAAGCAACTAGCTCTGAAATCAAACCAGGTGTGACCAGTCCCAATTGGGTCTGGTAGAATGGTAAAAGGTTCGCCCTAATTATTCCCAACATCCTACTCTCAGAAATTGGTTCTTGTAACCTTCCAAACATGATCCTCATCGCAGCCACATATACTCCAATTGACTCATTTGCTCCCTGAGTCCTTCTTCGAATTTCCGGCATTAATAAATCGTCGTAATTTGGTGGGAGAAATTCCAATTTAAGCTCCCGAACCAATTCTTCCCATGTTGTTATCGAACGCCTAATCGACCTAAACCATAGCAAAACTTTTCCCGAAAATAAATCAAGCGCACCTCTAAGTAACTGAGACTTAGCAACGCCGCGTGCCTCGCTAAGTTCATCAACACGCTCCAAAAATGCATATAACGATAATCCGGATCTTTCCCCATCGAATTTTAAATTCCATTTCGCCAGATTCGGTGGTTCCTGCGAAATCCTACTAACTAGTTCTACTCCCTCGGAACTCCTTACTGGCACTGTCTTACATCTGGTCCCGGTGAGATCACTTGCCCTGGTGATGTATCACTGGGTTGCTCACCATTTTCCGACTACTGTTTGTCGTCATTCATCTCTTCCAAATAACCCAGCATCAAAATTATTCTATTCCTTATCTCCGCCTGTGACGTCATATCGTCATCATTTTCGGGTTTAGCTCTACCAATCCTATTCAAACACCACTCAAGTTTCGTAGTCGCCTTAATGGTTTACCTCCGTCATTAAGAGCCGAAACTAACTTCCCTATCTCTGCTATTTTTGCCTCTACCGCTGTTTTGTCTTCCTCGAAAGTGAACGGCTAATCCTTAAATAAGTCTGCAGACCCACGTCGTTCAACAGCCCGCGATGCCCTTAACGATTTCCTCATAGACTCCACCGATGCTACTGCTTATCCGCGTGCCTCCATCTCGTAGGCCAATTCTTCCTGCGATAATCGATTGATCTCAATTTTGTTTCCAGATAATAAAGAAATTTCCAAAGCAAAAAAAATTCAATATAAAATTTCCAATTCAGAAAAAAAAGATTTATCGCCGCCAAACCGAATCGTAAAAATTACAAAAAAAATTTGCAATACTAAAAATTAAATTAAACGCAATTCGAAGCCAACAAAAAATTTTTTTTTTCAAAACGAAAAAAAAATTACTCCTAAAAATTTGAAATTAAGAATCAAATCCACAAAATAAAAAAAAATTATTAAAAAAAAAAAAAAAATTACTCGCCCAATTTAAATTTTCAAAACACAAAAATATCCGCAGGTTTCCAAAAGTTACAAAAATTTGATTTGGTTTGATTTTGAAAATCAATAAAAAAAATTTTATTTTTCGTTTTTATATCCACCCAATCTAAAATTGATAATGAGATATATTAAACCAAATTAAAATTAAATTAAAATTTAACCAAAAAAACTCAAATTCCCAAATCTAAACTTGACACCCTAGTATTTCCCAAGACTCTAAAATTTTTGACCCACCCTAGCACTGGCGCAGCAAATTTGGGAGCTATAACAAAAAACAATAGAGCCTGTCACACAGTAATAAAAACAACACCAACAGCACTACCTACTGGGACAACACCAACAATAGCTTACGTACCTTTTTCTTATTGTGTGTACGTATGTATGTATATACGAATAAACGTGTAAATAAGAAATTGGCAAAATGCAAATTGCAAACTTCAGAGTAGGGTGGCCAGTAAAAAAAAAATTTTGCAATAAAACTAAAGTAAAACACAGAACAAAAGAAAATAATATGTTATTTATTTATTTATTACTTTATTCCCAAAACTGTATTCCAAAGTATGTATGTTCTACTCCTTTTATGTATACGTCCCTCATTGACTCGTTCCTATGTACATATGTATGTCTGGATCCTCCTCCTGGCCAACACCGTGAATATGCCTGCTTCTCAATAAAACTGTAATATATATTTTTTTTTGTTGTAAATTTTCCAGATCGCTGGATATATTTGGGAAATTTTCAATGAAAAATATGGCTCACCCTAATGAGAACTTGACCGAAACGACTCTTTGCGTGTTGTTGTACGCAATGGAAATTCTTTTCTTTGGCTATTACCGCGACCTAACGCAATTTATATACGTAAATATGTATTTATATATATTTATACGTATGTATATATGTATTTGTTTATTAGCGACTACCTGCAGATTTGTACTTTTACCCTTTTCCTCAACGTATGTATGCATGTATGTTTCCCAGAAAAAAAAAAGCTCTTCGTTTGCGACAAACTCCGATTCGACCAACTTACACTTGTGAGTACCAACAAAAAATTCTCAATTCTCCGACTCTCCTAGATCGAGAAAAAAAAATAAAAGAAAGAAAAATGGGCAGCAGAATTATTCTTGTAGATAAGTAAAGATCACAAAAACCGACAAGCACAGAAAACTTTACCAACAACACTGTACCTATATGTATACACTGACCAAATGTTTTTGTTTTTTCACAGAATTTTTCTTTTCTCACAAAAAGACAATTTACCAACTCTTTATTTTTTTCGAGCCCCACGTTGGGCGCCAATTTGTCACCTACCCTTTTATAAAAACAACAAAACGCCACGGCTTAATACAAAAGGGTAAAACAACAACACTTCACAAAATTTTTGCAACAACACAATCCTCTAAAAATCTCGACCACTTTTATTCCAATAACAATTTTCTTACTTGCAAATTCTTTAGTTTTTTTCGAGCCCCACGTTGGGCGCCAATCAGAGAGCGAGAGCGGCTCATACATACATATATACATTAAGGTATGTAAGCCAAATTTGTCACCTACCCTTTTATACAAACAACAAAACGCTACGGCTTAATACAAAAAGGGCAAAACAACAACACTTGGTGACAATAACGAAAATCTAATGCACCGACTCTCTCAGTGGAGACGGGGTGGGTACATAAAATAAATCCCACACACAAACTAAGACCAACCAAAAATAAATATGTACCAACAAATTTTTCCAAAATACCCAAACTTTGACAAACAAATGTTTTATGGGTGCACCCGAGGTGAGGTCCAACCGGCAGGTTACGAACCCACTCGCACAGTTCCTGAGCTGCCAGAAACAACTTTAACCCGCCGCCAAATGACTGGGCTCTGGGTGCGGGACGCTAAAAGGATGGGAAAGGGATACAGGGGGCGAAACAAAGAAGCGACAAATGGCACAACTACAACAACAAACGAGATACTTAACCAAGCCGGAGTGTGTTTCGGCTTCAAAATCCCCGCGGTGTCCACCACCAACTCGATCCACCTTGGTCCTAAAAAATTTCACTTTCTTTTTTTTTGTGTCACACCCTAACCCACACTTTCCTTCCGCACTTAAACTTTTCCTTTTTTTTTATTTAACTTTCCCTCAAAATTTTCTCTAACTCCTTTTTTTCCAAAAACCAGGCCGAAGGCTGCGCGCCAGCATATACATTTTTGTATATACCCTCAGGCTGTATGTGTGGGCAACCACCCGGTCGCACCGAACCGCTAACCTGTGCGGTCATCACCGATGCCCCGACCAATGATATACAACCACACACACATAAACTGCCTTCATCTAGCGGATGCCTTAATGCACCGCAAAAGGGACGAAAGCGATGATACCCCCTTCTGCGCCTTCCGCGCTCATTGTTTTCTTTATTTACATCTTACATATTTACATAAATGTATAAGAATTAGGTGGGGAACACCGCTAAAAGGCAAAAGCTCGCAACACACTCCGCTAGTACTGCCCATCATGGCAATATCATATAACTCCATTTGTCTCCGCTAGGGTGCGCTCCCCGTTGGCAACAAAGGATAAAAGGTAAATAAACAAAACAAATGAAAATTTGCTCTGCCAGTGCATATATACATACTGGGAGTAGCAAAGAGAAAAATATTTTGTCGCGATCAGACCGCGACAAGATTACCTAAAAGTGAATCTTATAGGTCAGTCAACAATGGTAGTGTAGAATATTTGTTAGTTGAATTATGTAGTTCTGTCATGTCACGGACCCTTATCTGCTGTGTTTACAATCCTAGTAAATATTGTAGTCCTAGTGAGTTCTTCGAGTACTTGTTGTCTGTTTCTGCTGACTTTGACAATGTTATTGTCTGTGGTGATCTTAATATTAATATGTTGCGTACGGACTGTTATAGCTCCAGCCTAACTGCTGATGTTTACACTGTTGGTATGTCTTTTTTCAATGTGTCAGTACCCACAAGGTTTGCAAATAACTGTTGTCCTAGTTTACTTGATTATTTCATTGTGTCTGACCTAGCCATCGTGTTAGGATTTGATCAATTCTCGTTTATAACAGACCATGACTTGATCCTCTGCTCGTTTGATATTAAACTTGACCACAGAAATGACTTTTTTCGGACGTATAGCTTTCTAGATTATTGATCTCTGAATATTAACTCCCTCTCTATGAACCTTGCGATGGTTGACTGGTCTACCTGCTGGAGTTTCAGCTCTGTGAATGAGAAACTCTCCTTTTTAAACCAGGTAGTTCTGCAAGCGTTAATGACCATATACCAACAAAAACCGTGCTTAGCAGATCATCTTCCGTTCGAAAGCCTACTCTGCTTGGAAAAAAGATCGAACGGAAGCCAAATGGGCTAACTTTAAAATAATAAGGAATGAAACAACACTGACAATCCGGCCTGAAAAAAGAAACTACTTCTCCAAAAAGCTTAGTCCTACCTTGCCTAACAAAATCCTCTGGCGCAACCTAAAAGAGTTACGTGTTCATGTTAGTGATAGCCCAGTGTGCACGCTTAACCCCGATAACCTGAATAATGATTTTGTAAATAATGGCCCGCTTCCCTGTTCCTGTTCTCCTATATTTATAGCTTGTATCGATTCTATTACCCCATCTTCTATGTTTGAGTTTTGTGCGGTGTCAGAGTTTGATGTAGAAAGATGTGTGTACAAGATTAATTCAAATGCGACTGGTGAAGATGGCATTCCCATTAAGTTCATAAAAATAATATTGCCGTTCATCTTGCCCACCCTTACACACATAATAAATCATTGTTTCACTACGTCTTGTTTCCCTGATGTGTGGAAAGTTGCTACTGTACTTCCAGTAGCCAAAAACAAATCATGTTATAGCCCCAGTGATTTCCGCCCTATCAGCATATTGCCTGCTTTGTCCAAAGTGGCTGAGTCACTAATGTCCGAACAAATATACCGTCATGTTAATGAATCCAACCTTTTGACAAGGTTTCAGTCGGGGCTTAGAGCCAAACACAGCTGCTCAACAGCTATGATTCAAATATTGGATGACATTAGAGTTTCCTTTGACAAAAAATACATTACGCTGCTCTGTTTGCTTGACTTCACTAAAGCCTTTGACTTCGTTAACCATGACTTTCTTTGTAATAAATTACGCAGGGATTTTTATTTCAGTTCGTCTGCAGTGCAATTGATGAGGTGCTATTTGAATGGAAGATCTCAACGAGTGAAAGTTGATTCAAAGGTATCTTCATTGCGTCCGGTGTCATCTGGTGTTCCCCAAGGCTTTATCTTGGGGCCACTACTCTTTAGTTTATTTGTAAATGATGTCTTCTCTCAATGTCAGTATGCCCGTACTCATGCCTATGCAGATGATGTCCAACTTTATATGTCTAGTCCTCTTGATCAGGCCACGGACTTGTGGAATAACTTTAACAAGGAGCTTTCTTCCATCCAAACTTGGGCTTCAAGAAATGGTTTACGTGTTAATGTTAGTAAATGTTATGTGTTGCCTATATGTAGAAAGCGCCTCAAGCCTACTGATATCCCATCGTTATATATTGGGGAGCAAGAAATCAAATCGGTTACTAAAGTTAAAAACTTGTGATTTGCATGTACTGATCACATAAATTCTGTAGTTGGTAAGGTATACTTCACGCTGAGAAGCTTTCGAATATCTGTCCCACATACGCCGATTGACATACGACGGAAACTCGCTATACAGCTCGTTATGCCAATAATTTCCTACGCGGAGTTAGTGTAGATTAAGCTAGACTCCAAGTCCGCCCACAAGCTTGATGTAGCTTTCAACCACATTACGCGTTATGTGTTCGGATTATCGAGATTTGAGCTATCTTTACGAGAAACTAAATTTTACTAAATCTGCCCGTGTAAGTGACCTTATAGTTCCACAGTATAATTTTCTCTCCTCGTCCAGACTATTTTTTTTGTCAACGCTATACGTATATGGAACTCTGTTCCTGCCATCATACGTAGTAGCCTAAATAAAAGCAACGTCAAGACTGTTTTGTTATCTTATTTTCTTAAGAGAATGTGACAGATGTGCTATCTATGTTAATTTCACTAAAATACTAATCTTCTTTCCTTTTTCCTTTCCTCTCCTTTACACTTTATTTTACTCTATACTATCCTTGAATAGGGAATAAATATAAATGTTTTTAATTAGTTATAAGTTTAGTTTTAAGCTATTGTCGTATACATGTTGTTATGTTTTGCTTAAATATTATTGTTGTGATACAAAAGACTTACATAAGTACTTATTGCACTAATGTTTAAATTAATAAATTAAATGAAAAAAATAACTCCGCCACTTTAACGTCGATTTTATTTATTTTTGCTTTGCTGGAAAGGGAATTTCATCCCCTCAAACCGTAATGAAATAACATAAAAATCGATACGGTAATGGCGGAAATATTGACAGATTAGTAATCCTACTTTTTTTTACCTCAAAAATTGAAATTTCAAAATATCTCGAAAACTGTTCTACTACTGTTTTACATATTTTGAATCAGAAAATTCTACATAGGAATCATGTATGAAATGTCTAGGATAAGAAAATTTTTGAAATTTTGTAGGGTAGTTTATGATATGTATTTATTGTATACTTACATTATGTTTCCACACGACTTTATAAGCAGCAGGGTTTGCATGCACTTTGCACTCGAAATACACATCATCACCCTCTTCTATATCCTCTGGATTTAAGTTTGATCCCAAGTCAAGTTGAAGTGTGGGGGTGACTGTGACAAAAAATATAATATATATAGTAGATACATATGTATGCATGTGTTGCTGCATTGACAAATCAGTTTTAATTTTTATAAGAGATGTGTAAGAATAGTCACACAGGCCTGCAATAGATTTTCCCTTTTAGGTTTGAAGACTGATTTTAATTGATTCTGGGGCTCTGATTACGAAACTCATATTGAAAAAGTCCCATCCCATCACGTTAGGCTTTAAAGTTACATATTTAGCAAAGGTTTTAAAGTTACATATTTACCCTAGGCCTTCCTAGATTTAATTCAATTTTTTTATCGTTCCTTATTAAACAAAACACGTACCGAAAGGTTGCATTAGACGTTAATGCATACGTTCTCATACACAGTAAAAATTTTAGTTTAATTTTAATTCCATTTTGGTATTTATATATAACAATGCCAAAAAGCATAAAATCAAAACCATTCTGGTTTAAAAAAATAAGAGAATATTGAGAGACAGAAATTATTCCTGGTGTCAAATTAATACTTTCTTGGAATTAAATCAAAACCAAATTTTGATTATTTTTAGAATATTTCTGGTATTAAAAATAGTTGAAATGGTATAAGATCTATCCGAAAATTGGAATAAATTCTATACTTTTAAGGAATTAAATCAAAACCAAATTTTGATTATTTTTAGAATATTTCTGGTATTAAAAATAGTTAAAATGGTATAAGATCTATCCGAAAATTGGAATAAATTCTATACTTTTACATATGATTTCCAGTGGATACACTGCTCAACAAGTTAACAATCCCGCAAGTAAACCTATATCCCAAAGATTAAAGAGAAATGGAATAAATGCTAATATTCTTTATATTAAGGATGACTTGCTTGAACAGTGTAGAAATTTACGAACGTAATGCTGAAAATAAAATAAAATAAAATTTTTGGTTAAGAAATATGTACATATATATGTTCATTTTATTCGAAATAATATAATATGTATTATTATAATATTACAATGGAGGTTAATTATAGTCTCTATTATTAATACCTACAATAGTTTATTTTATTAATTCACATGATATTAACACTAAGATTTTAGAGTTAATGAAATGAGCTTCAAATGGTCTATCAATTTTTAAGCAATAAAAGTTAAGTACTTTTGAGAAATCCGTTGAAATAAGCTCGTAGCATTGCATGATATGGTTAAATTCTTTGTTAACAAAAATATCGAAATGGTAGAAAATTTCATGAATTAGGCAAAATCGACAATGATCCGCTTTGAAAGAACAAACAAATCCAAAACACCCATTTGCTCCTAAGATGTCGTGAGCAACAGACTCTAAAGTGCCTTTTATGAACGCATTATCAACCTTTACACCAATATTTTCGAGAGCTCGGATGTCGTTGATAACCGGGTTTAATATTGTATTAAAATCTACGTTTTTGTGCTTTAGATCCTTACACAGGAAAAGTGCACACTTTGAATTGTATTGAAAAGCAAGATTCCTTATTGTGAAGTACAGTGCACCAATTTTATGAATTCCGGTTTTGCTCACTAAAGGATTAGTAACTTCGTCGTCATAAAAAAGTTGTATTTGTAAAGCATTGAGTTGCTTTAGAAAAAATCGGACGCAGAAAAGTTTTCGGAACAGCAAAAGTTTCCAAGCATATCCCCATTACAAGCATGATCTCTAGAAAAAAATATAGCTTCTTGAGTGATTTGTTTTGAAATAAGGTTGTTAGTTAATCTCCTGATCTACTTACTTGATAAAATTGTTTCATCAGGCTTGAAAAAATCGATATGTGGGTCATTTATGTTAATAAATGTAGTTTCTCCTTCGTATTTGACTTTTAGAAATATTTTGAAATAATTTATTTCGGCAACTGATATGTATGTATGTGTGTAAGTATTTTTTTTCTAATACTTTGTTTGGTTTTGATTTAAACCCAAAAATTAATTGATGGTAATATAATTGAGAAAGAGAAAGTTTTTTATACGTTTCAGGATTTGTTTTTAAACTATGAATGATTCAACATCTTTAGAGAGAATTTTAATACTTTTCAAGACTTTATTTTGAAACTATTTTGGAATCAATAAAATTGTCATCATGTTTCATTTTCAACCACAGCGGTAACACTGGCAGCTACATAGGCCAATTTACATCGATCCGTGTTTTTATCGTATATTTACGTTTCTACTAGTTTTTTTTAATCGGGTTTTTGGTAAAATCCGTGCCGAGAGACTTGGGAAGCGATTTCCCTCCGACGGGATTGTGACAAAAAAAGAAAAGTCCAAAAGATAAGTATTTAGTTTTAACAAATACTTTTCAACATATAAACATACATACAATATAAATATAAATACATACGTACTAAGCAACTTTTTTATCCCGTGCAGAGTTGCTTTTGATGCGCTGTACCGACAGGTGGCGCTGTCAACGAAGGTGGGATCAGCTGTTGTTACATTTCCGGCGAACTGCATTGGCGGCAGTTAGAGCACTGCACTGCTATTGCCGACAGTTAGAGCACTGCACTGCTCTAGTTACGTTTATATAAATAGATATAATTATTATATAAAATAAAATTAAAATAAAATAAAAATAAAATAAAATAAAATAAAAAAATAAAAAATAAAATAAAAAAAAATAAAACAAAAAAAAATTAAAAAAAAAAAAAAATAAAAATAAATAAATGAAACAAAGCAAAATAAAGTGCATACATATATGAGTACCTATGGCTCTCAGTCAAACGAGCGCTTGCGAAATGCATATTTCACAATAAAAGCATTTGATATAAATGAAAAACCTACAATAGCCGGAAAAGGAAACACGGCGATTGAACAAAGGCACGGTCCTGTTCCCCGAGTGTCCAAATTACTTGCCCTCAATTCACAGAGCCTCTAGCAAGTACTTCCGCAGCTGGAGCTCAAAATAAAGCTGGTGATACCATAAAAATGGCAGATAAAAACGCCAAGAAAATACAAGTGCAAACTGGCTTGGATCGCTATATCCTTATAAAAAGAAAGCGAACGCCAGAAAAGAATGGGAAATCGAATCCCTCCAAATTAATCAAAGGTGACCTGCCAGCAGAGGCAACAAAAGAGGCACCGAAAATAACATTGGGCGATAATATTCCAATCGAAAAGCCAAAAAAAAGTCCCAAGCCCCCTCCAATTTACCTGCGAGAACAAAGCTCTAATACATTAGTAAACAAACTGGTTGAGCTAGTAGGTCCTAAAAACTTCCATGTCGTACCTATAAAAAAAGGCAATATACAGGAAGTTAAAATCCAAACCTATAGTGAGGATTATTTCCGAAAAATAACTAAAGACTTTGAAAACAGGAAGAAAAACTTCTATACCTATCAGCTAAAAAGTAGCCGTGGCTTGTCAGTTGTACTAAAAGGAATAGAAAATTCCGTAAGCCCGGCAGAAATAGAGACTGCATTAAACGAGGAAGGCTTTAAAGTCAGATATGTTTACAATATCAAAAATAAAGCCAACATACCGCAACCGATGTTCAGGGTTGAAATCGAGCCAGATTTCCAGCTTTTAAAGAAGGGAGAAGTACATCCCATTTATAAATTACGTTATCTTCTACACCGAAGAATCTCTGTGGAAGAACCGCATAAATGTGTGGGCCCCGTACAATGCCATAATTGTCAGGAGTTCGGGCATACAAAACGATATTGCACATTACCTAGCGTATGTGTAATTTGCGGAAATTTGCACAGCTCCAAAGAGTGCGAGAAACCTAAAGCAAACCCAGAAAATAAGAAGTGCAGTAACTGCGGTGAAAATCACTCTGCTAATTATAGGGGTTGCCCAGTATACATTTCATTAAAAGAGAAAGGTAGCAAAAAACCTAAAAATGTCCCTGTCCCACAACCTCAAAATGTGCCAAAACCAACTATTAATACAGCCCCGCAGAGAAATCTGGGAACGTACTCATACGCTCAAGTCTTAAGAGGCACACAACAGACCGAAATCCAAGACGATTCCACTCCAACAACATCACTCGAAAACACTCTAAATAGTTTTTTTAATATGATGCAGGACCATATGAAGTCAATGCAAAACATGATGCAAGAATTGATTAGGAATCAAAATCTCCTACTTCAAACAATTTTGTCAAGACCATGAATTGTTTCAATATAGGTTTCTGGAATGCTAACGGCATAGGCCAACATCGTAATGAACTCCATGTTTTCCTAGAAAATCACCGAATTGACATAATGTTAGTGTCTGAAACCCATCTGACTGTGTTTAATAATTTTAATATTGATGGGTATATGTTCTATAATACTAAGCACCCTGAAGGAAAAGCTAGAGGTGGAACCGGTATACTTATAAGAAAGAGGATTAAGCACCACGTTCTAGAAGAATATTGCAAAGAGTATATACACTCAACATCAGTGTACGTAGATGATAGTTCTGGCGGATTAACTGTATCTGCAATATACTGTCCTCCCCGTTTTAATATAACATAGTATCAATTTACTGAATTCTTTTCCAAGTTAGGCACGAGATATTTGGCAGCAGGTTATTACAATGCTAAACATACTTTTTGGGGATCTAGGTTAATAACACCAAAGCACACTGGTCTCATTTGTATGGAGAGTGGGACAAAACTCAATTTCTTGGAAACGGATGGACCTACCGAAACCAAATTTGGCACATTGGTGTCCCACTATACGACTCATCTTTCAGAAAAATTAAAAGCATATATGTTGTAATCCACGCCCACCACTAACGCTAGTTTACAGCCAAAAAAAAATAAGAAAACCAGGAATGGGGGAGGATAGGAGTTGACCTGCTGAGCTTGGAACAATTTTTTTTTAATTTTTTGTATAGCTAGGTTTTTGAGATAACGGTAATTTTGTGTTTTTTGTTATCACTTCATTCAAAAAATATTCTCTCTGGAGTTACAAATGCGATAAATGCAATCAGTATCTCGTTCGAAAGGCAATTAAAATACGCTTCAAACGACATACAACTTGTAGTGGTCTATTAAAAACTCGCTGAGCGAAAGCTGGTCAAAGTCAAAATTTTGTGGATTTTTTCGGATTTTTGAAAAAATTTTGATTTTTCAAATTAAGTTTTTATAAAAAGTTGTAAAAATTAGGAAAGTTTTATTACTTTAAAAATTTCTGAGGTTAATTGCAAAGAGTTTAAGCATAATATCAGAGAGATCCGATAAATATTTTATTTTTGGCGATTTTTTTCTTGTGAAACAAAAAGGATATTTTGGACGAAAAACTTGGTTAGGTGACTTAACTATGTGAAAACGACTTTATAGGTCAAAAGGACATTAGAAGAAAATATAGAGCTTCCAAAGACTAAACTAATGACATTTCGATTTTAAAAATCCGATGTCAAATAACAAAGTTACAATAAAAAAAAATATTATTCCGCGATATTTCGCGGGATCAAAAAAAAAATTTTATGGAGAGTGGGACCGAACTCAATTATTCAGATTTTATCGAAAATAAAGTTTTATCGAAAACAGTCGATATAAATATGTATAAAAATCGTAAAAGGGAAACAATATTTTGTATAGACTAGTTACATTTAATATGATATTTTAAGAAAAAGGGAAAAAAAGGGAAAAATGTATAAACAGACTTCTTAAGAGAAGACTTGAAAGAACTCAAATCTGCTTATAAGACCTGGTCCAGAGTGGTCCTTAATTGTTAAAAGTTTAAATGAAAATGCTAATGCTTGAAAATTACGCTCATAGAAAAGCCAAGATTTCTTTATCTTGTATTTTGCTAAAAATAAATTGTTTTCATTGTTTTCTTTCGCTAAATCATGAAACATACGTTTTTCTTGCGTTTTCATAGTTATCCGCATTTTTTTTAGCACTCAAACTTGAAATATCGCAAAAATTATAATACACTTATTTACATAAACTTTTTCCAGAAAAAATTTTTTTCAAATGTGTTGACTTTAAATGAGCCAAAGTAACATTTAATGATGGCTATTGCGTATAGAAGGAGGCTTTCCATAAAATTCAATATATTTCGCACGGAAATGCATGACAGAAGTTTCTTTATCAAGCACCAACGTTTTTGACTTTTGTGTATGGGGGCTGACCAGTGTGCAAAGGGAAGAAACCTGTTCAAAGCAATCCAAAGCAATGGTCTTGATATTATATCAACAGGGCAGCCAACATATTGGCCCACTGATAGGAGCAAAACTCCCGACCTCATAGATTTTGGGGTAACTCGCGGCCTCGATCGGGATATACTTCAGATAGAATCTCTTTTTGACCTATCGTCTGATCACTCTCCTTGCGTCATATCTATTAAAACCCTTTTAACTTTAAACGAACTGAACCCAAGCTTAACTAATAGATTTACGAATTGGCTGAAGTACAGAAAATTTATAAGTTCGCATATTAATCCAAATGTGAGCCTTAAAACAGCCGCCGAAATGGAATATGCGATAATTGACTTCACAAACTTACTGCAAGTGGCAGCAAAGGTTTCAACGCCATTACGTCCTAACACAACCCAGCAGCAAAGCTTTAGTCCTTTCAATGAAAACGATATCATTGGGCTAGTTTCCAAGAAAAGGCAACTTAGGAGAGACTGGCAAAGGTTGCGATCTCCAACTCTGAAAAACGAGCTAAAAAAATGCACGAAAGAGCTCCAAATGCTCCTAGAGGAGAAAAGGGAAACAAAATTTCAAAATAGAATTAATTCCCTCACGGCCACATCTGGTACAGATTATTCCTTGTGGCGCTCTCTCAAATATCTAAAACGGCCGGTTCAGCAGGATCCTCCAATACGAATGCAAAATGGTGAATTTGCTCGAAGTGACCACGAAAAGGGAATAGCTTTTGCAACCCATCTTTCAAATGTATTTACTCCAAATGAAGGCCAAAATGTTCTCCAAGAAAATACTCCACAATTACCAGCAATCCCACTTGGATTTAAACTAGATGACTTAAATAAAACTATATCCAAAGACATAGAGAATAAGAAAGCACCGGGTATGACAGAATAACGGGTGAAATGTTAAAAGCGCTTCCCATAGCAGCTATTAAGCAACTACTAAACATCTTCAATAGTATGCTCCGATTATGTCACTTTCCTAATCCATGGAAACTATCTGAAATTATCATGATCCCAAAACCAGGCAAAGACCCGACAATAGTAAGCTCCTACAGACCAATAAGCTTAATCTCTATCTTTTCCAAACTATTCGAAAAATTATTGCTGAGAAAGATTCAGCCCATCTTAGAACTGCACGAAACCATACCAAGCCACCAGTTCGGATTTAGAGAGCAGCACGGTACGATAGAACAAGTGCATAGAATTGTTTCAGAAATAAGGTCAACTTTTGAAACCAAACGATATTGCACTGCCCTATTCCTAGATGTGGCACAAGCTTTCGATAAAGTATGGCTAGAAGGGCTATTGCATAAAATAAAACAAACACTTCCTTATAATCTCTGCGGGATCCTAGAAAGCTTTTTAACAGGTAGAAAATTTCGAGTAAGGCACAAAAGTTTTACAACCGAAAGTCATCCACTTTCTGCTGGAGTTCCACAAGGTAGCGTTCTAGGGCCTGTACTATACTTAATTTACACAAGCGATCTGCCAACCAACGCGAGCCTTGTCACGTCTACCTTCGCAGATGATACGGCTATACTGAGTGTGCACGCAAATCCCATAACTGCTACTATCCAATTGCAGAGACATATAAAAACTTTAGAAGAATGGCTTACTACGTGGAGAATTAAGGTCAACGAATCTAAATGTGTACAAGTAACCTTTAGCCTGAAAAAAGACACATGCCCACCAGTCTCAATAAATGGGAAAATAATAACTCAGAAAGACTTCGTTACGTACCTTGGAGTCACACTGGATAGAAGAATGACTTGGAAAAATCACATTGACAAAAAGATTATGCAATCCAAGTTGAAAATAAGCCAGCTGCAATGGTTAATTGGTCCAAGTTCTAGACTGGGCTTAGATAATAAGATATTAATATTTAATATGGTTTTAAAACCAATTTGGATGTATGGAATTCAACTATGGGGCTCAGCATCGAAATCTAGCGTAGAAAGAATTCAAAGGCTACAGTCCAAGATATTAAGAACAATATGCAAAGCGCCTTGGTATGTAAAAAATACAATTATACATAGTAACCTAAAGATAAATACGGTGGCCGAAGAGATAGAGAAAATGCAAGCAAATTATGCGAAAAGATTAGCCAACCATCCTAATTCATTAGCAAAAAGTCTCCTAAAGCAAAGCTATCCTAGGCGGTTAAAGAGAAAGGATGTAAAACTCAATTGTGCATAAGGTCATATTCTGTTAGACCAATATCTCGAGAGTAACTTTAAAAAATGATGAACGTCGCTGAATAATAATAATAATAATAATAATAATAATAATAATAATAATAATAATAATAATAATAATAAATTATAAAAAGCAGCTTACTGAAATTCCTTCCATTCAGAAAGCTACAACAGCATTTACTAATACCCATGTATAACATATGTATGATTGTGTTCCGGACGAGCCTATCCCATTAGGACGTAAAAATTCCTAAGTTCATACACGCAGCTTATTGGAATTCCTTCCATTCCGAAAGCTGCAACAGCACTTACTAATGCAACACACGATTGTGTAATCGATAAGCCTGTCCTGTCAGGCCGTACGAACTTTTAATACTATACAATCAGCTGCTTGGAATTCCATTCCATTCCGACGGCAAAAATACATAAATAATGAAAATGAATAACATAATGAACGAATATGAAATAAAATTACATACATACATACTACATATGAACATATTCTAACAAAAACAAAAATATTCCGATACACATAATAAATGAATTCATAAGTATTTCTTTTATGTCAAATAAAATTGCTTTTCATCCAAATGTTATTTGAAGCAGTGGCAACGAATAACGTCATTGTATACTAGGTTAAGATTTTATAAAAATTGTCATATTCTTTAAGAATGATACAATAAAAACTATATCCGAGAAAAAAAAATAAAATAAAATTGTAAAACTCCTCATAGTTTAAAAATAAGACTTTTTGGCATTAAAATTCAAATTTAATTCCAAGAATGATTAAATAAAGTACCAAATGATATTAGAATTAAACTATCATTTTTTACTGTGCAAATATTAAGTTAAATAAAATAAACTAATATATATTAGGGGTTAATTACCCACCAAAAACCTGGATGACCGTGGAATTAAGAGGGTAATCCAGAAAAACCCTGGTAATCGCTTCCACATTCGCTGACAGAATGCCTGACATTAGCATGGGCTTGTCATTGGAGGGAAGGACTTGCCCACTGCATTACCGCGGAATGAATAAATCACGCAATACCACAAGAATTCTAGCGAATCAAATAAAGAATATTTACGTTTGTTTTTACATGGCCGTTTAATCTAATAATTATTTTTATGTGAATTTTATAGAGCTATTGGCCAGTTTTTAATTAAGAAAAATTCAAAAAATTTTTTGGTAGAAGTTATGGATCCATTACGGAGACCACCACATCCCCTCATCAGATTACCCCCCTGCGGAGCTCAACACCCCTTTTACCCCCTTACTTTTCATACATAAAATGTATATCAAATTAAAGGGAATACAAAATGCCTATCGAATGGTATAAAAATATTCGAAATCGGTTCAGTAGTTTTTAAGTAATTGCAATTTAAAAAATGCATAATATAAAATTTGACCATAAAAACTTTTGTTGTTGTTGTTTCCAAAAAAATCACTTTAATACTCAGCTTAGCCATTTTTATCAATCCTCATACTTCGTTTTTTGATTTTATAATTTTCAAAATTTCATATTTGTACCAGATCGTGCTTATTGCTTTCAACTTTGCGGGGCTAGGGGCAGTTCAAAACGTCATCCTATCGCAATAAAATTTTGTGGGGTTCATTAACTCGTATAAAGGCAACTTTTCATTGCAGGTGCGTTCAAAAAAAGAACAAAAACAAGTAAAAGCGCGGCTGTCTTCGGCCGTACCGAAGACTTCATACCTTTCATGAGTGGGGTAATGAAAAGTTACCTATTTATACATAGCCTGATTTAGTATAATTTATAATTTCAATTGTGTGGGTTGTTTATGGAAGGATTTATTAGAAGAAATACGACAAAATGTGTATATCTGAACAATCGGTTGTATGGGAGCTATATGTTATAGTGGTTAGATCTTGACAATTTTCGGTAACCTTGTTTGGGCCAACATGGGTACAAATACCTCAAAATTCCACGCCGTTAGCTATTTAAATGGAGAAGTTATAGCCCAAAATGTCCATATCTGAACAATCGGTTGTATGGGAGCTATATGTTATAGTGGTTCGATCTTAACAATTTTCGCTAACCTTGTTTGGGCCAATATGGGTACAAATACTTCAAAATTTCACGCCGTTAGCTATTTAAATGGAGAAGTTATACCCTAAAATGTCCATATCTAAACAATCGGTTGTATGGGAGCTATATGTTATAGTGGTCCGATCTTGACCATTTTCGCTAACCTTGTTTGGGCCGACATGGGTACAAATACATCAAAATTTCACTCTGTTAGCTATTTAAATGGAAAAGTTATACCCCAAAATGTCCATATCTGAACAATCGGTTGTATGGGAGCTATATGTTATAGTGGTTCGATCCTGACAATTTTCGCTAACCTTGTTTGGGCCAACATGGGTACAAACACTTCAAAATTTCACGCCGTAAGCTATTTAAATGGAGGTTATACCCCAAAATGTGTATATCTGAACAATCGGTTGTTGTGGAACTATATGTTATAGTGGTCCGATCTTGACAATTTTCGGCAACCTTGTTTAGGCCAACGTGGGTACAAATACTTCAAAGTTTCATGTCCTTAGCTGTTTAAATGGGGAAGTTATGCAGAAATTACACCACAAAATTTTCATCTATATCTGAATAATCGGTTGTTTTCTATATGTTACCGATTCGGCCGGTTCCGACAAATGATCAGCTGCATATAACAACATACCTGTATTCCGAATTTCATTCAGATATCTCAAAAACTGAGGGACTAGTTTGCGTTCACACAGACGGACGGACGGACAGACGGACATGGCTTAATCGACTCAGCTCGTGATTTTGATCATATCGGTATATATTTTGGTGGGTCCGCCACGCTTCCTTCTGGTACTTTCGACAAAAATTTGTTGGCACTAAGTTATAATACCATTTCATTCTCATGAAAGGTAAGACAATGGCCTGTTAGAAGTCCCACCAGACCTATAGAGAGCCGATTCAGATGCAGCATTGATACAGATCTAGCCTCATCCAGTCTAGGCCAGATTTGCCTAGAAATCACACAAGTTGACTCCTTGGCCCATCTCGCGTTAGCCTGTTCAATGCTGCGAGATCTCAACCAATGCTTGCATGAGTTAACCGGGGGGCCAACCCATGTCGCAGATGTGATGTCCTGCAAGCTTGTGCCCTCCCTTGCTAACTCATCTGCAATGCAGTTGCCCCGAACGTTGCTATGGCCTGGAACTCAAATGACGTTCAGGTCGCACCTCTCGGCTTGTTTGTTCAAAGACTCCCTACATTTCATTGCAACTACAGATGTAGCATTGTTACTCTGTAAGGATTTTATGGCAGCTTGGCTGTCAGAGAAGATTTTGATAGAATTTCTATAAGGCGACGAGCTGCTTCCCATATAGCTATGAGCTCAGCCTGATAGACGCTGCAGTGATCAGGTAGACGCAAACTTACTTTCGGATGAAGCTTTTCGCAGAAAACCCCACTTCCAACTCTATTGTTAAATTTAGAGCCGTCCGTGTAAAGGTGCAGTGTATTAGGGTCGGGATCCCCCAAGTTCTTCCACTCGCTCCTCTCCGGGATTCTCGTGGAGAATTTGTTACCCCAACAGAAGGCTGGTGTTGCATAGTCCAGCTTTAGAAAATTGGCGGGGACGTTACTAAGAATTTGAGCGTGCCTGAATCTGGTGTCCCTGTCTGCCACCTAAATTAAATTAGGTTCTTTTTTCAAGAGGAATTCTTGCAATTTTTCTTATCACTTCTATCTCAGTGATGCCAGATAATCTCCGCTAAAATTCCCACAGAAATCGAAAAAAAAATCTCTAATTTCCCACATTTTAAATAAAATAATCCCACAAAATTCCCACCGAATTTAAAGCGTTTATTTCAGTTATATAAGAATATATAACAGGCAAATGCAGTTTTTTAATAGCTAAAAGTATCAGTTGTGCAAGTGCAAGTGGATATGATTTTTGTTGATTATAAAGTTGAAGTAATTGATATTTTTGGATTGAAAGGCAACTCTTACTTTACTTATACTATTTAACTATCACTAGATAGTTTGTTTCGCCGTTTACGTTTAACATCCGTTATAATTGAAAGTATTCTTACCGATTCAGCGTTTGAATGGGGTAACGTGAGTACAATTTCAACCGATTGCTTAGGATTATGAAACAAAAAATTATTATAGTTTTTAAAGTTTATTATTTTACTCCACATTACGTCAACAGGTAATTTTTTTAAATCGTCTTTTTGTGTTTCGGTTAAAACTATACAAATACTTTTGTATTCCGATTCTGTGAGATCAGGATTAAGATTTAATTTTTTACTTAGAGCAAGGAGTGATACACGATTGTTTTTAGAGAAATCAAAAACAATATCGGGATCTAAAAACTGCAGCTCTTCGAAAACACCGTCAAATAGAATACGTTATATTATTTGAATACAATCTTTTCCTCCAAATTTAAATTTGACAAAATATCTTCGCATTCATAACCAGCGTAAACGTTATGCACGCCAAGTAAATATGGAGTTCGAAGTTCCAAAACTTATAGCTGTAATTCCCACAGAATTGTAAAAAAGTCGGGATTTAAGAAATTTCTTGCAATTTTCAACACAAGTGTCTTAGCTTCTTGCCCTAGTCGGTGTATAAGTACATTTTGGCTTTGGAACAATGCGTTAAATTCATTGAAAAAGTTAAGAACGTACTTCAAAAATCTAAAATAAGCCCTGTTTTAAACTCTTTCCAATTCTTCATAAATATTTTCTGCTTTTTTACGCTTATCTTCAAATGAGGCCAGGCGAAAATAGCCTTTAAGTGGCTCCCAATTCTCCAAAATTCTTTCGATTGTTAACAATACAGTACGAATATGCACAATGAAAAATAAATTACCTAGCGATTATTAACACGCTTTTATTAGTTTCACCTGTATGTATGTATTTATGTAAACAAGTTACGTATACGTAGTGTAGTTTACTGGATGTTTACTTGTACGCATTTATGTATGTAACCGACTCCTTTTTGCATTGCATAAGTGAACGCGAAATCGTGTGTATTCATATCTGAATAGGAGTTTTTCAGTGTGAGATGTGCTTATTTTAAGTTATACTATGAATTATACATATGTAGGTATGTAAACAGTTCTGCAACCAAAAAATCCCTTTTTTATATGTTGCCGTTTGGGCCACTAAAGTGGCAATTTGAACCTTTTTTAAAGCCAGGCCACCTGAACCCAACTTTTTGAAAATATGCAATATTTGAACCTTTTTAAAAATTCGGGCCACTTTTGGTCCTTTTTAACACGCTTTTATTAGCTTCATCTGTATGTATGTATGTATGTAGGTATGTATGTATGTATGTATGTATGTAACTTCATCCCATCCTAAAAGTTGCAAACGTTTAAATCAATTATTATTTTTTTGAAACATTCACTTTACTTTTATTGTGTTCTCTCCTCTATTATTTCTATTCACCTCCGGATTCGAAACGTGACATCAACATGGGATTCAACCCAACGACATCATATAATGAGATTCAACATTATACTCTATGCTTCATTGTGGCTTTTATGTTACCTCTGTTCAAAATAGCCTCTATGAATTTCATTCAATTCACTCCCATATGCAAGCCAATAACAGAGAACGTAGAAGAACAGAGAAGTTGCAACTACGATAAATCGTGGAAGCCAGAGACCCAACAAAATTCTGTTAGTGCATCTGGTGAACAAAAAATTTTAACTCAACACAGCTGGCTGTTAAAATAACAGAAGTAGAGCGAGTTCGTCTGTAGAAAGGAATGTTATATTAAATTTCTGCACATCTGCTGATATGGCTCATTATTCCTCCCATACGCCAATTCCATCGATGCACTAATTTCCCAAAACCGCTGGTGTTTTAACTATTTTCTTATCGAATTTGAATTATAAATAAATTAAAAATTAAAAAAAATCAATTAAATTTAATTTCAATTTGACTTTACTGGGACTCGAACCTGCGCATCAATGCATTTTCTGTATTAAAAACCATACAACAATGCACCAGTTTGCTACAACCGGTGAGTATTTTAACAATTTCCACATCGATTTTTTAATTATTTTAAAATTTTCGAAATTTTGAAAATGTAAAAACATTTTGTTGTCAATTTCATCTTGTTGATGGCCAACCCATCAACCTCGTTGATGAGCAACGATCAACCATCTCTATACCTATGCCAATGAAATTTAATTTTCACCCTCTCTGAACAAATAGCTGATATATCAATACATATGTACATACATATGTACATCTATTGAGCAATAATAAATTGGTGGCTGCATCAAAACCCTCATCTTGGTGTATCGGGGCACAGCAGCTGCTAGACTCTGATGACTGATCAACGAAAATCCTACTGTCCCCCAAACATATCAAAAAACAACAATAATAATATTGTTGTGTACACAAAAGCATCTATTGAATTATAATTTTTTAATACAGAAAGATATGCACATAGAGGCGCAGGTTCGAGTCCCAGAAAAGTCAAATTGAAACTAATTTAAATTGATTTTTTTTAATTCTTAAATTTATTTATAATTGAAATTCGATAAGAAAATTTTAAAATTACTTTGCTGTTTTAGGAATTTGGTGCATTGGTGAAATCGGTGTATGTGAATAAAACTAAGAATATCAGCAGATGTGCACAAATGTAAAGTAACATTCCATTCTACAGCGCGCTGCTAATTTTTTCAACTTTTCTCTCAAATCTGTAATTCACCATCACTCAACTCTGGTAACGTTAACAGTATGCAATAAGCAAAAAAGCAGAAAAAATGCAAAGACACAACTAATTGCTGGAAGTAAAATGAAACCCCCAAATCGCTTTGCTTTGCTTAACTATATGAATCGTGTTCTCGTTTTTTACTCGGCTGGCCGAGTTTGCTAATTTACTTTTCGTTAGCAAAAGCAAAGCAAAAACAAATTCTATTTATAGCACTTATAGCACGGTTGCCGAACTTGGTAATTACCAAAGTAGGTTATTTTTCGCTGTTGGTTTCTTGGTAACTTTCACATCTGTTTGGCAATTTTTGATTTCAAGAAGTTGTTTACTATTTTTGGTATACAAGAAAAATATGGAAGTGATTATAGGACAATGAGAATATTTTGGAGCGCTGACTGTTCATTGTGAATATGCACAGGCAAATAAAGAAGCGCATATCTCCGATGAAAAACTGAAATAGTTTTGCTTCGATACACATAGTACATATTAGTTGATATTTTTTCGTGTAGGCTTCATTTTTGAGCTCTTATGACCAATGTTTTTTTTTTATAAGGAAAAAATGTATGTGAAAAATTAATATTTTTGGTAGAAGTTATAAATACATATGTATATAGATATATTTCGGAGATCACCAAATCCCTTCATCAGACTTCTTTTTACTTTTATTCTTGCGTCCGCATAAAACATCCTTTAGTGAAAAATTTCACTAAAAAGTTAAAAATAAATAATAGCTTAAAAAACTAAAAAACACGCTTTAATCTTAAAAATTGTACTAAAAATTGAGAAATAATTTAATTAGAAACAAAATGATGAACGAAAATATAAGTATTTAAGGAAAAGCGTGGGGCTGCTCAATAATATTTGAACATGAAAATATTCGATTCGTACAACTAGTACAAAAATATACCTAGTTGCGAAATTAAAGAGTACGATATATGAAATCTCAAAAAAGTCAAAATAAAATTATTAGTAAAAAAACAGCGATTTTAAATATTTTTTGACATACTGAGCACCCCACGCTTTTCCTTAAATACTTATATTTTCGTTCATCATTTTGTTT
Organism: Urophora cardui; assembly: GCA_960531455.1. Taxonomy (NCBI): domain Eukaryota; kingdom Metazoa; phylum Arthropoda; class Insecta; order Diptera; family Tephritidae; genus Urophora; species Urophora cardui. The sequence goes on from OY482672.1 coordinate 97,297,111, forward strand.
CTAATTAAATTATTTCTCAATTTTTAGTACGATTTTTAAGATTAAAGCGTGTTTTTTAGTTTTTTAAGCTATTATTTTTTACTTTCAAAACTATAAGTATTAAATAATTGTTAGTATTTTCTTAAATATAGGAACAAAAAACCTCTTTGCTACTATTTTACTTTGCATTAGCAACTGTCCGTTTCGAAAAGTTCTTTATTTAATTTGTTTGCCAACACTACCCTTGAATACTTTGAAATTTGGGCTGTTCGTTAAGATAATGAAAACGCACGGAGCAGCCCAGACACACACCAAGTTTGTTTGAATTTCATATCCATACATATGTACAATACACGCTCCATCCATACAAAATCATGCATAATGACGAATAAATACATATGTACACGCAAGTTGTACAAACATTCAAACAAAGTTACACATTCGAATTTGTGTACAAAATACTCACGGCCTATCTTTACTCCTCACAACAAAACCTGAACGAGTAATCGAATTCATAATTCAACTATAAATCCCAAAATTAACCCGCTTCAAAACAGAAGCAACAGAACCTTAAATGCTAGCTCACTTTGGAGCCCCAGAAACAAAAGCTTCCCGAAGGAGCTAACTGAATTTAGGCCTAAGCCTCCCCACTCCCACAGAACCCAAAAAACATAATCGGCAAATACCTAAATAGATATACACATGATATAATAAGCACTCACTGGTTTTTTGTGTCCAAGGTATGACCCACCGGTTGATCACAACCCCTTTATTTACGCCGTTGGCAACGTTCTTAAGTCCAACAAATTCGAATTGAAACAAAGAAATCTCAGCGACACATTTTACACCAAAAATTTTTTTCGACATAAGTGTTCAAATAAAACTGACACACACTAAACTTTTTTTTTGTCCATATAACGTTATACGACTTAACATATATAAATGTTTAAATAGGATAATACTTATCTATATATCTATAAATGATTTGGTATTTAATTGTAACGCTAAAACTAAAACGGCTGAACCAAATCAAATACTTCCTTAGGGGGGTTTGTTTGTTGTTACCCCGAGAAGGTTTAGACGAAGAAAAAATTAAAAAATGTTAGGGGGGCGTGGCACCTCCCATACAACCTTAATTTTTAAAGCTGATTATCTCTAAAACAGTTCAAGGTAGGGAGCTGAAAATTGGTATAGAGGTAGGTGATATCCAAACCCTTCTCACTCAAAGAAGTGGGGGTTATCAGAAAAGGGGGGGTGGCACCTCCCATACAACCTTAATTTTTAAAGCTGATTATCTCTAAAACAGTTCAAGGTAGGGAGCTGAAAATTGTTATAGAGGTAGATGATATCAAAACCCTTCTCACCCAGAAAATTGGGGGTTATCATAAAAGGGGGCGTGGCACCTCCCATACAACCTTAATTTTTAAAGCTGATTAACTCTAAAACAGTTTAAGGTAGGGAGCTGAAAATTGGTATAGAGGTAGGTGATATCAAAACCCTTCTCACCCAGAAAATTGGGGGTTATCAGAAAATGGGGCGTCGCACCTCCCATACAACCTTAATTTTTAAAGCTGATTATCTCTAAAACAGTTTAAGGTAGGGAGCTGAAAATTGGTATAGAGGTAGGTGATATCAAAACCCTTCTCACTCAGAAAAGTGAGGGTTATCAGAAAAGGGGGCGTGGCACCTCCCATACAACCTTAATTTTGAAAGATTATCTCTAAAACTGTTCAAGGTAGGGAGCTGAAAATTGGTATAGAGCTAACAATTTTTGAAATGAAATTAATAAAAAAAAATATATTTTGGGCAGAACGAACTTTGCCGGGTCAGCAGGTGGCTCAGATATAAAAATTGGGTTTAAGCCGGAGGCCAATTATTGATTTGGACAACTTTAATGTAAAAAGTCCTACAACAACAGACATTCATGAACGCTCTAACAACCCCAACTCTCAATCAATTGTTCGTCAACCTACCACTGGTTGCAGTGACTAACATGAACATTAGATGCGTTTTTTTAGATACTCCCTCCGGCACCGGAATATGAAAACAGGGTGTTTTGGAGCAAGTAAACTGAACTGTTCCAAAAACTGGATGGAGCTACACCGAAACCCGAGCAAATTCCCAGAATTTCGAGGTAAGTTTAGATTTATGTATGAAAAAAGTTAGGATTTTTCCCCAGGGAAGGTAATATCGCGGCCTAAAGTGAACATTTTCTTTTTCATGAATCTTCAACTTCTTGTCCTATACTCTTCACGAAAGCGGACATTATTTTTATACTCAGCTGTACTAGTACACAGAGTATTGTAGTTTTAATCACAAAACGATGGATTGTAACAGAATGAAATAATCGAGATATATATAGACTTATATATATCAAAATGATCAGGGTGAAAAGAGAAATCGATTGAGCCATGTTTGTCGTTCCGTCCGTCCGTCTGTAAACACTCTAACTCGCGCAAAAAATTGAGATAGTTTGATGAAATTTGGAATGCAAGTTGGTATCGAAACTGGGACCGTTGGTATTGAAAATGGGCGGAATCGGACCATGACGACGCCCACTTTTCCTATATAGAAAAAATCGGAAATTTTGTATCTCAGCCACTAATATAGCTAGAGTGAAAAAATTTTATCCACGTATTGAGCTTAGGCCCTTATGAAGAAATTTGATGATGTCAAATATAAAGATCTATCACTGAAATTTTGTGACAGGAGTCACAAAAACACAAAAATTTTAGAAAATGGGCGATGCCACGCCCACTTATTAAGTGGCAAATATTGAAAGTTTTATGAGTCATAACTCAGAAACCGTTGAAGATATACCGACGAAATTTGGTACGCGTCATATACTTACTCAGGCAAATGTTTGGACGAAAAATTGTTAAAATCGGTTGATGACCACGCCCACTTTTATATATGGGTATATAAAACAGAGAGATATCGCCATCTCTGTCAAATATAAAGATATAAACAATGAAAGCATTCAGCTGAGTATCTAATTTTCGATTCCACTCGAACTTAGGCTTCCTTACTTGTTATTTCATTAAATCACACGGTAGGCTGCGTCATTTAATGCGCTTTCCAGAAATGTATGGCTATTATGTCCCAGTCTCGATACCAACTTGCAATCCAAATTTTATCAAAATATCTCAATTTTTGCGCGAGTTAGAGTGTTTACATACGGACGGACATGGCTCAATCGGTTTCTCTTTCCACGCTGATCGTTTTGATATATATAAGACCATATCTATCTCGATTATTTCATCCACCGTCATGTGATTAAAACTATAACACTCTATGTACTAGTACAGCTGAGTATAATAATGTCCGCGTTAAGGAAGAATATAGGGCAAGACATTGAAGATTCATGAGAAAAAAAGGAAATGATCAGTTTAGGCCGCGATATTACTTTCCCTGGGTAGTGTACCAAAAACTGAATACGCCATTCGCTTTAGCGGATAATTCTACGTATGGGTGGTTATCAATTTTTTTTCTTGTGCAAAATCCTAACTTTGTTCATATATAAATCTAAACATACCTTGAAATTCTGGGAAGTTGCACGGTTTTCGGATAGCCCCATCCAGGTTTTGGAAAAGTGAATTTTTTTTCAGTTTGCTCACTATAAAACATCCTATTTTCACATTCCGGTGCGGGAAGATCTGAGAAGATTTAAAGAATCACATGAAAAAAAAAAACGCATCTAATGTACATAGTATGTATACATATATCGACCCCTGCGTAAAAGATTAGCCTATTACAAAAGTTGTTTAAAAACACTAACAATTTTTGAAATAGGGTGATCTTTTACTCAGGCGTCGATGTATGTAGGTATATTCACCCCAGTGTACTAAGTTCTAATGCTGAATTTCACATTTCTATGTATTTTAGTACTTACAGAAAACATTTAGTTTCATTGCTGTTTCGCGTATGCCATTTCGCACCAGTTCATTTGTAGCACGACAGGATAACGCCTTGCCATGATCTTCACGATTCGGTGTCATGCTAAGCACGGACACGCTTAAGTTACCATCTGCGGAAACCTTTAGAAATAAAAATAAAAAGCTCAATATTACTTTTTAAAAAATTTTTAAGGCTTTTTGATTATGACACCAAATGTGCTCACCTTCTGACTGTATTCATGTAATTCAATATTTCCCATCCACCATGTAATCTTTGCTGGTGGTCTCGAACCAACAGCTTGGCATTCAATTTCATATTTCCTATTGGCAGACATTGGTTGATTGTTGAAGGAAATTTCTACCGTTAATGGCCGTACTGAAATTTAATAAACATTAAGGCATCGTGTTTTTTAATTTATTTTTAAGTTTTTTAATTGGATACACACTTCAAAAACATTGTGACAAAAATTGAGGGTGAGGGCGGAATAATTCCCACACAAAAGGAAAGAGCACTACCCATTAAGCCGTATCACGTTATATGGACAAAAAAAAAGTTTAGTGTGTGTCAGTTTTATTTGAACACTTATGTCGAAAAAATATTTTTGGTGTAAAAATTTTTTTTTTAGGCCCGCGTTAAAAACAGCTAAATCGCGTTTTTTGTAATAACTTCCTTATTTGATGTCGGATCTCTATGATCTTAATGTCGCAGAAAAGGTTTCGCTCAGCACTATATTTGGCCCATATAATGTTTCGATCTCAAAGGTTGCCCTGAGTTTTACCTTTAAAAATTTTGGAGTTACTATCCCTAGATTTTTTTATTTTTATCACTAATACAAAGCTCTCAAAAAACCATGAGGAATCCCACAAAGAAATTCTAGCCTTTATTCACAAACAAAAAAGTTATAACGTCGTAAAATGAAACACTTGTTTTTTTTATAAAAAATTACCACAGAGAAACGGCGAAACACGTCAACTTAATTTTTGGCTCCAGATTACGATGGCGTTTTTAGAAGTGCAGTGTATGCACTCCCATTTTCGAGATATTTAAGAAAACATTTTCAGTTTTCACATACAAAGCGATCCGATGTGGGGGCGTATGAGTAACTATTGTTGAGGTAATAAAAATAAAGAAAAGGGGAAAAAACTATACGTACATATATGTATATAAAATGCATATGAGAAGGAAGAGAATTCCCTGCACATAAATTCCAATTTGTTTTAAACGTTCGAAACCTGCACTGGAAAAACAACTTACCCAGATTATGGAAAAATGGGAATGTTTCGGCGCTTAAGACACATTTTCATTGTTTTGATGTACAACTTTCTTTAAATCAAGGAATAAAAACAACGTTTTGAAAGAAAATTTTATTCAAAACAATGAAAATATGTCATTAGCTGCGAATCATTCTCATTTTTCCATAATCTGAGTAATTTTTTTTTGAGTGTGAGCAAAGTAATATAAGCGACGAAGAATTCACTTTCAGAGCTCTGAAACTGCTTTCATAAATATCTCTAAATTTGGAGGACATCGTCATTTTTGGTCTCGGTTATCATAGATAAGAAGATGTTTTGGGGATTAAAGTAAAGTGTGTTGTTTTCAATTGTAGGCTGAATAATTAACTGCATTTCTAGGGGCAGACGACGCATCCAGCGCAAGTATTGATAATACATTTCGACTTCCGTTGTCTCTTCTTAGGCGCGTATAATTTTACAACGAACTATAGCAGTTTTTCTAAATAACTTGGATGATTTTACGATACGCACGGATGCAGAAATCGTGAAGCCGTTGTAAGCCAGCGCGTTGTGCTTAGAGATCCCACTTGAATACTTACCAAATCTTCACTACAGCCATTATCATTCAATATAAATAACGTTGATCAGCACGAATAGTCCAATCATCAATAATTTTTGGCATATCATGTATCCAGTATTGGTAGCTGTTCCATCGCGGTACAAGATTCTCAAGTCAAGCGAGGACTTAGAATACTTTTTAATCAAAAACTCATACTATATGGCGTTACTGCCTCATATAGATAAGAACTTGGGATAATTTTTCAAAAAACAGGTTCTCTGATTTTAAAACGGTATAACTTTTTTGTTTGTGAATAAAGGCTAGAATTTCTTTGGGGGATTCCTCATGGTTTTTTGAGAGCTTTGTATTAGTGATAAAAATAAAAAAATCTAGGGATAGTAACTCCAAAATTTTTAAAGGTAAAACTCAGGGCAACCTTTGAGATCGAAACATTATATGGGCCAAATATAGTGCTGAGCGAGACCTTTTCTGCGACATTAAGATCATAGAGATCGGACATCAAATAAGGAAGTTATTACAAAAAACGCGATTTAGCTGTTTTTAACGCGGGCCTAAAAAAAAAATTTTTACACCATAAATATTTTTTCGACGTAAGTGTTCAAATAAAACTGACACACGCAAACTTTATTTTCGTGATACGGCTTACTACCCATATCTTAAAACCGCCAAACCGTACTGCTTCATTTGGTAAAAATTTTGTATTTTAGCTGGATGTTCAATTACTTAAGTACTTTATCGAAAATATCTTATAAAAAATGGCTTCAAATGAAGATTTTGAGCTCGGGCAGAATTTAATAATAAAAAAAGAAAGCGTGAATAACGAGTACTCATGAACATTGATGTGTAAACCGTTTCGAAATCGGATTTTTATTCCCTTTTCCTTATTCCTTTTTCCCTGTTTTTCTATGGATTAAAATGCGACTATCGTTTTTATAATTTTTTGTTGCCATTGTCACTGCCACTATTTTGTTGTTTTTGTTTGTTTTGGTTTTTGATTTCTGATATTGAATTGTTTTTTTTTTTTTTTTGCTCAGACCCGTATTTGGGGACCCGACCTAAGACTCATAATGAATAGAGCTCTATGTGAAAGTCCTGCTCAACACCTTTCATTTGATACCAATATTGCTCAGAAATATTCAAGGATCATCCGATCCTCGTTTTGGCCCATATCTCGGGACGCGACCTAGAAGTCATAAAGAATAGACCTTCATGTAGAAGCCCTACTCAACACCTTTCATTTGATACAACTATTGCTCAGAAACATTCAAGGATCATCCGGGTTCTCGTTTTGACCCATATCTGGAGACCCGGCCTAGGGGTCACAATTAAAAGAGCTTCATGTCGAAGTCTTGCTCAAAACCTTTCATTTGTTACCAATATTGCTTAGAAAATTAGATGTAGGTGTGCATATCCATACATTTGCATACATGTTCAAACGGGTTGGTCCCCAGTTAGAACACTATATGTTATATAATGCGTTAAACCATCCGTAGTACTACACATACTATGCGTTATAAATCTGAAAACTTTCCATGAGTTTGTACAGTACTACAGTTTTTGTAGTACTACGCATAGTTTAATGCATTATATAACTAGTTGGGTTAGTGGACAGCTGATTATTTTGCGTGTGTGTTGGTGAATGCGTTAGTCCGTTCTTGCTGGGTCCTTTTTATTTGCCTATTTGTCGCAGTGTAGCAGAAAACAACAACAACAACTTCGCTTCGTTGCTGGTGTTGTTCTTGATATTTGCATGTGCACGGCTATGCATGCAAGCATTTGTAAGTACATGTGTACCTACCACTGACAATCCCTGCAGCGGAAGTAACCAGTTGCAAACTAGAATTATACCAGTTTGCAGGGTACAATCAACTACTTGCCCGACTGTAAATTTCCCATGTAAACATCTGGTATTTTTCGTGTGTTAATGTCCTATGAAATGGCAATTGTCTTACTCTGCATAAGCTCATACCAGTTAAATAGCAGTTTGTATGGGTCAGAAAAATACTAGTAGCATCTACATTAGCGAATACCAGTTTAGGTATACAAAAAATATAAATTTTGAAGTTGTAGCAAGCTGTTATGTATATATGTGTATATATGTATAATTATGTTAATGTTTATGTTATGTTTATGATGTTTAATGTTTTGACGGTCTGGCAGCCCCACTTACTGTCAGCCGCCGAAAGAAATTATTCAACTACGGAGCGAGAAGTTTTAGCTATCGTGTGGGCATGTGCGAGATTTGGAGGATATATTGAAGGGACCGAGGTAGTATTACTAACAGACCATCAACCCTTGAAGTGAATACTTACAATAAAGTCTCCATCTGGTCGATTAGCACGATGGGCATTACAGATCCAACAGTACGATTTTAAGGTCAAATATAATCCTGGAAAAACTAGTTCCTTGGCCGATATGTTATCTCGCCCTCCATGTAATGATATCAAAATAGAAGACAACCATATATGTGCGTTTCAGATCGATTTTCCACGTAAAACCTCAAAAGAAATACGAGATGAGCAATTGAAAGACGATTATCTGAGAATGATTATTACTTCAATAGAATCTCAGGATGATAATTTGGCATTCTGGTCAAGTAGAGGTTATTTACTAAATGACGGAATCCTGTTCTGCTACGCTAATGAGGAGAAAGAAGATGCTCAAATGGTAGTACCACAACATGAGCGCGAGGAACTTTTGAAGAAATACCACAATGATAGTACGGCAGATCATTACGGCGTAGAAAGGAGTGTTCATAGAATCGCGAATTGTTACTTTTGGCCAGGCATGCGGACAGATATAGCAATGCACGTTAAAACCTGCATTGAATGTCAAAGGTACAAAGCATCAAATATGAAACCTATGGGACTTTTTCAAACTACAAGCTGCAATCAAAGATTCGAAGTTATTGCGGTTGACTTATTTGGTCCTTTACCAAAAACTAAAGAAGGTTTGCAGTGGATATTGGTGGCTGAAGATGTTGCATCACGCTTGTTAGAACTATTTCCACTACAAGAATTCCCCTCGACTGAAAACGGATAATGTTGTTCAGTTTCTATCAGCAATAATGCAAAAGGTTGCATACTGTATGGGAATCGACCAAAAATTTACGCCTGTCTACCACCCGCAAGCTAACCCTGTTGAGCGCAAAAACAGAGACATCAAAGCACAACTGGCAATCCTCGTTGGTAACGAACATAACACTTGGGACATTAACCTACCGGCCATCAGATTTGCGATGAATACAACCAAATGTCAAAGTACCGGCTTTACCTCAGCTTATCTTACATTTGGTAGAGAGCTACGAACTCTAGATGATGTGCAACATGATGTTAAGGCGATTGTGGAGTCCGAAAACTTTATTCCACAAATTACGCCTTACTTGCGGAATCTCAATAACGCTTTAAAACATGCGAACGAAGTTGAGCAGCACATGCAAGACAAAAACAAAGACTACTTTGACCAACGCAGGCGTCCAGTGACAATGTGCTGGAAGCGAATGCTGAGGTATTTGGTAATATCACCGAAGCAACACCATATGCAGAGCACTGTATAGACACAGGTGAGCATCAACCGATTTTTAGTCCCCCGTATCGTCTTTCTTTTGCCAAAACACGGGAACTAAAGCAGGAAGTGGAGAAAATGATTGAGTCGAAGGTTATTGTTGAGGGTGAATAACCATGGGCGTCGGCAGTCGTAATGGTACCCAAAAAAACTGGTGAAGTGCGTATATGTATCGACTATTGAAATGTGAATGCGGTAACCGTTCCTAATAGATATCCACTGCCACGCATGGACGATTTATTGCATCAAGCAAAAAGTACCCAATTTATGTCAACGCTTGATCTACAAAGTGGTTATTACCAAATAAAGGTTAATGATAAAGATGTGTATAAGACTTGTTTTATTACTCCTTTCGGGACATATTTGTTTAAACGAATGCCTTTTGGTTTGCGTAACGCCCCTGCGACGTTCCAACGACTTATGGATCGTTTTAAAGCATCCATTCCAAAGGTCCAACTTTTGATCTATCTCGATGACTTAATTGTGTGTTCCCAATCCTTTTTAGATTATCTCAAAGATATCGAATGAGTTCTTTGTAGATTGAGGGAATATAAGTTGCGTGTAAATAATAGCAAAAGCCGATTTTGTTGTGAGCAAGTCAAGTACTTGGGGCATGTTCTGAAAAATTATGGGATATGCGTCGACCCAGAAAAGACACTTGCCATAACTCAGAGGAAAGAACCGAGGAACATTAAAGAGTTGATATCGTTTATTCAGACATGTTCTTGGTATAGACGATTTATTAATGGTTACGCCGAGATATCGGAACCATTAACCGAACTGACCAAGAAAAATGCGAAGTGGGTTTGGGATTCTAGACAAAAGAATGCGTTTGAAGGGCTCAAACTAGCTTTAACCTCTGCGCCTATTTTGAAGCAAGCCCAAGATAACTTACCTTATTTTATAAAAACTGACGCTGGTTCTTATGCGTTAAGGGCAGCTTTATTCCAGGGGGAGAAAACAACGAACATCCAATCGAATACGCAAGTCGATTATTGTCAGCCGCCGAAAGAAATTATTCAACTACGGAGCGAGAAGCTTTAGCTATCGTGTGGGCATGTGCGAGATTTCGAGGATATATTGAAGGGACCGAGGTAGTATTACTAACAGACCATCAACCCTTGAAGTGAATACTTACAATAAAGTCTCCATCTGGTCGATTAGCACGATGGGCATTACAGATCCAACAGTGTGATTTTAAGGTCAAATATAATCCTGGAAAAACTAATTCCTTGGCCGATATATTATCTCGCCCTCCATGTAATGATATCAAAATAGAAGACAACCATATATGTGCGTTTCAGATCGATTTTCCACGTAAAACCTCAAAAGAAATACGAGATGAGCAATTGAAAGACGATTATCTGAGAAAGATTATTACTTCAATAGAATCTCAGGATGATAATTTGGCATTCTGGTCAAGTAGAGGTTATTTACTAAATGACGGAATCCTGTTCTGCTACGCTAATGAGGAGAAAGAAGATGCTCAAATGGTAGTACCACAACATGAGCGCGAGGAACTTTTAAGAAATACCACAATGATAGTACGGCAGATCATTACGGCGTAGAAAGGAGTGTTCATAGAATCGCGAATTGTTACTTTTGGCCAGGCATGCGGACAGATATAGCAATGCACGTTAAAACCTGCATTGAATGTCAAAGGTACAAAGCATCAAATATGAAACCTATGGAACCTTTTCAAACTACAAGCTGCAATCAAAGATTCGAAGTTATTGCGGTTGACTTATTTGGTCCTTTACCAAAAACTAAAGAAGGTTTGCAGTGGATATTGGTGGCTGAAGATGTTGCATCACGCTTGTTAGAACTATTTCCACTACAAGAATTCCCCTCGACTGAAAACGGATAATGTTGTTCAGTTTCTATCAGCAATAATGCAAAAGGTTGCATACTGTATGGGAATCGAGCAAAAATTTACGCCTGTCTACCACCCGCAAGCTAACCCTTTCGAGCGCAAAAATAGAGACATCAAAGCACAACTGGCAATCCTCGTTGGTAACGAACATAACACTTGGGACATTAACCTACCGGGCATCAGATTTGCGATGAATACAACCAAATGTCAAAGTACCGGCTTTACCTCAGCTTATCTTACATTTGGTAGAGAGCTACGAACTCTAGATGATGTGCAACATGATGTTAAGGCGATTGTGGAGTCCGAAAACTTTATTCCACAAATTACGCCTTACTTGCGGAATCTCAATAACGCTTTAAAACATGCGAACGAAGCTGAGCAGCACATGCAAGACAAAAACAAAGACTACTTTGACCAACGCAGGCGTCCCCAAGATAACTTCGATGTCGGTACAGAAGTACTGGTAAACACACATACCTTGATTCAAGCAACAAACGTTTAACGTCAAAATTTGTTCCAAAAAGAGATGGGCCATATGTTATCGTCCGAAAGGTTGGTTCATCATCCTATGAGATTGCTGCTAAGGACAATCCGAACCTACCATTGGGAACATATCACGTATCATCACTGACGAAATATAAGCATCGTATCGAAGATCAATCTCCAGCACCATTACGGCCATTAATAATAATATAATAATACAATGGCGCTATTATAACTCTGACGAGTTTTATGGCCGAGCTTTTCTCCCAATTTGAGGTGTGCCCCTTTTTGTTTTTCCTACTAATTGGGTGGACCTACAGTCATGGACCTACAGCCATTACGAAAACGTGGTCGTCCCAGAAAGGATTAAAGTGTTGTCGTGCGCTCGAGACGAGTTCATCACGCCAAAGGGGGAGAATGTAGCAAGCTGTTATGTATATATGTGTATATATGTATAATTATGTTAATGTTTATGTTATGTTTATGATGTTTAATGTTTTGACGGTCTGGCAGCCCCACTAATGGCAATATCACTTATGTCAAAGCTAATATTCAGATATGGAAATGTTATGTGTAATGTATATTTATCTCTTCCGCACTTGTATAACTATCATAAATCGTACAGCTGAACGTATGGAACACTTTTGAACAATGGGTATTATAAGAAAGGGGGCTGCTCAGTAGTAAGATCAAATGTTTGTTTAGCGATCCGATCGGCGGTGAGTGGTCCTCCGGTAAAGTATTGGGATCGTGGTAGGCGATAAGCCAGCCGTTTCCAATATTAGCCATATGGAGTTTGAGTAAGGATGACTGCCTAGGAGTGTGGACAGCGATGGTTGGCCGCTCCAGAGGTAGTTGGTGCCTTCCACTGCCGCTAATTTGCTAAACCGAACGTTTTGTATTTAGTCGTTAGTTAGGCGTTAGAGTGACATTTGTTTATTTCAATAAAACAACACCCACCTCTATTAAATTTTCGTTTTTACAAAGTCTACTTATTTCATATGTAATTCATTATATTCATTCATTCAATAAAAATAAGTATTGCTTAGATATACATAGGTGGCAGTTCAGTTTTATAAGCAAAAATAAAACGTAAGTTACATATTCAGTAATTAAAAAACAAAAACAGACACATTGTATAAAAATTCAGGTACTCAGGAATCTTAAAATATTTCTTAAATTAAATAACTAATAAGGTACCATTTCAGTTCAAAAACAAAAAACTTAGCCACATATTCAGTAATTAAAAAAAAACTCATTGTATAAAAATTCAGGCACTTTGTTTTTTCAATTCCTTTGCTTTTTTTTTGAGCTGTACTAGTACACAGAGTATTATAGTTTTAATCTCATAAGGGTGGATTGTAACAGAATGAAATAATCGACATAGATATAGACTTATATATATCAAAATGATCAGGGTGAAAAGAGAAATCGATTGAGCCATGTCCGTCCGTCCGACCGTTTGCAAACACTCTAACTCGCGCAAAAATTGAGATATTTTGATGAAATTTGAAATACAAGTTGGTATCGATACTGGGACGGTTGGTATTGAAAATGGGCGAAATCGGACCATGACCACGCCCACTTTTCCTATATAGAAAAAATCGGAAATTTAGTATCTCAGCCACTAATATAGATAGAGTGATAAAATTTTACCCACATATTGAGCTCAGGCCCTTATGAAGAAATTTTGGAAAATGGGCGGTGCCACGGGGGCAAATATTTAAAGTTTTATAAGCCATAACTCAGAATTCGTAGCAGATATACCGATGAAATTTGGTATGCGTGATTTACTTACTTATGCAAACGTTTGGAGGGAAAATTGTCAAAATCGGTTGAAGGCCACGCCCACTTTTATAAATGGAAACTATAAAGGGGCCTAATAAAAACATTTTAAGCTATATCTCTGTCAAATATAAAGATATATCACTGAAATTTTGTAGTAGGAGTCCAACTACGGACAGAAAACAAAAAACACAAAAATTTTGGAAAATGGGCGGTGCCACGCCCACTTATTAAGGGGCAAACATTGAAAGTTTTATGAGTCATAACTCAGAAATCATTGAAGATATATCGATGAAATTTGGCACAGGTGAATTACTTACTTAGGCAAATGTATGGACAAAAAATTTTCAAAATCGGTTGACGACCAAGCCCACTTTTATACATATATGATATTATAAAGTGACCTAATAAAAACATTTTAAGCGATATCTCTGTCAAATATAAAGTTATATCATTGAAATTTTATAACAGGAGTCCACCTGCGGATATAAAACGAAAAACACAAAAATTTTGGAAAATGGGCGTGGCACCACCTCTTTTTAGAAGCAGGAATCTACCACATTTCGGAGCCCAAAACTCGACAAATAATTGATATATTATGACGAAACTTAGTGTATACACTTTCATAACTTGTGGTAATACATGCTAAAAATTTTAGCAAAATCGGTTGACGACCACGCCCAATTTTATATATGGAAACTATAAAGGGGCCTAATAAAAACATTTTAAGCCATATCTTTGTCAAATACAGAGATAATTCATTGAAATTTTGTGGCATGAGTCCCGCGATAGATCGAAAACAAAAAGCAGAAAAATTTTTGGAAATGGGCATGGCACCGCCCCTTTTTAGACAAAGGAATATACGAGATTTCTTAGCCTATAACTCGACAAATAATTGAGATATTATGACGAAGCTTGGTTTATACACTTTTACAACTTGTGTTAGTAGACACGCAAAAATTTATTGAAATCGGCCTATGACCACGCCTACTTTTTAACAAAGATATTTCTGGAACACTCTTTGGGAATTTGTAACGTGACATCTTTGTAACTAGAAGTCATAAAGGAATGAAATTTTGCACAAAGAATAATATTCATATGCTTAGTTGGATAACTGATAAAAATGTTGAAAATGGGCGTGGCTACGCCCACTTTATGCAGCACTCGCTTTATATAAAATACACCGTGATTCTATCAGACGCAAACAAACAATGAAAGCATACAGCTGAGTATCTAATGTTCGATTCCACTCGAACTTAGGCTTCCTTACTTGTTTTGATTGCAATATTTTTCCTACCTGGACTTCATCAAATTTCTTTATACTTATTATTATTATTATTATTATTATTAAAAATAAACTGATATGATGCTGTCTTTTTGATACCAGTTGATAAACTAGTACATATTATGATAACTAGTTTGTGGTTCAACTGCATTTAACTGGTATAATACTAGATAAAATAAACTGGTATGATATTGTCATAAGAATACCAATTAATATACTACAATTTTGGCATACTAGGTAGTCAAAGCAACATAAATACGACTGTGCATTCTAGTCGCATGGTCGTTTAACAGAAATAACAACTAGCTCATTCGGTTGCTAGTCGTTTTTTTTTTTGGCAACTTGACTAGACTACGACTAGGAAAAGTAAACAACTTGACTAGAAAATGAGATAGTCGTTGGCCAACAAACAGCTTGTAACTGTGGCAGCAAATGCGACGGCGCGCAACTTGTAGTTTTTAGTCGCAGTTGTTTTCTCAATAAACAACTATGAAAATGTGTATACATATACCCGGATACCGGTCAAAATGTGATTGCCCAAAAACATTAAAATTACACTACAATATGGGTATCAAACGAAAGGGGGAGGCCCCAGGTTTCATTTGGACGTCGATATATTTCGATAAATTTATCGATAACTGAGTTATCGGTCAAAATATGATTGCCCAAAAACATTAAAATTACCCTACAATATGGGTATCAAACGAAAGGGAATGGCCCCAGGATTCATTTGAACTTAGATATATTTCGATAAATTTATCGATAACTGAGTTATCGGTCAAAATGCGATTGCCCAAAAACATTAATATTACCCTTCAATATGGGCATCAAACGAAAGGGGATGGCCCCAGGTTTCATTTGGGCTTCGATATATTTCGATAAATTTATCGATAACTGAGTTATCGGTCAAAATGCGATTGCACAAAAACCTTAATATTACCTTACAATATGGGTATCAACCGAAAGGAGATGACCCCAGGTTTCATTTTAACTTCGACATATTTCGATAAATTTATCGATAACTGAGTTATCGGTCAAAATGCGATTGCCCAAAAACATTAAAATTACACTACAATATGGGTATCAAACGAAAGGGGGAGGCCCCAGGTTTCATTTGGACGTCGATATATTTCGATAAATTTATCGATAACTGAGTTATCGGTCAAAATGCGATTGCACAAAAGCCTTAATATTACCTTACAATATGGGTATCAAACGAAAGGGGATGGCCCAGGTTTCATTTTAACTTCGATATATTTCGATAAATTTATCGATAACTGAGTTATCGGTCAAAATGCGATTGCACAAAAACCTTAATATTACCGTACAATATGGGTATCAAACGAAAGGGGATGGCCCCAGGTTTCATTTTAACTTCGACACATTTCGATAAAGTTATCGATAACTGAGTTATCGGTCAAAATCTGATTGCACAAAAACCTTAATATTACCTTACATTATGGGTATCAAACGAAAGGGGATGGCGATCTCATTTAGCGATGGCAATTTCTAGAATCCGGGTATTGGTTAACCACGGAATATTTCTGAGCAATATTGGTATCAAATGAAGGTTTATATGGGACCAATTGTACGAATTTTTACAGTTTTCGATTTGAATTAAAGGCACACCAAAATGTTAACCAACAGAATATCTGGTGCATTATACTGTTTGATAATACTCTTATTAAAAGCAGAAACTTGCTTTTGAAATATGTATTCGTGTATGTACGAAAAATCTTGAAAAATTTATGTGTTTGTACGGGACAGGACTGGTCTACCATGATCCTTGGTTTATGCGAACCAGGAGCAATTTTTGGCAAATTAATTGTATTAGATAAAAATAAAAAAGTAAATGTGGTAGCACTAATATCAAGTTTTATTCAAACGGAAAAAATATTGGAAATAAGGTTATTCCAAAAGAATTAAAAATGCTGTAATGTAATTTTTTACATTGTTTGTACGGGAAAAACAATTTACAGACAAGCCAAAGGGTTATCTAACAAAGTTTCTGGTACATCAATATTGTGTGGCTAATTTCTAAACAAAAGCAGAAGCTTGCATTTGAAAAACTGGTACACTGAGAGAAAAAAAATATATGGAGGGGTCAAAGAAATTTTTTACCTATTTTGAACACTACTTTCTTTGTTTTGAGTAAATTTTCCTTAAAACATGTTAAAAGGTTTATAAAATATTGTTGTTACATGCGTTACCATGGTTTCATATACTTGTTTTGAAAAAATTCATACATTAAAATAATGAAAAATTCTTTAAGCGCCATTCCATTCCCAACTTTCCTTGTTTTGAAGACTTGATTTCTTTAATTTTGAGAAATTAAATTCCCATACAAATCCCCATGGCAACGAATTTGTTTGAATGTTTTTTTATGTTTTTTCCACATTTTTGAGAAAATTTACACAAAACAAAGAAAATTTTGTATTGGGACGCGTGTTCAAAATAAGGAAAATTGTGTCTTTGATCGAGAGACATTTTTTTTTTGAGTGTATATGTGTGAGAAATCGAAATGTTTGTACGGGACAAATTTACCATTTCCCATGGTATGCTCCTGAAAGGTGTTGTGCAAGGCTTTCACGTAGGATGTACTGATTATTATTCCTGGGTCGGGTACCCACATATGGGTCAAAGGTATACTATTTTTTGCGATTTGTCTGAAACCGTAAGCGTTTTATTTGTATAGGATATCTTACTTCATTTTGGATTAATTTAACGCGGTATAAAAAATTTAATAAAAGCAAAACAAAGTAACAAGCTTAGACGTCATCTACTTCAGATTTTTTCGTTATAATTACTCTTAGACCAGCCACACATGACGGCAGAAAACGCGCAGAACTTGGGCAGAAAGCCATAAAAACGCGCGTCTTCACGTGTGCACATTGGCAGAAATACAAGGAAATCGAGGGTTTTTGTAAACCGGCGTTTTCTTCCTGCCCAAGTTCTGCGCGTTTTCTGCTGTCATTTGTGGCTGGTCTTAATGTAATAAGTTAACTTCCATCACGTGTACGTACTACATGCGGGTTTTTTTTCTCAGAACATATTTACACAGATTATGATATTTCTGGCTGTATTATATAGGAAAGGGTTCAAATTAATATAGTACTACTTTTTTGTCACAAAATGTGCTTAGTTTCTACAACAAAAGCATATAAAGTGACACAAAAAATTTGGTCGATATATCGTACAAAATTGGGTTTTTTGGCAATCACATTTTGACCGATAACTCAGTTATCGATAACTTTATCGAAACATATCGAAGTTAAAATGAAACCTGGGGCCATCCCCTTTCGTTTGATACCCATATTGTAAGGTAATATTAAGATTTTTATGCAATCGCATTTTGACCGATAACTCAGTTATCGATAAATTTATCGAAATATATCGAAGTTCAAATTAAACCTGGGGCCATCCCCTTTCGTTTGATACCCATATTGTAAGGTAATATTAAGGTTTTTGTGCAATCGCATTTTGACCGATAACTCAGTTATCGATAAATTTATCGAAATATATCGAAGTCCAAATGAAACCTGGGGCCATCCCCTTTCGTTTGATACCCATATTGTAGGGTAATATTAAGGTTTTTGTGCAATCACATTTTGACCGATAACTCAGTTATCGATAAATTTATCGAAATATATCGAAGTTAAAATGAAACCTGGGGCCTCCCCCTTTCGTTTGATACCCATATTGTAGTGTAATTTTAATGTTTTTGGGCAATCACATTTTGACCGGTATCCGGGTATATGTATACACATTTTCATAGTTGTTTATTGAGAAAATAACTGCGACTAAAAACTACAGGTTGCGCGCCGTCGCATTTGCTGCCACAGTTACAAGCTGTTTGTTGGCCAACGACTATCTCATTTTCTAGTCAAGTTGTTTACTTTTCCTAGTCGTAGTCTAGTCAAGTTGCCAAAAAAAAACGACTAGCAACCGAATGAGCTAGTTGTTATTTCTGTTAAACGACTATGCGACTAGACTGAGCTAGTCGCAGCACAGTCAGCAATTCAAACCCTGGTTTACACATCAATAATACATAGATATTAGTTCTGTTTAATACCCCGTAAAAATCATAGGATTTTATGATCCATTTTGTGGTAGGTAGGAGTACTTTGAAAGTGATCATAACATAGACCCAAGTGAGCGACTCGTTTATCTGCATCGGCTCGTAGTTAGCCGAACTTTGCTACGAAAACCGAATGTATGTATATCGAGATCAGGGTGCCCAGATTATTAAAAAAGAAAGCGCAAATTTAGAAAAAAAGCACCCAATCCTATATCCTATAAAACACATAAAGTCGACATACCAAATCTTTTATTTTAGGAATGATAATATTATAATAATACAATGGCGCTATTATAACTCTGACAAGATTTATGGCCGAGCTTCTCTCCCAATTCGAGGTGTGCCCCTTTTTTGTTTTTCCTACTAATTGGATGGACCTACAGTTTTATGCCGGCTTCGAACGGCGAATGCATTTTTTGTGATAAGTTTTTTCATGGCAGAAATACTCTCGGAGGATATGCCGCGCACTGCCGAGAGGTTACCGCTGCTCTTAAAAAACCCAATAATTGGATTTTTACTGATTAGAAAAAATTTTTTTGGTGTTTGCTCGGACTGGAGTTTGAACAAGAGACCTCTGGCATAGCAGGCGAGCACTCTACCCACTGCACCACAGCGGCCATTTTAGGAATGATGAAAAACAAGTAAGGAAGCCTAAGTTCGAGTGGAATCGACCATTAGATACTCAGCTGTATGCTTTCATTGTTTGTTTGCGTTTGATGGAAACACGGCGTATTTTATATAAAGCGAGTGCCGCATAAAGTGGGCGTAGCCACGCCCATTTTCAACATTTTTATCAGTCATCCAGCTAATCATATGAATATTATTCTTTGTGCAAAATTTCATTCCTTTATGACTTCCAGTTACAAAGATGTCACGTTACAAATTTCCAAAGCGTGTTCCAGAAATATCCCTGCTAAAAAGTAGGCGTGGTCATAAACCGATTTCAATAAATTTTTGCGTGTCTATTAATACAAGTTATAAAAGTGTATAAACCAAGTTTCATCATAATATCTCAATTATTTTTCGAGTTATGGGCTCCGAAATCTCGTAGATTCCTTTGTCTAAAAAGAGGCGGTGCCACGCCCATTTTCCAAATTTTTTGTTTCCGGTCTATTGTGGAACTCATGCCACAAAATTTCTATGAATTATCTCTATATTTGACAAAGATATCGCTTAAAATATTTTTATTAGGCCCCTTTATAGATCCCATATATAAAAGTGGGCGTGGTCGTCAACCGATTTCGCTAAAATTTTGGACATGTATTACCACAAGTAATAAAGGTGTATACACCAAGCTTTGTCGTTATATATAAATTATTTGTCGAGTTATAGGCTAAGAAATCTCGTATATTACTGCTTCTAAAAGGAGGCGGTGCCACGCCCATTTTCCAAAATTTTTATGCTTTCTTGTTTTATGTCCATAGTTGGACTCCTGCCATAAAATTTCAATGATATATCTTTATATTTGACAGAGATATCGCTTAAAATGTTTTTATTAGGCCCCTTTATAGTTCCCTTATATAAAAGTGGGCGTGGCCGTCAACCGATTTTGACAATTTTCCGTCAAAACATTTGTCTAAGTAAGCAAATCACGCGTACCAAATTTCATCGATATATCTTCAACGGTTTCTGAGTTATTTTTTTTTAGCATCCAATATATTTTGCCAACTGTATAAGTAAAATACATCTAACAATTTTGTGGTTCGTTAAAAGTAATTAGTAATTAATAATAACTTAATAAACATGGTGGGCATGTATGGATTGCTCTCAGTAGCGCATCCATTTATTGCAGTGCATCAATAAAGATCAGTAAATGATTTTCTTTTGAGGCGTACGAAATTAATTGGTCTTGCCGTTAGGGCTAGAACGAGTGGGTTGGGGTGAGCTAATATTCTCATTTTGTATGATGCAGCATACTTTCTGATTTCTTCAGCGATAGTAGGTATCTTTAGGTCACGATGTAGTTGGTCGTTGGTGACGTAGTAGGGCGCATTTACAATCATTCTAATGGTTTTCGATTGGAATCTTTGGAGAATCTCTATATTTGAGTTTGCTGCTGTTCCCCACAGCTGTATGCCATAAGTCCAAATGGGTTTTAAGATAGCTGAGTAGAAAGGAGTTTGTTGTCGATTGATAGTTCGGAGTTTCGATTCATGAGCCAATAAAGATTTCTCAGTTTTATACTAAGAGCTTTTCGTTTGGTGAATATGTGTGTTCTCCATGTTAGTTTTCTGTCGAGATGCATACCACGGTACTTTGTTACGTCACTTTGCGGTATATCAATGCCGTTGAGTTTTACGGGTGGGCAATTGTTACGTCTAGTGGTAAACGTCACTTGGACAGATTTTGATTTATTTGACTTTTTGTAAATATGCAAACAAATGAGAAATCTGAGTTATGACATATAAAACTTTCAATGTTTGACCCTTAATAAGTGGGCGTGGCACCGCCCATTTTCCAAAAATTCAAATTTCTTCTTAGGGGCCTGAGCTCAACACGTGGGTAAAATTTCATCACTCTAGCTATATTAGCGACTGAGATACCAAATTTCCGATTTTTTCTATATAGGAAAAGTTGGCGTGGTCATGGTCTGATTTTCGCCCATTTTCAACACCAACCGTGCCAGTCTCGATACCAACCTGCATTCCAAATTTCATCAAAATATCTCAATTTTTGCGCGAGTTAGAGTGCGTACGGACGGACGGACGGACATGGCTCAATCGATTTCTCTTTTCACCCTGATCATTTTGATATATATAAGTCCCTATCTATCTCGATTATTTCATTCTGTTACAATCCACCGTTATGAAATCAAAACTATAATACTCTGTGTACTATTACAGCTGAGTATAAAAAATAAGGTGCAACAAGTAAGGAAGCCTAAGTTCGAGTGGAATCGAACATTAGATACTCAGCTGTATGCTTTCATTGTTTGTTTGCGTTTGTTCGATATAGGGTGTATTTTATATGAAACGAGTGCTGCATAAAAAGGGCGCAGCCACGCCCATTTTCAAAATTTGTATCAATCATCCAAATAAGCATATAAATATTATTGTTAGTGCAAAATGACTTTTAGTTACAAAGACTTCACGTTACAAATTCCAAAAGGGTGTTCCAGAAATATCTTTGTTAAAAAGTAGGCGTGGTCATAAACCGATTTCTGTTGGTCTACAGAAGTGTTTATTTTATAGTGCTACGAACTATTGTTTCTTTTAAATAGTTAGAGACATAAAAAGTGGTGATATATTTAAACGCATAGTGGCTGTGCCTCCCTGTATAGGGAATTTGTCAAATAATTAAATATTGCAAAGATAAGTATAAAAGAATACTTATAACATCGCATTTGTACATATGTATGTATGTACATACATATGTGCATGTGTTTTTACATACAAGTGCGCGCACTAAGCAAAAACATCTTTTTCATTTGTCAGATTTTCGCGGTATCAGCTGTTCAGGTGGGCAGTTGGCAATATTCCGAACAGCCTTGCCAACCAATCTTCAGTAGCTACAACTGACTGATAGATGGCGCTGCACTAAGCAAAGATCCGCACTTCCAGGGATCTGCACTATCCTAAAATATAAAAAAAACCCGAGTGGTCATACAAAAAAAAAAAAAAAAAATAAAATAAATAAATAAAAATAAAGTGAAATAATATAAAATCAAATAAAATAAAATAAATTAAATTAAAATAAAATAAAATAAAGTAGAATAAAATAAAATTAAACAAAAACAAAATAAAACAAAATAAAATAAAATAAATTAAAATATAATACAATAAAATAAAATAAAATAAAATAAAATAAAATAAAATAAAATAAAATAAAATAAAATAAAAAAAAAATAAAGTAAAATATAAAATAACATTAATTAAAATAAAATAAAATAAAATAAAATAAAATAGAATAAAATAAAATAAAAGAATAAAATAAAATAAAATAAAATAAACTAAAATAAAAAAATATAGTGATATTAAGAGCTTTATGGCCGGTGAAGTAAAAAGCGAAACAAAGGTTTCCTTTTATCCTCCTACGCGTTTCGGTGCATATTTGCGCCTTCCTCAGGGAGTCTGATTTTATTTACATAAATTGAAAGATAAAACACAAACAAAAACCATAATTACATAATTGGTTAACGATTAACAGATTACACAATATAATATTAAACATTTATAACTATAATCAAAACTTACTTTGGATAAATTAAATTTAAATTTGAACTATGCAATAAACATATCTACACCTGACGATCAATCAACACAACATATAAATATAAACATATACATATTTTGTTTTCTACTGTCATTCGTATGGTTTGACTTTGTTTGTTATTGCTGCTCTGTAAGCGCAGCTTATATTGTCTACGTCCTCTTTGAAGTTTATTGTGTCTTGTATTCGTTGTTGAATTCGTAGACTTTCTAGTGTTAGTCGTGTTGTTGTTCGTCTTTCTATGTCTAATATTTTTGTGTTGTCGAAGTCTGCTGCATGCCCAGTATTGGTCAAGTGTTGGGCTAGTGCAGTAGATGTTTTTTTATTTTTTGCATCTGTTTTATGTTCTCCTATTCTTGTGCCTAATGAACGTTTCGTAGTACCTATGTAGATTTTGTTGCAGAGCTCATTTTTATTTCCCTTGCATTTTATTTCATACACTAAGTTGTGTTGGTCTTCTTTGTTGATTTTGTCTTTTGTCTTGCTATATATTTTTCTTAATGTTTGTTGTGGTCTATGTGCAAATGTAAGTTTTTCATTGGGAATACATTTTCGTAGAGTTTTGTTATCTGTCAATCCATGTATGTATGTTACTCCTCTAAAAGTTTTGCTTGGATTTTTGTCAGCTGTTTTTGCTTTCGTATGTATTGTTTGTCTGTATTTTGTTGTTGCTAACAGCCTTTGTATTGTTTTGGCAGGATAGGCGTTTTTTAATAGTATGTTTTTTATTTTTATCTCATTTTCTTTTCTGAACGCCTGGTCGCTCAGGGCACCGATCTTGTTTATTAAATTGATGGCTGTATTTTTCTTTTGAGTCCAGGGATGGTTCGAATGAAAATTTATCATTCTTGAGGATGCTGTGGGTTTTACGTACCAATTTGTCGAAATTTTGTTATTTTGATTATATATTTCCATGTCTAGGAAGGCAAGTTTGTTGTTGTTTTGTAGTTCAGTGGTGAATTGGATTTTTCTATGTTGTGAGTTTAATACTTTTAATATTTCTTCCACGTCAGTTATTTTAACAATTGCGAATATATCGTCTACATATTTCGTTATGTATGAGATATATATGTCCTTAGATTTTAGCTCGGTTATGGCGTCGTCAATGATTTTGTCTAAAACAATGTCCGCTACTGTGGGGGATAGGGGATTCCCCATGGGCATACCATGAACTTGTTGGTAATAAATTCCATCGTTATTACCAACAAGTTCATGGTATGCCCATGGGGAATCCCCTATCCCCCACAGTAGCGGACATTGTTTTAGACAAAATCATTGACGACGCCATAACCGAGCTAAAATCTAAGGACATATATATCTCATACATAACGAAATATGTAGACGATATATTCGCAATTGTTAAAATAACTGACGTGGAAGAAATATTAAAAGTATTAAACTCACAACATAGAAAAATCCAATTCACCACTGAACTACAAAACAACAACAAACTTGCCTTCCTAGACATGGAAATATATAATCAAAATAACAAAATTTCGACAAATTGGTACGTAAAACCCACAGCATCCTCAAGAATGATAAATTTTCATTCGAACCATCCCTGGACTCAAAAGAAAAATACAGCCATCAATTTAATAAACAAGATCGGTGCCCTGAGCGACCAGGCGTTCAGAAAAGAAAATGAGATAAAAATAAAAAACATACTATTAAAAAACGCCTATCCTGCCAAAACAATACAAAGGCTGTTAGCAACAACAAAATACAGACAAACAATACATACGAAAGCAAAAACAGCTGACAAAAATCCAAGCAAAACTTTTAGAGGAGTAACATACATACATGGATTGACAGATAACAAAACTCTACGAAAATGTATTCCCAATGAAAAACTTACATTTGCACATAGACCACAACAAACATTAAGAAAAATATATAGCAAGACAAAAGACAAAATCAACAAAGAAGACCAACACAACTTAGTGTATGAAATAAAATGCAAGGGAAATAAAAATGAGCTCTGCAACAAAATCTACATAGGTACTACGAAACGTTCATTAGGCACAAGAATAGGAGAACATAAAACAGATGCAAAAAATAAAAAAACATCTACTGCACTAGCCCAACACTTGACCAATACTGGGCATGCAGCAGACTTCGACAACACAAAAATATTAGACATAGAAAGACGAACAACAACACGACTAACACTAGAAAGTCTACGAATTCAACAACGAATACAAGACACAATAAACTTCAAAGAGGACGTAGACAATATAAGCTGCGCTTACAGAGCAGCAATAACAAACAAAGTCAAACCATACGAATGACAGTAGAAAACAAAATATGTATATGTTTATATTTATATGTTGTGTTGATTGATCGTCAGGTGTAGATATGTTTATTGCATAGTTCAAATTTAAATTTAATTTATCCAAAGTAAGTTTTGATTATAGTTATAAATGTTTAATATTATATTGTGTAATCTGTTAATCGTTAACCAATTATGTAATTATGGTTTTTGTTTGTGTTTTATCTTTCAATTTATGTAAATAAAATCAGACTCCCTGAGGAAGGCGCAAATATGCACCGAAACGCGTAGGAGGATAAAAGGAAACCTTTGTTTCGCTTTTTACTTCACCGGCCATAAAGCTCTTAATATCACTATATAAATTACTAAGCAGTTGGCCTTTACTACATAATAAAATAAAAAAAAACAACAAATAAACAGAAAGTTCTTAAATGAGTGCTCCAGGCACTCACTCCACCAATAGCACATTGAGGAATAATGCGTACTTCACATTGAGGTACAGTACAAATGAAAACAACTTAAAGGTCTCTAAAGATAACACAAGCGATCAAAGAGCACGATCTTGTTCTCCAGCCATCCCAGGCAATATTGCACAATTTCCCCAAATTCAACCCTCAGGGAATATAAATCAATCCACAGCTGCTACTAACAAAACGAGCAGTGAAATGCAAAAAGTGGGTGGAAAGGTTCAGACCGGAATGGACCGCTATATCTTAGTAAAAAGAAAGCGGTCCCCGGAGAAAAGCGTTAAGCCTAATAAGGTTTTAAAAAATTCCATGATGAAAGAACCATCTAAAGATGTAGCACTGGCTAACAACAAATTTAGTCTCCTTCCCCAAAATGAAGAGAAGACTCCCGAAGTACCGCAAAAAAAATCCAAACCTCCACCAATTTATCTGAGAGAACCAAGTTCTGGTATACTTGTGAATAAATTGGTAGCATTAATAGGGGAAAAGAACTTCCATATTGTACCACTTAAAAAGGGAAATATCCAGGAAGTGAAAATCCAAACTTACAGCGAGGAATACTTCCGAAAAGTAACTAACGATTTTGAAAATAACAAAAGGTCATTTTATACATTCCAATTAAAGAGTAGCCGCGGCTTATCAGTTGTGTTGAAAGGAATAGAAAGTTCCGTGAATCCCATTGAATTCGAGAATGCTTTAAAAGAAGAAGGATTTAAAGTACGATATGTACACAATATAAAAAATAAATCAAACATACCACAGCCAATGTTTTGAGTGGAAATAGAACCCGAGTTCCAACTCTTAAAGAAGGGAGATGTACATGCCATATACAACCTACGGTACCTTCTGCACCGTCGTATCGCGGTGGAAGAACCACACAAACGCGTGGGCCCTGTACAATGCCACAACTGTCAGGAGTTTGGGCACACTAAGCGGTACTGTACCTTGCCTAGTGTTTGCGTTATCTGTGGGGATTTACATACCTCCAAGGATTGTGTGAAAGCAAGAGACAACTCGCAATTAAAGAAATGTAGCAATTGTGGTGAAAATCACACTGCAAATTACAGAGGCTGCTCGGTGTATACTTCCTTAAAGGAAAAGGGTACTAAGAAAACCACTAGCGCCGCCTTGATCCCAAAGACTCAACTAGTCCCAAAACCCCAAAATAATCCAAATACGGTCAATAATAATATTCGTCAGAACCATTTCAGGACATATTCCCAAGCCCTCAAAGGTATAGAGGAGCCTGAAACGCAGGAGACTCCCATCCACCTACAAACTTGGAAAAAACCTTAAACAGTTTTGTGCAAATGATGCAAGATCATATGAAATCAATGCAAAATATGATGCAAGAATTAATTAGGAACCAAAATCTCCTATTACAAACAATCTTAACAAAACCATGAATTCACTCAATATAGGTTTTTGGAATGCTAACGGCTTAAGCCAACACCGGAATGAACTCCACATATTTCTAGAAAGACAGTAGATAGACATAATGCTAGTCTCTGAAACTCATTTAACGGTCTTTAATACTTTTAGTATTGACGGCTTTGCGTTCTACGACAGCAAGCACCCTGAAGGTAAAGCTAGAGGTGGAACCGGAATACTTATCAGAAAACGGATTAAGCATCATCTAATGGGAGATTATTGCAGGAATTATATACACTCAACATCAGTGCACGTAGAAGATAGCTCTGGTGGGCTCACTGTAACTGCAATATACAGTCCTGCCCGTTTCAATATAACAGAATCCCAATTTACTGAATTCTTTACCAAGTTGGGCCCACGGTTTCTTGCAGCGGGTGATTATAACGCTAAACATACATTTTGGGGCTCCAGACTGATAACGCCAAAGGGAAGAAACCTATTCAAAGCAATTTTAAGCAATGACCTAGACATTATTTCCCCTGGTCAGCCAACATATTGGCCTACTGATAGAAGCAAAACTCCCGACCTAATAGATTTTGGTGTAACTCGTGGAATCGAACGAGAATTAATTAAGATAAAATCGGCTTTCGATCTATCATCTGATCACTCTCCTTGTGTTACCACTATTGATATAATCCCATCTTTCAACGAATTGAATGCGAGCTTAACCAATAAATTTACAAACTGGCTTAAGTACAAAAAATTTATCAGCTCTCATACCAACTTAAATACAAGCCTTAAATCAGCAGCCGAAGTAGACTCTGCGATTACTGACTTCACAAATGTCCTTCAAGTAGCAGCAAAAGTATCAACGCAACCACGGTCTAACACTACCCAGAGGAGTGTCCCTAATTATTTCAAAGGAAACGATATCACCGATCTCATTCACAAGAAAAGGCAAATTAGGAAAGACTGGCAGAGGTTACGCTCTCCAACTTTGAAATACGAACTGAAAAAATACACGAAAGAGCTTCAGATGCTATTGCAGGATAAAAAAGAAGCAGATTTCCAAAACAAAATTAAGTCCTTGACAGCTACATCTTCTACAGACTACTCATTGTGGCGGTCACTGAAAAATTTCAAAAGGCCAGTCTTGCAGGACGCTCCAATACGAATTGAAAACGGTGACTTTGCTCGAAGTGACCAGGAAAAAGGAACCGCATTTGCAGCCCACCTTTCGAGGGTATTTACTCCTAATCCAGGGAGCAATTTCCTCCCAGAACATGCCCTTCGCTTACCAACAGTCTCTCTCCAATTCAACATAAATGACCTGAATAATATTATCTGTAGCGACATCCAGAATAATAAGGCACCCGGACACGACAGAATAACCGGTGAAATGGTAAAACAACTCCCTCCAGTTGCTAACAAGTTATTATTATACGTTTTCAATAGTCTCCTGCGACTAAACTACTTTCCTGAATCTTGGAAACTTTCCGAAATCATTATGATTCCAAAACCAGGCAAAAACCCAACCCTGTTAAACTCTTACAGGCCAATTAGCTTAATTTCAATATTTTCCAAACTATTTGAAAAGTTGTTGCTGAAAAAAATGCAGCCCATCCTAGACACACACGGGACTATACCAAGTCACCAATTCGGGTTTAGGGAAAAACATGGTACGATAGAGCAAGTGCATAGAATCGTAACTCAAATACGGTCGGCTTTTGAAACCAAAAAGTATTGCACTGCACTGTTCTTAGACGTAGCACAAGCTTTCGACAAGGTATGGCTAGAGGGACTATTATTTAAAATAAGACGTACACTTCCGTACAATATATGCCTTATTTTAGAGAACTTTCTGACGGGAAGAAAGTTTCGAGAAAGGCAAAAAAGTTATACCACTGAAAGCTATCCAATCTTCGCCGGAGTTCAACAAGGTAGTGTTTTGGGACCCATTCTATATTTAATATTCACAAGTGACTTGCCCACTAATGAAAATCTCGTTACTTCAACATTTGCGGATGACACAGCAATACTTAGTGTACACTCAAATCCCTCAACGGCTGCCAGACGGTTGCAAAGCCATCTAAGAATTGTAGAACAATGCCTTTCAAATTGGAGAATTAAAGTCAATGAATCTAAGTGTGTACAAGTCACTTTTACTCTAAAAAAAGATACCTGCCCCTCTGTCTCAATTAATGGCAAAATAGTAACCCAAAAAGATTACGTCACCTACCTTGGTGTTACCTTAGACCAGTTATCGGCATTCCAATACATGCAAAGAAATTATTAGTTGCATGTGTATTAGTGAGAGAGCGTTGTCGGGCAATGTCGGCAGCCGCTGGCATTCGATCAGTTGATGTCAGATTGTTGTTGACAACAGACGTTTGTCCAATGATATGCGGGCGTACGTATGAAAACACGCATATGTGCTTACATACCTACAAACAAACATATATACGTATGTAGGAAACATACACGCATTGCTTGATCCGCCATCGACCTGCTAGAATGGCAAACCGAATGATACTAAGCAACTTGTTCGGTCTTAATTATTGCGCTCGCATGAAACTCACGTATTAAATACGTGTGAGAAGCTTGTTCTCAGCACCAGCTCAGTGAGCCAGGCCGTGCCGATAATTGCCTTAGACAGAAGGCTTACTTGGAAATATCATATTGATCATAAGATAATGCAAGCAAAGCTGAAAATAAGCAATTTGCAATGGATCATTGGTCCAAAATCTAAATTAAGCCTAGAAAACAAAATACTTTTATTTAATATGGTGATAAAACCATCCTGGATATATGGAATACAGCTTTGGGGTTCAGCATCCAAATCCAGTCTAGAAAGAATACAAAGGCTACAATCTAAGATATTAAGAACAATATGCCGGGCGCCTTGGTACGTGAAAAATTCCGCTATACACAGGGATCTAAAGATTAACACAGTTGTTGAAGAAGTAAGAAATATACAAACTAACTACGCCACAAGACTAGGCAATCATCCAAACATACTGGCTAAAAGTCTGTTAGAACAGAGATACCCCAGGCGGTTAAAGAGAAAGGATATCCAGCTAAATTGTGACCAAGGCTAGAGCCACTAAAATTAAAACTTCGAAGAGCCTATCCTATAAGGCCTTAAAACCTCTAAATTACAAAAAGCAGCTTACTGAAATTCCTTCCATTCAGAAAGCTACAACAGCATTTACTAATACACATGTATAACATATGTATGATTGTGTTCCGAACGAGCCTATCCCATTAGGCCGTAAAAATTCCTAAGTTCGTACACGCAGCTTATTGGAATTCCTTCCAATACGAAACTGCAACAGCACTTCCTAATGCAACACACGATTGTGTCATCGATAAGCCTGTCCTGTCAGGCCGTACGAACTTTTAATACTATACAATCAGCTGCTTGGAATTCCATTCCATTCCGACGGCAAAAATACATAAATAATGAAAATAAATGAACGAATATGAAATAAAATTACATACATACATACATATCAACATACTCTAAGAAAAACAAAAATATTCCCATACACATAATAAATGTATTCATCAGTATTTATTTTATGTCAAATAAAATTGCTTTTCATCCAAATGTTATTTGAAGCAGTGGCAACGAATAACGTCATTGTATACTAGGTTAAGATTTTATAAAAATTGTCATATTCTCCAAGAATGATACAATAAAAACTATATCCGAAAAAAAAAAAAAATATACATTTTTGCGTGTCTATTAACACATGTTATAAAAGTGTATAAACCAAGTTTCGTCATAATATCTCAGTTATTTGTCGAGTAATAGGCTCGTAGATTTCTTTGTATAAAAAGAGGCGGTGCCACGCCCATTTTATAAACTTTTTTTATTTTTTGTTTCCGGTCTATTGTAGAACTCATGTCACAAAATTTCAATGAATTATCTTTATATTTCACAGAGATCGCTAAAAATGATTTTATTAGCCCACTTTATAATACCCATATATAAAAGTGGGCGTGGTCGTCAACCGATTTTGGTAATTTTTCGTCCACACATTTGGCTAAGTAAATATATCACGCGTACCAAATTTCATCGATATATCTTTAACGGTTTCTGAGTTATGGCTTATAAAACTTTCAATATTTGCCCCTTAATAAGTGGGAGTGGCACCGCCCATTTTTTTATGTCCCAAGTTGGACTCCTGCCACAAAATTTCAGTGATAGATCTTTATATTTGACAGAGATATCGCTTAAAATGTTTTTATTAGGCCCCTTTATAGTTCCCATATATAAAAGTGGGCGTGGCCGTCAACCGATTTTGATAATTTTTCGCCAAAACATTTATCTAAGTAAGCAAATTACGCATACCAAATTTCATCGATATATCTTCAACGGTTTCTGAGTTATGACATATAAAACTTTCAATGTTTGACCCTTAATAAGTGGGCGTGGCACCGCCCATTTTCCAAAATTTTTGTACTTTTTGTTTTATGTCCGTCGTTGGACTCCTGCCACAAAATTTCAGTGATAGATCTTTATATTTGACAGAGATATCGCTTAAAATGTTTTTATTAGGCCCCTTTATAGTTCCCATATATAAAAGTGGGCGTGGCCGTCAACCGATTTTGATAATTTTTCGCCAAAACATTTGTACAGGTAAGCAAATTACGCATACCAAATTTCATCGATATATCTTCAACGGTTTCTGAGTTATGACATATAAAACTTTCAATGTTTGACCCTTAATAAGTGGGCGTGGCACCGCCCATTTTCCAAAACTTCATCAAATTTCTTCATAAGGGCCTGAGTTCAATACGTGGGTAAAATTTTATCACTCTAGCTATATTAGTGGCTGAGATACCAAATTTCCGATTTTTTCTATATAGGAAAAGTGGGCGTGGTCATGGTCCGATTTCGCCCATTTTCAATACCAACCGTCCCAGTCTCGAAACCAACTGGCATTTCAAATTTCATCAAAATATCTCAATTTTTACGTGAGTTAGAGTGCGTACGGACGGACGGACGGACGGACGGACATGGCTCAATCGATTTCTCTTTTCACCCTGATCATTTTGATATATATAAGTCCATATCTATCTCGATTATTTCATTATGTTACAATCCACCGTTATGAAATCAAAATTATAATACTCTGTGTACTAGTACAGCTGAGTATAAAAATTGCCTTCGGCGCTATAAATATTCTACAATAAAGTAAGATCCTCTCTAGAATAAAGTAAAATCCTCTAAAATTTCTTCGAAACCTATTTCATCTGACTCGCTTGTTTTTACAACATATTGTTGGATATCGGAAACGTTTTTCAGCAGAAACTATTACTTAGCTTTCATAAAGCATCTATCTATCTATATTATTAATACGCTAACATAAATTTTGTTCCATCTTCTCCGTCGAAACTACTGAACCGATTTTAAAACTAAGCACACCATTAGAAAGATATTGCTCTCAAATAGAACTGCGCCAATTTTCATGAAAATTGGTTGAAAAATGCGTCCACAATCGTCGTTGGAAAATTGCCGTGTGGTTGTTGTTGCATGCTTTTGCACACAACAGAGCTGTCTCAATGCGCAAGCATATGTAGCTGACTTTGTGCGTTTTCACCAAACTACCATGAAATTCTGAACATGTTTGGCTGGATGTGGTGTGTTTCAAAGAAGTAGAAACGTAAAAAGGTAGCAAAAGCACTACAACAAAAAACATAAAGTCAAGGAATAAGTAGGATAAGAAAGAATAAGTAGAAAAGAAATTTAGGAAAGAAAACAGCAGAAATAGAAATAAAGAAGTAGGTAGGAGAATTTGGAACACCAACAACATAATAGTAGCAGTGACAGTAGCAACAAACAATTATACAAAAACTATAGTTGCACTTTAGTCATAAGAAAACATCTAGAAAAACTGTCGAGTTTCGACAGTAGGCAGCACTCTAGTTTTATTTATTCGAACTATTGAATTTAGGCTTTCCAATGCCTATGGAAAAATGCGCTCAACAAAAGCATATGAATGAGGCAATGATAATAATATAAAGGCTAATTTACTTATATGTCAAAACATTTTATTGCCAATGGCGGTTTTCACTCTGTAATCTTTTATAATTTAAATAAATATCTCGATCCGCGCTTAGCAGTGCCCATAAAATTTAAGCGCAGATGTATATGCGCTAAAATAAAAACACAGCTAATGTCGGCGTCCAAACAAGGAGACAAAAAGTTGAGTAACTCGCTGCTTTTGGTCGTTTATTTCCATCTATATACAAGTTTCGCTTCATTAAAATCGATAACAACACAAACTGGTTGCCACATCACACTAAAAAATATTTGCACATTATATCTAATTAGTTTTTCGAAGTCGAAAGCATTTTCCTGATAGTGAATGCGTTTGAAGAAAAAAATCCCACAAAATCAAAAAATCGCCCAAAAGCGCGTAATGCCCTTTTTCAAATTTTAGAGTGCCCAAAGTCCAGGAAAAAGCGCCCAATTGGCGCTAAAGCGCCCAATCTGGTCACCCTGATCGAGATAACGACGAAGCAGGTGTGTACATTTGTATGTATGTATGTATGTACATAAGCATTCTCGTTTGAACGTGCACGATTTAGTAATAAAGATAACGCGAAACAACATGTTGGTGATTGCGCTAGAAAAATTTTATTATTTTATTTTTATTAAAGAAGAGCTTAATTATGTATGTAATGCTAACACAATACGACAAAATCAACTTTTTTTCTGGGTATTGGATCAAACCAATTTTTTCGAAGAGATTGAGACATAAGAAAAAAATATGTATACGCCATTTTTCGAAGTTAGCCTGCAAAATTTAGTAATGGGCTTTCGAATTTCGAACCTCCCTAATTTGATTACAATGTTTAAAAGATTTTAAAATAAAAATGTGGGTGTGATCCGCCTTATTTTCGAACCCGACTGGTATAAATTTTTTTTTTTGTGAAAACTTATGTAGCAAATGTTATAAGGGGTCAAATGTCTGATCTTCGAAAAAATTAAAAGTCGAATATATCAATTTTTTCCAAACGGTTTCGAAAATCTTAATAGAGTTGTAAAGGTGATTGAATTCCCTTTCTTTTGATATGCTCACCTTTATCCTTTTTTAATAAAAAATTTTATGAAAAACACTTTAAAGGGAAAAATATCCGAAAAAAATGTTTTAAGTAGTATATTTCGAAATTTTTGCCAGCGATTTCGAAAACCTTCACGCTGTTATATAGGTGCTTGAATGCCCTTGTATTTGATGTCGATGAATGAAAATTTTACAAAAACAACACTTAAAAAAATACTAAAAAAACTTAAATATTTGAACACATACTTTTATCCACTGTGCTCACCAACAATTGCAATTGATGCCGGTCAAGTGTGCCGTGATTTTAAAGCAGGCCCAGGCATTTTTCTAACTGAGGTAGTGTTAGTAAGAGCGCAGTGAGCGCACCAATGAAATGCTGTCGCTTGTTTCTGTTCAGTGGCTTACTATCAAGCAACAAGACAATAGCGTATGCGGAAGAAAGCATAAATGCGCAACAAATACATAATTATAACACTATTAGGCTCCGTGAAGCTGGACCCCCCATTCAATGGATTTGAAAATTAATAGGCTAGGAATTATGTGCTATTTATGTGCTAATTTGTTCCAAAAAAAAAAAAAATTTTGTGCTCCATTTTTAAGGGGTTTTTTTTATACGTCAAAATGGGGGGGTGCAGCTTCACGTGAAGCTGGAACCCCCCCTCAACGGATCGAAAATTCAATATGCCAAAATGAATGCCAGATTTATGTGCTAATTTCGTCCAACC
Organism: Urophora cardui; assembly: GCA_960531455.1. Lineage (NCBI taxonomy): Eukaryota > Metazoa > Arthropoda > Insecta > Diptera > Tephritidae > Urophora > Urophora cardui. The sequence goes on from OY482672.1 coordinate 97,331,984, forward strand.
ACCAAATTTTTTTTTTTTAATTTTTTTTAAAAATTTTTTTTAAATTTCAAATTTGGGGTAAATTTTTATAAAATTTAATAAGCCTAAATGAACGCTATGATAACGAGCTGTCATCTACCAAAAATATTTTTTTTGTTTTTTGAATTTTTAAGACTTTTTTTTCAATTTCAAAGTGGGGGGTGCAGCTTCACGTTTTTTGAAAAACTCCCCCCTTCAATGGATCTGAAATTCAATATGTAAAAATTAATGCCAGATTTATGTGCTAATTTCGTCCAACCACCAAATTTTTTTTTTTAATTTTTTAAAAAAATTTTTTTTTAATTTCAAATTTGGGGTAAATTTTTATAAAATTTAATAAGCCTAAATGAACGCTATGATAACGAACTGTCATCTACCAAAAAGATTTTTTTTGTTTTTTGAATTTTTAAGACTTTTTTTTTCAATTTCAAAGTGGGGGGTGCAGCTTCACGTTTTTTGAAAAACTCCCCCCTTCAATGGATCTGAAATTCAATATGTAAAAATTAATGCCAGATTTATGTGCTAATTTCGTCCAACCACCAAATTTTTTTTTTTTAATTTTTTTAAAAAAATTTTTTTAAATTTCAAATTTGGGGTAAATTTTTATAAAATTTAATAAGCCTAAATGAACGCTATGATAACGAACTGCCATCTACCAAAAAGATTTTTTTTGTTTTTTGAATTTTTAAGACTTTTTTTTCAATTTCAAAGTGGGGGGTGCAGCTTCACGTTTTTTGAAAAACTCCCCCCTTCAATGGATCTGAAATTCAATATGTAAAAATTAATGCCAGATTTATGTGCTAATTTCGTCCAACCACCAAATTTTTTTTTTTAATTTTTTAAAAAAAATTTTTTTAAATTTCAAATTTGGGGTAAATTTTTATAAAATTTAATAATCCTAAATGAACGCTATGATAACGAACTGTCATCTACCAAAAAGATTTTTTTTGTTTTTTGAATTTTTAAGACTTTTTTTTCAATTTCAAGGTGGGGGGTGCAGCTTCACGTTTTTTGAAAAACTCCCCCCTTCAATGGATCTGAAATTCAATATGTAAAAACGAATGCCAGATTTATGTGCTAATTTCGTCCAACCACCAAATTTTTTTTTTTTAATTTTTTAAAAAAAATTTTTTTAAATTTCAAATTTGGGGTAAATTTTTATAAAATTTAATAAGCCTAAGTGAACGCTATGATAACGAACTGTCATTTACCAAAAATATTTTTTTGTTTTTTGAATTTTTAAGACTTTTTTTCAATTTCAAAGTGGGGGGTGCAGCTTCACGTTTTTTGAAAAACTCCCCCCTTCAATGGATCTGAAACTCAATATGCAAAAATTAATGCCAGATTTATGTGCTAATTTCGTCCAACCACCAAATTTTTTTTTTTTAATTTTTTAAAAAAAATTTTTTTAAATTTCAAATTTGGGGTAAATTTTTATAAAATTTAATAAGCCCAAATGAACGCTATGATAACGAACTGTCACCTACCAAAAAGATTTTTTTTGTTTTTTGAATTTTTAAGACTTTTTTCAATTTCAAAGTGGGGGGTGCAGCTTCACGTTTTTTGAAAAACTCCCCCCTTCAATGGATCTGAAATTCAATATGTAAAAATTAATGCCAGATTTATGTGCTAATTTCGTCCAACCACCAATTTTTTTTTTTTTAATTTTTTAAAAAAATTTTTTTTAAATTTCAAATTTGGGGTAAATTTTTATAAAATTTAATAAGCCTAAATGAACGCTATGATAACGAACTGTCATCTACCAAAAAGATTTTTTTTGTTTTTTGAATTTTTAAGACTTTTTTTTCAATTTCAAAGTGGGGGGTGCAGCTTCACGTTTTTTGAAAAACTCCCCCCTTCAATGCATCTGAAATTCAATATGTAAAAATTAATGCCAGATTTATGTGCTAATTTCGTCCAACCACCAAATTTTTTTTTTAATTTTTTAAAAAAAAATTTTTTAAATTTCAAATTTGGGGTAAATTTTTATAAAATTTAATAAGCCTAAATGAACGCTATGATAACGAACTGCCATCTACCAAAAAGATTTTTTTTGTTTTTTGAATTTTTAAGACTTTTTTTCAATTTCAAAGTGGGGGGTGCAGCTTCACGTTTTTTGAAAAACTCCCCCCTTTAATGGATCTGAAATTCAATATGTAAAAATTAATGCCAGATGTGCTAATTTCGTCCAACCACCAAATTTTTTTTTTTAATTTTTTAAAAAAAAATTTTTTTAATTTCAAATTTGGGGTAAATTTTTATAAAATTTAATAAGCCTAAGTGAACGCTATGATAACGAACTGTCATTTACCTAAAAGATTTTTTTGTTTTTTGAATTTTTAAAGAATCGGTTAATATTCTTTGATTTTGATTAAATTGTATCAAAATCATTTGATACGGATTAAAAATGTATCAAATTTGTTCTACGGCAAAATAAAAAGTATCTACGTATCTTCGGCTTAAAAAAGTATCACATTTGATACGGTTGTATCAAAACGGCATCACTGGTCTTCATGTGTGCACATTGGCAGCAATACAAGGAAATCGAGGGTTTTTGTAAACCGGCGTTTTCTGCCTGCCCAAGTTCTGCGCGTTTTCTGCCGTTATGTTTGGCTAGTATATTTCTGATTAAATTTTGCCTATCGCGCAGAATAAACAGTATATACCCACCGAAAAATCGAAGCCTTATTTAATAATTAAAACAGCAGATTTAAAGGCTTAAGAAATAAGGATAAGGGTTTCAAATATGTATGGCATAAGGCTGAAAATAAGGCTGATTTCCCAAAGGCTCATCCGCCATGCGAAATAAGGCCTAGATATGTATTAGAAAGTTAAGAGCAGACAGAGTGAGTGCATAACAGAGGCAGTGCTACCAGCGTACTTCTCTTTAGACCTGATTTGTCAACAATAAACAAAACTTTTTTGCAGGGTATGTATGTATATACATATACGTATGTATGCATTCTACTACTGGTGAGGTTGTGTTAGTGAGAACAAACCCTGCAAAAATCATTGGTTTATATGCTCCATTTGTGGTAGGTTGGAGTACTTTCAAAGTGTTCACCAACATATCCCAAACGACCGATTCATGCTGCATCGGTTCGTAGTTAGCCGAACATAACAAAAACCAAATGTTTATGGCGACGACGACGATATGTGTATACATATGTACATAACTAAATTCTACATGTTTGAATGTATACACGTCATTCGTCGTCGTCGCGATAAACATTTGTTTTTGTTGTTATGTTCGGCTAACTGTTAGGTACTCCATCAATTACTCCAATGTAGGTACTCCATGGATTAATTTTATTGTTATGCGGGACTGGAGTATATACTCCACTGCAATGACATGCAATGTTAAATGGACCATATTTTTTGTATGAAATGTGGCAAGTTATGGAGTAATCGGTTGGTCCATAGCGAGCACTCCATGGGTTAGCGATTGGAGTACTCGGAATTTTTGCAGGGAAAGAGCTGCTCCGTATGCCCCAGTTTACGCTAAGATCAAAATCAACGCGGTCAAATACACTTTTACTCTCATTTTACGATTTTTACTTTCTGTGAGAGATTGGCTGCACTTTGATTCGGTGTCAGCGCCGAATCTCGGTCAAAATTGTGTGTTCTCCCACTCTCTCTCTCTCATTTTTCGCTTTAATGGAAAAGCAATAGGAGATATTTGACCACGTTGAGCATAAACTGGGCCTATGTGAACCCCAGTGAGAAATTGAAGCGCTTAAAGTGATCATACGTATAAAAATTTTTCGTTTACATACATATATATTTACATCAACAATGTATGTAATACATATGCATATATGTATGTATACAAAAATTGCAATAAAATAAAAAAATTAATGAAAATATGTACATATATAAAAGTTAAAAATTTACATTTTTTGAAGAAAAAGTCGCTGCATTTACTCTTCATCAAACTGTTTGAACTCTATATGGAATCGTTCAAAATGTCTTTTAAATAAACTTTTTTTTTTTTCAAAATCGATTATATGTCCGAAAGCATGAACAATCATAAAATATTTCGCGCAGGGCATTTTTGGTTTGCGCTAACAAACATTCACACGCGTGCTAAAGGAATATCTGCGTTGAAAAACAAAACGACATTAGCATACACGGTGTGTTCGCTTGAAGGTCCACACACTGCGCTGCGCCGACCAATTGCGCTAGTGCCAACCTTGGCGTTATTGCGCTAACCCCGATTTGGAAAATGCGCCAACTCAATATTACGATAGTGCAATATAACATCCACTCAAATTACGTGCGCTAACACCAGCACCATACCGGCTGCAATATAGCGCTGGAGTAAAATGGCGCCACCACAACGCCAATAACAGCACTATCGTATACACTAAAAAAAAAATTACTCAGATTGTGGGAAATTGGGAATGATTCGGCGCTAAAGATAATTTTCATTGTTTTGATGTACAATTTTCTTTAATACTTGGTAATTATTCCTTGATTTGAAGAAAATTGTACATCAAAACAATGAAAATTGTCTTTAGCGCCGAATCATTCCCACTTTTCCATAATCTGAGTAATTTTTTTTTTTGAGTGTAGGCCCTTGGCAACTTACAATCTAGATTGTCCAGTTTGAGTGTTTTTTTTTTAGTGAGTTAGTCAAATTTGAGTTTTTTTGTGTGTGTTAGTGCAATCGGCAGCCGTCGTGCTACACGTACTTGTTGTCGGCTCGCTGTCAGCTCGCGGCGACGAAAATCGTATGCTTGGTAGTGATCTAAGTGACCCTAATTTCCAGAATATTTTAACAAAAATACGGAATAGAATGTGTCCAAATGATTATGAATATTAAAATTAATTGTGCCCGTGTATATGTAAGCAGAATTGTGCCAAAATGTATAAAACGAGGATGGTAGAGAGTAACAAGCGAAAATTTTTTATTTATCTATTATTACATGGCAATTGCGATAAGGTATTATTGCGCCAGTATCGTGCGCTAGCACTACGTATCAGCGCTAAAAAATTGCGCCATTACCCATGGCTAGTTCACAAACGACTGATGATCAGTGTTGCCGTTTTGATACAATCGTATCAAATGTGATACTTTTTTAAGCCGAAGATACGTAGATACTTTTTATTTTGCCGTAGAACAAATTTGATACATTTTTAATCCGTATCAAATAATTTTGATACAATTTAATCAAAATCAAAGAATACTAACCGATTCTTTTTCATTTTTAAGATTTTCTTAAAAATTTTAACAACCTGTGAATGCCACGAAAAACATGTATTGTGAAGGTCTTTGAAAATACAAAAAAGGGATATATTTTATCAAACTTTACAGTAGGCATCACTGCCCATGGAAGGAATGAGCACTGCTCACTAAAGCTAGCCACACATGACGGCAGAAAACGCGCGCCTTCATGTATGCACATTGCCCAAAATACAAGGAAATCGAGGGTTTTTGTAAAAAATTTTTTGGTGCAAGGTTTGTTCTCACTAACACAACCTCACCAGTAGTAGAATGCATACATACGTATATGTATATACATACATACCCTGCAAAAAAGTTTTGTTTATTGTTGACAAATCAGGTCTAAAGAGAAGTACGCTGGTAGCACTGCCTCTGTTATGCACTCACTCTGTCTGCTCTTAACTTTCTAATACATATCTAGGCCTTATTTCGCATGGCGGATGAGCCTTTGGGAAATCAGCCTTATTTTAAGCCTTACGCCATACATATTTGAAACCCTTATCCTTATTTCTTAAGCCTTTAAATCTGCTGTTTTAATTATTAAATAAGGCTTCGATTTTTCGGTGGGTATATACTGTTTATTCTGCGCGATAGGCAAAATTTAATCAGAAATATACTAGCCAAACATAACGGCAGAAAACGCGCAGAACTTGGGCAGGCAGAAAACGCCGGTTTACAAAAACCCTCGATTTCCTTGTATTGCTGCCAATGTGCACACATGAAGACCAGTGATGCCGTTTTGATACAACCGTATCAAATGTGATACTTTTTTAAGCCGAAGATACGTAGATACTTTTTATTTTGCCGTAGAACAAATTTGATACATTTTTAATCCGTATCAAATAATTTTGATACAATTTAATCAAAATCAAAGAATATTAACCGATTCTTTAAAAATTCAAAAAACAAAAAAAATCTTTTTGGTAAATGACAGTTCGTTATCATAGCGTTCACTTAGGCTTATTAAATTTTATAAAAATTTACCCCAAATTTGAAATTTAAAAAAATTTTTTTAAAAAAATTAAAAAAAAAAAATTTGGTGGTTGGACGAAATTAGCACATAAATCTGGCATTCGTTTTTACATATTGAATTTCAGATCCATTGAAGGGGGGAGTTTTTCAAAAAACGTGAAGCTGCACCCCCCACTTTGAAATTGAAAAAAAAGTCTTAAAAATTCAAAAAACAAAAAAAATCTTTTTGGTAGATGGCAGTTCGTTATCATAGCGTTCATTTAGGCTTATTAAATTTTATAAAAATTTACCCCAAATTTGAAATTTAAAAAAAATTTTTTAAAAAAATTAAAAAAAAAAAAATTTGGTGGTTGGACGAAATTAGCACATAAATCTGGCATTAATTTTTACATATTGAGTTTCAGATCCATTGAAGGGGGGAGTTTTTCACAAAACGTGAAGCTGCACCCCCCACTTTGAAATTGAAAAAAAAGTCTTAAAAATTCAAAAAACAAAAAAAATCTTTTTGGTAGATGACAGTTCGTTATCATAGCGTTCATTTAGGCTTATTAAATTTTATAAAAATTTACCCCAAATTTGAAATTTAAAAAAAATTTTTTTAAAAAATTAAAAAAAAAAAATTTGGTGGTTGGACGAAATTAGCACATAAATCTGGCATTAATTTTTACATATTGAATTTCAGATCCATTGAAGGGGGGAGTTTTTCAAAAAACGTGAAGCTGCACCCCCCACTTTGAAATTGAAAAAAAGTCTTAAAAATTCAAAAAACAAAAAAAATCTTTTTGGTAGATGACAGTTCGTTATCATAGCGTTCATTTAGGCTTATTAAATTTTATAAAAATTTACCCCAAATTTGAAATTTAAAAAAATTTTTTTTAAAAAATTAAAAAAAAAAATTTGGTGGTTGGACGAAATTAGCACATAAATCTGGCATTAATTTTTACATATTGAATTTCAGATCCATTGAAGGGGGGAGTTTTTCAAAAAACGTGAAGCTGCACCCCCCACTTTGAAATTGAAAAAAAGTCTTAAAAATTCAAAAAACAAAAAAATCTTTTTGGTAGATGACAGTTCGTTATCATAGCGTTCATTTAGGCTTATTAAATTTTATAAAAATTTACCCCAAATTTGAAATTTAAAAAAATTTTTTTTAAAAAATTAAAAAAAAAATATTTGGTGGTTGGACGAAATTAGCACATAAATCTAGCATTCATTTTTACATATTGAATTTTCGATCCGTTGAGGGGGGGGTCCAGCTTCACGTGAAGCTGCACCCCCCATTTTGACGTATAAAAAAAACCCCTTAAAATTGGAGCACAAAATTTTTTTTTTTTGGAACAAATTAGCACATAAATAGCACATAATTCCTAGCCTATTAATTTTCAAATCCATTGAATGGGGGGTCCAGCTTCACTGGGCTACACTATTAATGATTATAATTATTTTATGTTGATAAATGCTTTTGAGAAAATGCACTGCATATTACAAATGTTTTTTCAGGTAATATACGTTCCGTTAAAATGCAGTTGTGGTTTGCTAAAATTATATTTTCATACATATTTTGAATTTTAAAAAACCTTCTTTTGAGAGTTGTATCAGGCGGATTCTAATCACTACGGAAAATTTTCGTACATTAGTAATAACGTTGTATGAAATAGGGTTAAATAATGAACTTATTTGAGTAAGGTTTGTACTAAAAAATAATAGCTTAAAAAAACTAAAAAACACGCTTTAATCTTAAAAATCGTACTAAAAATTGAGAAATAATTTAATTAGAAACAAAATGATGAACGGAAATATAAGTATTTAAGGAAAAGCGTCGGGTGGTGCTCAGTATGTCAAAAAATATTTAAGATCGCTGTTTTTAACTAATATTTATACTCAGCTGTACTAGTACACAGAGTATTATAGTTTTAATCACATAACGGTGGATTGTAACAGAATGAAATAATCGAGACAGATATAGACTTATATATATCAAAATGATCAGGGTGAAAAGAGAAATCGATTGAGCCATGTCCGTCCGTCCGTCTGTCCGTCCGTCTGTCCGTCCGTCTGTCCGTCTGTAAATACTCTAACTCGCGCAAAAATTGAGATATTTTGATGAAATTTGAAATGCAAGTTGGTATCGAGACTGGGACGGTTGGTATTGAAAATGGGCGAAATCGGACCATGACCACGCCCACTTTTCCTATATAGAAAAAATCGGAAATTTGGTATCTCAGTCACTAATATAGCTGGAGCGATGAAATTTTACCCACGTGTTGAACTCACGCCCCTAGGAAGAAATTTGATGAAATTTTGGAAAATGGGCGGTGCCACGCCCACTTATTAAGGGTCAAACATTGAAAGTTTTATATGTCATAACTCAGAAACCGTTGAAGATATAGCGATGAAATTTGGTATGCCTGATGTACTTATTTAGACAAATGTTTTGACGGAAAATTGTGAAAATCGGTTGACGGCCACGCCCACTTTTATATATGGGAACTATAAAGGGGCCTAATAAAAACATTTTAAGCGATATTTCTGTCAAATATAAAGATATATCATTAAAATTTTATGGCAGGAGTCTAACTACGGACATAAAACAAAAATCACAAAAATTTTGGAAAATGGGCGTGGCACCGCCTCTTTTTAGAAGCTGGAATATACGAGATTTCTGAGCCCATAACGCGACAAATAATTGATATATAATGATGAAACTTGGTGTGTACACTTTTATTACTTGTGGTAATACATGTTGAAAATTTTAGCCAAATCGGTTGACGACCACGCCCACTTTTATATATGGGTAGGTAAGTGGCCTAATAAAAACATTTTAAGCGATATCTTTGTCAAATATAAAGATAATTCTTTGAAATTTTATGGCATGAGTTCTACAATAGATCGGAAACAAAAAATAGAAAAATTTCGGAAAATGGGCGTGGCACCGCCTCTTTTCAGACAAAGGAATCAACGAGATTTCGGAGCCCATAACTCGACAAATAATTGAGATATTATGACGAAACTTGGTTTATACACTTTTATAACTTGTGTTAATAGACACGCAAAAATTTATTGAAATCGGTTTATGACCACGCCTACTTTTTAACAAAGATATTTCTGGAACACCCTTTGGGAATTTGTAACGTGGCATCTTTGTAACTGGAAGTCATAAAGGAATGAAATTTTGTACAAAGAATAATATTCATATGCTTAGTTGGATGGCTGATAGAAATTTTGAAAATGGGCGTGGCTGCGCCCACTTTATGCGGCACTCGATTCATATAAAATACACCGTGTTTCCATCAAACGCAAACAAACAATGAAAGCATACAGCTGAGTATCTAATGTTCGATTCCACTCGAACTTAGGCTTCCTTACTTGTTTTATTTTGACTTTTTTGAGATTTCATATAACGTACTCTTTAATTTCGCAACTAGGTATGTATATTTTTGTACTAGTTGTACGAATCGAATATTTTCATATTCAAATATTATTGAGCACCCCCACGCTTTTCCTTAAATACTTATATTTTCGTTCATCATTTTGTTTCTAATTAAATTATTTCTCAATTTTTAGTACGATTTTTAAGATTAAAGCGTGTTTTTAGTTTTTTTAAGCTATTATTTATTTTTAACTTTTTAGTGAAAATTTTCATTAAAGGATGTTTTATGCGGACGCAAGAATAAAAGTAAAAAGAAGTCTGATGAAGGGATGTGGTGATCTCCGAAATAGATCTACATACATATGTATGTATTTATAACTTCTACCAAAAATATTAATTTTTCACATACATTTTTTCCTTATAAAAAAAAACATTGGTCATAAGAGCTCAAAAATGAAGCCTAAACGAAAAAATATCAACTAATATGTACTATGTGTATCGAAGCAAAACTATTTCAGTTTTTAATCGGAGATATGCTCTTCTTTATTTGCCTGTGCATATTCACAATGAACAGTCAGCGCTCCAAAATATTCTAATTGTCCTATAATCACTTCCATATTTTTCTTGTATACCAAAAATAGTAAACAACTTCTTGAAAACAAAAATTGCCAAACAGATGTGAAAGTTACCAAAAAAAACCAACAGCGAAAAATAACCTATTTTGGTAATTACCAAGTTCGGCAACCGTGCTATAAATATAATTTGAACCAGGGTTTGAAATTGCATAGCTACTTTTGCTGCATTTGCTTTTGCTTTGCTTTTGCTAATGAAAAGTAAATTAGCAAACTCGGCCAGCCGAGTAAAAAACGAGAACACGATTCATTCGCTTCAGTTTTCAGCTGAGCCGTGTTTGCTTGTATAGTTAAGCAAAAGCAAAGCAACGCGATTTGGGGGATTTCATTTTACTTCCAGCAATTAGTTGTCTTTGCATTTTTTCTGCTTTTGCTTATTGCATCTTGTTAACATTACCAGAGTTGAGTGATGGTGAATTACAGATTTGAGAGAAAAGTTGAAAAAATTAGCAGCGCGCTGTAGAATGGAATGTTACTTTACATTTGTGCACATCTCCTGATATTCTTAGTTTTATTCACATACACCGATTTCACCAATGCACCAAATTCCTAAAACAGCAAAGTAATTTTAAAATTTTCTTATCGAATTTCAATTATAAATAAATTTAAGAATTAAAAAAAATCAATTTAAATTAGTTTCAATTTGACTTTTCTGGGACTCGAACCTGCGCCTCTATGTGCATATCTTTCTGTATTAAAAAATTATAATTCAATAGATGCTTTTGTGTACACAACAATTTTTTGAAATGATTGGGGGACAATAGGATTTTCGTTGATCAGTCATCAGAGTCTAGCAGCTGCTGTGCCCCGATACACCAAGATGAATGGTAAGGGTTTTGAAGCAGCCACCAATTTATTATTGCTCAATAGATGTACATATGTATGTACATATGTACATATGTATTGATGCATCATCTATTTGTTCAGAGAGGGTGACAATTAAATTTCTTTGGCATAGGTATAGAGATGGTTGATCGTTGCTCATCAACGAGGTTGATGGGTTGGCCATCAACAAGATGAAATGGACAACAAAGTGTTTTTACATTTTCAGAATTTCGAAAATTTTAAAATAATTAAAAATTCGATGTGGAAATTGTAAAAATACTCACCGGTTGTAGCAAACTGATGCATTGTTGTATGGTTTTTAATACAGAAAATGCATTGATGCGCAGGTTCGAGTCCCAGTAAAGTCAAATTGAAATTAATTTTAATTGATTTTTTTTTAGTTTTTAATTTATTTATAATTCAAATTCGATAAGAAAATAGTTAAAACACCAGCGGTTTTGGGAAATTAGTGCATCGATGGAATTGGTGTATGGGAGGAATAATGAGCCATATCAGCAGATGTGCAGAAATTTAATATAACATTCCTTTCTACAGACGAACTCGCTCTACTTCTGTTATTTTAACAGCCAGCTGTGTTGAATTAAAATTTTTTATTCACCAGATGCACTAACAGAATTTTGTTGGGTCTCTGGCTTCCACGATTATTCGTAGTTGCAACTTCTCTGTTCATCTACGTTCTCTGTTATTGGCTTGCATACGGGAGTGAATTGAATGAAATTCATAGAGGCTATTTTGAAGAGAGGTAACATAAAAGCCACAATGAAGCATAGAGTATAATGTTGAATCTCATTATATGATGTCGTTGGGTTGAATCCCATGTTGATGTCACGTTTCGAATCCGGAGGTGAATAGAAATAATAGAGGAGAGAACACATAAAAGTAAGGTGAATGTTTCAAAAAAATAATAATTGAGTTAAACGTTTGCAACTTTTAGGATGGGATGAAGTTACATACATACATACATACATACATACATACATACATACATACATACATACATACATGCATACATACATACATACAGGTGAAGCTAATAAAAGCGTGTTAAAAAGGCTATCAATCAAGTTTATTTCATGAGAGCTGTTCACATTCGTTGGGGTTAGGATATCATTATTAGGAAAATTAGACTATCTAATTCTGCTTAAACTGAAATCCCCCAAAATACAGAAATGAGAATTTTCAAAGTTTTCATACAAGTTCATGATATTACTAACATGAGAGGCATTTAAAGAATCGAAGCTAGCTGGTGGAATATAAGAAACACAGATATATAGTTTACTCTGATTACCACATAAACACACGCATAGCTGATCAAGCAGTGTATTTTAATTTTCCAATTTAACTATAAAATAAAAATACACTCGTTTGACCGCAACTAAGACGCCACCACCTCTCCCGCAATTTGTCTTAGCTGGGTCCCTATCTTTGTGATAGGTATGATAGATATTGGGATGAAATAATTCGGCGTCAGCAAAATTGCTATTTAGCCACGTTCCAACGATAACGTAGACATCATAATCACCACGCGAGGAACTTAAAAACATGCATTCCCGAGATGTTTTGGTAATAAATATTTAACAAATTTTTATTATTACTATTATTACTAGAACCTTAAGGTAGCAAACGATTTCCATTAAAGGGTGACTCTATTTGCTACAACTGAAAAATTAAGAAAATTACATTATTAGGCCAACTTTCCGAAGACACCAACTTATTATAAGCGGATTCAGGAACACCTCATTTGAAATTAACTTTTGATAAAGTAGATAAAATTATATTTCTTTTGGCCAATTTAGACAACGATGTAATACCTAAGTTAGCCTGTTTGGAAACATAATTTTTTATATCATCTTCAGAAACTGTGGGAGCAAAAGAGGAGCCATGTCTAGCGAGCCACATAAATCACATCGTAAACAGCTGATCCGCTGTTTTAACATTTTGATTGATGAAATAAATGTAAACAATGGAATTAGGAAGACAAATTCTACTTTGGATATTCCACAACATCGTCAAGATTCTTTTTTGCGCTAATTTATTTAGTACACTCAGAAAAATAATCACAGTAGTATCTTCTGTTAATACTAAAATTTGTTAAGAGTTTTTTGATCGTGCCTACGTAGCGAACAACACGTATTCGGATAGCGTTCTTCTTTTGCCTTGTGCAAACAGCCGAAGCTACAGCTACAAGTATAACAAATAAACAAGAACCAAATGCAAATACAAATGTGAATAACAAAAGCAACAGCAAACACATTCCTCCAATTAATACATTCGATGTAGAATCGAAACAAATAATAGAACTGATTAAAGATGGTTTGAAGATAACTCAATTTAAAATAAAAGAATATAATCAAAATAAAATAGCGATTTATTTAACAAATCTCGACGACTATAAAAGAGTCCGCGGATATTTTGAAAAAGCCAAGGTAAAATACTATTCGTATACACCCAAATGCTTAAAAACTAAAACTTATCTGCTGAAAGGCCTCAACGGCAATACCAAATGCGAAGAAATCTTAAATGAGCTTCAACACTACCAAAATGATAATCTCACCATACTTAAAGTAAGTCAATTCACTACGAAGAAATCTGTAGAGAACAAGTAAGGAAGCCTAAGTTCGAGTGGAATCGAACATTAGATACTCAGCTGTATGCTTTCATTGTTTGTTTGCGTTTGATGGAAACACGGTGTATTTTATATGAATCGAGTGCCGCATAAAGTGGGCGGAGCCACGCCCATTTTCAAAATTTCTATCAGCCATCCAACTAAGCATATGAATATTATTCTTTGTACAAAATTTCATTCCTTTATGACTTCTAGTTACAAAGATGCCACGTTACAAATTCCCAAAGGGTGTTCCAGAAATATCTTTGTTAAAAAGTAGGCGTGGTCATAAACCGATTTCAATAAATTTTTGCGTGTCTATTAACACAAGTTATAAAAGTGTATAAACCAAGTTTCGTCATAATATCTCAATTATTTGTCGAGTTATGGGCTCCGAAATCTCGTTGATTCCTTTGTCTGAAAAGAGGCGGTGCCACGCCCATTTTCCGAAATTTTTCTATCTTTTGTTTCCGATCTATTGTAGAACTCATGCCACAAAATTTCAATGAATTATCTTTATATTTGACAAAGATATCGCTTAAAATGTTTTTATTAGGCCACTTTATAATACCCATATATAAAAGTGGGCGTGGTCGTCAACCGATTTGGCTAATGTTTTAACATGTATTACCACAAGTAATAAAAGTGTACACACCAAGTTTCATCATTATATATCAATTATTTGTCGAGTTATGGGCTCAGAAATCTCGTATATTCCAGCTTCTAAAAAGAGGCGGTGCCACGCCCATTTTCCAAAATTTTTGTGATTTTTGTTTTATGTCCGTAGTTAGACTCCTGCCATAAAATTTTAATGATATATCTTTATATTTGACAGAAATATCGCTTAAAATGTTTTTATTAGGCCCCTTTATAGTTCCCATATATAAAAGTGGGCGTGGCCGTCAACCGATTTTCACAATTTTCCGTCAAAACATTTGTCTAAATAAGTACATCAGGCATACCAAATTTCATCGCTATATCTTCAACGGTTTCTGAGTTATGACATATAAAACTTTCAATGTTTGACCCTTAATAAGTGGGCGTGGCACCGCCCATTTTCCAAAATTTCATCAAATTTCTTCCTAGGGGCGTGAGTTCAACACGTGGGTAAAATTTCATCGCTCCAGCTATATTAGTGACTGAGATACCAAATTTCCGATTTTTTCTATATAGGAAAAGTGGGCGTGGTCATGGTCCGATTTCGCCCATTTTCAATACCAACCGTCCCAGTCTCGATACCAACTTGCATTTCAAATTTCATCAAAATATCTCAATTTTTGCGCGAGTTAGAGTATTTACAGACGGACAGACGGACAGACGGACGGACAGACGGACGGACAGACGGACGGACGGACATGGCTCAATCGATTTCTCTTTTCACCCTGATCATTTTGATATATATAAGTCTATATCTGTCTCGATTATTTCATTCTGTTACAATCCACCGTTATGTGATTAAAACTATAATACTCTGTGTACTAGTACAGCTGAGTATAAAAAGATAACGCTTCCTATATTCATGGTACAAGTAAGCGCTGACAGCAACGTTAATGAATTAAAAGCCATCAAATGCATACTATATCACTGCATCAAATGGGAACATTTACGCAGACCCGAGATCCCACAATGTAGGAATTGTCAAAACTTTTTTCATAGTGCAGCCAATTGTAATATGCCAGCCAGGTGTGTGAAATGTAGTGGGCTACACAATAGCAAAGAATGCCCTTCTTCTGAAGGTGACCCAGCAGAAAAACGAGACCCGTACTGCGTACTATGCAAACAACATGGACACCCAGCATCATACAGAGGTTGTGAACGCTATAAAGAGCTGTAACAGAAAATGAGACTGAAAAAACAAAGTTTAGCTACGACTAAAACTAATCACCCTATTAATTATAACAAATTTACTAATCATAATCTAAGCTATGCAAATGTTGTTAGAGAAGAGCGAGTTCTTTCTGATACTACCAATAACCAAAACATGCAAAATTCTTTTCTATTAGAATTAAAAAATACAATCTTAACACTAAGTAAACAAATTACAAACCTACAGAAACAATTATTTATTTATTTATTTACTTGAAGTCAATTCAATTTAGAAATTGTTTACAGACTACTTAAAGATAATAATTACAATTCATATTATAATTACAATACATATTCAAATTAGCAGTATACATATGTACATTAAATAATGAGGAAAAAAAAAAAAATATATATATATATATAAAATAAAAATCAATTTACAATAATAATTGAACTGAATCTCTTCATTGCTCAAAAAAAGAATACAGCAATGAAACAAATGCATTCTTGTTTAGTGAAAAATCAAGATTGACAGAATTCGAGATCTCGTTAAATTCCCGTAGCGCGCGCGGTAAGGGAGCATACAATGCATAATTTGTTTTGACCTTTTCTGGATAGAAAGGGTTAAAGCTACGTAAAGTCCTCCTTGGTACGAAAAAATGAATATCTTGCAATAAAGATGAACAATCAATTGTACCGTTGATTATATCAAAAACGAATGAAAGTGAAAGTATCTGTCTTCTTATTTCCAAAGGATGAAGTCTAATAAGTAGAAGGCGTGAATTGTAAGATGGCACAGGTTCAACGAAATTTAAAGAACGGAGAGCAATTTTTAAAAACACCTTTTGCACACGTTCAAGACGACCAATGAAAAAACTAGTATACGGCCTCCAAATGAAGGAAGCATATTCTAACCTAGAACGGACAAAAGATGTAAAAAGAAGTTTTAAAGTATGGGGATCAGAGAAATCTGAGCTGTTTCTTCGAATAAAACCTAGAATTGAGTAGGATTTAGAAGTAATATAATTGATATGATTGTTAAATGAAAAGTTTGAATCAAATATAACGCCAAGATCTTTAATTTCTTGGACAGAATTTAAAACTGTATTTGAAATAGAATAAGAAGTAGGCATTAAATTACGACTTTTTGAAAACGAAATATGAAAGCATTTATTTATATTGAGGGAGAGATGAGAATTTTGACACCAAAGAACCAATTTATCTATGTCAGCTTGGAGGTTTATAGCATCCGTTGAACTATTAATTATTGAGAATAACTTTAAGTCGTCGGCGTATAACAAAAATTTAGCAGATGAAAAACAAGATTGAATGTCATTGATAAATAAAATGAAAAGCAGGGGGCCCAGGATACTACCCTGAGGAACTCCCGACGAGGCAATAAATGGTTCTGAAGAAGCGCCATCAACTAACACCACACATCGTCTATTACTTAGATATGATTTAATCCAACTTAAAAAAGTAGAGTGAAAGCCCAGTTTTGCAAGCTTATATAATAATATGTTATGCGAGACCTTATCAAATGCTTTCGAAAAATCTGTGTAGATGCAATCTACTTGAGACCCAGATGAGAATGATTTAATGCAGTATTCAGTAAATACGGCTAAGTTCGAGACTGTCGACCGACCAGAAACAAAACCATGTTGACCTGCTGAAATAATATTTTTGGTTGCAAAATACATTTTATCCTTTATAATGCTTTCGAAAAGTTTAGATATAGCTGATAGCTTAGAAATTGGACGATAGTTACATACGTCGTTCTTTTTGCCACTTTTGAAAAGAGGAGAAATTGTTGTCAGTTTCCAATCATTTAAAAACGTTCCCGAACTTAATGATCTGTTAAAAATTATTTTCAGAGGTGTAATTATTGCAGGACAAGATTTCAAAAAAATTACAGAAAGTCCATCTACATCCGTACCGGCAGAGGGTTTAAGACTTAAAATTCCATTAAATATATCCTCTGAAGACAAAATCAAGCCGCCAAAATTAATGGCAGTAGGATGATTAAAAGAACGAAAACTTCCAGGGACATCAACATCCCGAACAAAATTTGATTTAAAAAACCTAGCAAACAAATTAGCAATTTCACTAGGAGTACTTACCAATTCTGCTCCTAGAGAGACCGCCGATGGTACTACAGAGCTAGACTTCTTAGACTTCACATAATGCCAGAATGTTTTTGGTTTAGACTTGATATTAGACTCCATTCTGAGTAAATATGATTTATGAAGAAATTTATCTAAACAGTTAAAACGCTTTTGGTAATATTGATACTTTAACAAAAAGCTTTGATTTTTTGTTCTTTTAAACTTTTTATAGAACTTGTTGCGCTTATTTTTCAATGATTTCAATTCACTTGTATACCAAGGAAGCTTATTCGGTCTATTTCTTATAAACTTTATTTTTTTATGAAAAATATCGATTACTCGACTTTTAAAAATTGAGAAGCATTCTGCAACATCAGCTTCGACAAATAAGTCATTCCAATCGATGTCAAGTAAAAGGTTATTAATCACCGTAAAATCACACGTTGAAAAGTTGAATGAAGGCCTTTCAGCGGTCTGAACGGTTGAAAACTTGTAAAACTCAACATCAAGCATTAATGGTACATGGTGCTTATCAGGAGTCGAGACTGGTGAAAAGCACTCGGAAATAGTCACATTAAGGTTGTCACTAATGAACACAAGATCTAAAATTCTGCCAAGTTTATTTAAAAATTTATTTATTTGGACCAAATTTAGACTTAAAATATTGTCAAAGACATAAGACGCAAGTGCTGTATAAACATTGGTCGGAATTAGATTAGAGCTAGACCGGCTGTTAGACCAGATTATTTCAGGAATATTGAAGTCACCGAGAACACATATTTGATTATCAGCAACTACGTTATCAACTAAATTAACTATATTATCTGTATGTAATTTATAAAGCTCAAAATTGCTACCAGGTGGAATATATGAGACTACCAAATATAACGATGAGCATCCGGATGATCCTTTGATGCAAACACATAATTGATCAAGAATTGAGTCTTCGTTCTTAAGCGTGATTAAAAACGTACGTAGTTTGCGGCGGGCAGCTATTAAAACACCACCACCCAGTGAGCAGCCAGTTTTATCAGTATCGCGATCTTTTCGAAAAACAACAAATAGATTTGAGTCGAAAAATTCTTCATCATAAAAGTTTGCATTTAGCCATGTTTCTACAAAGACGAAAATGTCAAAGTCCAAATGCGCACAAGAGCTAAATATCAAGTTCGATTTCGTTCGAATGCCTCCCATATTTTGGAAATAAATCTTCACGCCATTGAACGACGTGTTAACCTCAATAGACGTGGCTAAGCCGGAATGTTGTTTATGCGCTCCTTTGGAAAAAAATTAAATGGCCGAACTTTAACATTTGTGGGCCACAGCAGAGGATTCAACAACTGATCAATCAGAGATTCATCAACGCCAAGTTTGAAATTGACCTTTGCCAGTGTTTCAGTAGCAATATTTTTTTTAACAAGTTTATAGCAGGCCAACTGGTCACGTTTAATATTCGAGTTCTTACAAACGTAAGAAATAATATTATCTACAGATACAGTATTTTTAAACGAAGATACATGTATCCATTTCCTTATTGGGCCATTAAAAACTTCCAACTCAGTGCTAACCCCGGTACCAACAACTAACTCTTTTGGTCTATTTTGGTTTTTACTCCTCGTTTTTTTAACAGTAACCCACTGTTCATCTGATGCAATGCGCACAGCAGTAGGCGATGAAGAGCGTCCTCCCACCTTAGGGAACGCAGGGGTCGGTGTGTTGGCAGACCCAACAGGAAAGCATACGGCAGCATTTGCAGTAGATAACACACTAGCAGTGGTAGCGGTAGGGACAGCGGCGGCGGCAGCGGAGTATGATACCAAGCCAATAACAGGTGTAGTGCTAGCAGGCGCAGCGGCAGAGGCAGCGGCGGCGGCAGCGGAGTATGATACCAAGCCATTAACAGATGTATTGCTAGCAGGCGCAGCGTCAGAATCAGATAGAATATCAGACGTAACAGCTGACGAAAAGTTTTGTTTATGAATAGGAGCAGAAGAGCTAACCTTTCCACTCAAACATTTAACCTCGCTAGTTAGGGTATTTATGGCCGAAAACAACTCATCATAGCGAAATTTACTTTGTAATGAGTGAATTTCTGCTTGCAGATCCTCAGTTTTTTTTATGAGTTTTTTCTTGTCTTCATTAAGGGAAATAACAATAGCAAGTATACGTGAGTTCTCAGCACGAAGAAAAGCAAGCTCATTTAATATAGATTGTTGTTGTGAGCGCCCAGAATTGTTAGCGGTCACTCGTTTCGATTTCTCACCTTGTACATTGGCAGGTTGTTGTTGTGAGAGCCCATCATTCGCTTTAGAGCTCACGCATATTAGTTCATTAGTAGCATTACTAGCACGATCAGTAGGCTCACCCTCTGATAAATCTACAATCGGCGGAGGCGTACGAATTGAGCCACGCCGAGAAACCGCACATGAATTACAACAAAAAGGTGTGTTAGAGTTGAGTAAAAACTCAACATCAGCTGGCAAAATATTAACACATTCCAAATGAAAGATCTCGTTGCACTTTGCACATTGAACTTTTTGCAATTGGTCGCGCTGAACTTTTTGGCCACAAGTGCATGGCATGATAATTAATTATTAATTGTAAGTATAAATAATTAATGCAAATGTATTCGAGTCACTGTCTCATCATTTGTTAATAATGCACATTAACAAATCACAAATAATAGGCCGGTAGTTTAAAAAAGTCACTTTCACAGCAATATTGCTCGTAATGTTATTGTAGATCAAGAGCATACAAAAACACGTCCGCACTCGACAATATCACTCAATTAGAATTGCAGACTGCAAGGGTCGATGCGATATGTGGTATTATGGACTCAGTATGAGTGGTAGACCCTTACAAACTGTTAATAAACCTCAATTAAACATTATTTCCCTTAATGTTAACTCACTCATAAACTTATGCAGAAGATTAGACTTAAATAAATTTATAAAAGATAGAAATCCAGACATATTATTACTTAACGAAACTAAATTAAACCCGAAACATAAGCTAAAGTTTCTTGGATACAATTTAATAAGGAAAGATAGGTCGGCAGGTACGAGAGGTGGTGGAACAGCGATCCTAATCAAAGAAAATATAAAATTTACCAAAGTTTTTAACCGTAAAACTGATAACTTAACAGTTCTTGAAACTTGTATTGTTAAAATACATATGCCTCCAAATAATATATTATACATAATAGCAGCATATTATCCGGCAGGGAACAATAATGACGTATTTAAAACAGAACTCAACACAGTTTTCGAAGCTTTAAATCTTGAACAATTGAATCATTACTATATACTAGCCGGTGACCTCAACAGTAAGCATGCGGACTGGGGTAATGTCCAAGAAAATTCTAAAGGCAAATCACTAAAAGATTGGCTTACGTCAAATGAGATGAGATACCGCTGCAAACTATATGCCTCTGTATCTCCGTCATTGAGTATTGAGTATTTATTTATTTTCGTTAAAGTTTAAACAAATTTACAATAAACCATTACCCGCGAAGCTAATACCGCTTGTCTGCAGGTTTACAAATAATTAGCTTATAATACAGACTTAAAAATAACATAAAACATAAAAAATTGAACATAAAATATAATACAAATAAATTATGTGATAGATTTAAGATTAAAAAAAAGAAAAATATATGTATGTAAGCAATAATATTTAAAATTTTACATCAGTAATTACTACAACAAACTTTTAATATGATTTCCTATGATTTGTTTTCTCTTTTGTGTGTTTGGTAGATTAGTAAGATCTACAGGCAGTTCATTGAAAAGTGATGGCAGTACCACTGATAGCGTATGCTTAGTATAATTATTTAGGAACTTAGGAATGATGAGTCTATTATCTAGGCGCCTTCTTGTATCATGACTATGAGAAATCGGTATCCTAAGTGATGTGTCATCATAAAACTCAGTAATAATTGTATACTTGTATATTGATTTAATATCAAGTAGTTTTGACTCCCTATTTAAATTGATGTTCGCCGTGGGTAGTCTTTGTTTTTTAAAAAGTATTTTAAGATTATAATTTTGGCTTTGCTGTAATTTCTTACAGTGAGCTGAAGATCCCCACGCAGTTATGCCATGTCTTATATGTGACTCCGATAGAGATATGTAAGCTTGGCGTAATACATTGAAGTTAGTACAGAAACTTAAGTGTTTTAGAAAATACGACGATGTTCTAAGCTTTTTTCTTAAATGGGATATATGTGCACTCCACTTAAAGTTATCGTCAAGTATAATACCAAGATATTTGTACGTCTCAACCGTTTCTATTTTAGTTGTGCATTTGCATGACGTGAGGTTTTTATGCAAGCAATCATAGTTATGGAATACTAGATTTATATTTGTATTGTTAATATGTGGTTGTCTAATATGCATAAGTTTTGTCTTTGTCGCGTTTACAGCCAGTCCATTATCATGCGACCATTTCGCGATGACACTAAGTTTTCTTTGCATTATTTTGATCGCAGTTTCTAGATCTCTGTGTGGCACCACAATTGCGGTATCGTCTGCATACGCAAAGGCTTCACAGTTGCTGAGAGCTTTGAGCATACTGTTTGCATAAATTATGTACAAAAGTGGTCCTAGTTTAGAGCCCTGAGGTACACCGGAACAGACTGTTAGTTCGTCACTGTATTCACCTAACAACTTAACACGGTATTTCCTTAATTGTAGATAGCTTGCGAACCATTTCAGAGAGTCTCCCCTTATCCCGGCATTATCCAATGCATTGAGCAACTTTGTGTGTGACAATGTATCAAATGCTTTTCTAAAATCAACGAACAGAGCCAAAACATGATGATTTTTTCCAAGACTCTCATTTATTGTGCTAGCAAATTTTCCTAATAATTTATTGATATTCTTGTCTTTTTGAAACCCATACTGTCTATGGTCAATAACCTTATATTTTATTAAATATGCAGATAACCTACTTGCAATTACTTCTTCCTTAATTTTTTCTACTACAGGTAATATAGAGATTGGACGATAATTACAAGGATCGGATTTTAGTCCTGTTTTAAAAATAGGTCTTATCACAGATAACTTTAGGGCTTCAGGTACTTTACATTGGGTTAAGCTAAGATTGATGAGTTTTGCTATTATAGGTGCAATGAGAGGTGCTAGTAATTTTAGATCTCTTGGTCTAATTTCATCATATCCAGGGCTTTTTCTTTCGTCAAGTTGTTGTATAATCGTCAATATTTCGTTATCACATGTTTCGTTCATAAAAATCGAGTTTGGAGTCCTACTTTCTTGTATACTTATAGACCTAATATCACAGTTGTGTATTGATTTTGTAACTTCTTCATTAATTGTAGTTGCAAAATTATCACAGACATCTTTTATGTTATTATTTTGAAAATTTTTTGAAATGTGCTCATCTGGACTGATTGTCTTACGACCAACAATCTCATTGACTAGCTGCCATGTTTTTCTTGAGTCGTATCTGTGTTCTAAGAATTTGTCTTTAAAGTAGTCGTTTCGAGCTCTCTGTATTTCCTTATTAACAAAATTTCTAAATTTTTGTAGTCAGTTTCTGTTTTTTTATCATTGGGTATTGATTTCCACTTCCTATACAAAATATCTCTTCTATTGCACAACACTTTTAGATGGTTTGTCATCCACTTATTTGTTTTTCTGTGTTTATTATTTTTCAGGTTAATAAGTGAGCTCTCATAGATACGTTTGAAGGTGGTCTGTAGTTTTTCACACATATTGTCAGTATCATTACACAAAAAGATGTCATTCCAATCAACTTTCACTATCTCTTCATCGAATTTTTTGTTGCTTATTATTTTCCTACTGGGTGTTCTAATTTTGTTACATTCTTTTCGGTCTTTGAAAGCTAATCCACATACTATTGAGAAATGGTCCGAAATATTTGTTTGTACAATACCAGCTATTACATTATCTAATTTCCCTCTAATAAATATGTGATCAATGCATGTGCGCGTACCTCTCTTTAAGTCTTCTCGTGTATAATCATTTATTACTCTTTGCATACCGTGGGAAAAGAGCATGTCTAAATAGAGATTTGTGTTGTTATCATGAGAATCAATAATATTAATATTTATATCTCCCATTATTATTTTACATTTATCTTTTTCTGCTCTCCCTAGTATGCTCTCTAGTTCATTGACAAACGTACATACATTGAGTTGTACTTAAGATCTAACTCGTTTTTAGACATCTGTATTGCAGACCATAGAATAAATATACAAAAAAGCAACGACACAGTCAACTGTCTCAACTGTCTTAACTACGATAGCGATCATAACGCCATAGAAATTATCGCTCGTAGAGACAACAATAGCTTATTCACATTACTGGGCAACTCGCAACAAAAAACCTTGGACTACAAAAAAACAAACTGGAAAAATTTTAAAAGCACCCTGAATTCAGAACTTCAAAATAAAACGCGCACACCGGACAATAGGAATCTTAAAAACTTTGAGATCGACCATCACCTAGATAAACTTAACAAAATAATATTAACAGCCATAGAAAAGAATGTACCAAATACAAAATCGAACAGCACTACTAACATACTTACTAACATACCAATTTTAAAATCATTACTCTTAGAAAAAAGTAAAACACTTACTTTGATAAAAAATTATAATCGCCTACAATTACATTGCTCTTATAGCACCATACAACAAGAAAAAGCCAAACTGAAACTAATAAAGAAACTAATTCAGGACAACATCAAAATACATATAAACAAGCAACTTGAACGAAAACTATCCTTTATTAAGACTAACGATCCTCTTAAAATGTCAAAAATTAAAAAATCTTTTATAAAAAATCAGGGAGAGACTATCAGTCATCTTTGTATTCCATTTGCTTCATCCCCACTCATACAAGAAGCCGGACTAGATTGTACAGTTATTGAAAAGAATACCACAACCAACAATTACATTATTAAAAATAGCAAAGAAATAGTTGATATAATTGGCGTTCACTTTGAATCAATCCATTCTCCAAAACAGAACAAACCTGACAATCTCATTCATTCACAGGTTGAGAAATGCTTCAACGAGTTTTTGAAAACAAAAACTTTATTCGACAGCATCGAAGCGACCAAAACAACATTTAACATCGAAAAGAGGGCAAACAACCTTTCCGAAGAACAAACTGAAAGATTCTTCATTCTTCCCAACGACCTCTCAGATGTATTTGCGAATTTGAAAGGCAAACTCTCATCAGGCTTAGATCAAATACCAAATATCATCCTAAAAAATTTATCCACAGAGATAATTTTAGAATACTGTACGCTTTTCAACAATATGTTGAACAATGCATACTTCCCATCCCTTTGGAAAATCGCCAAAACTATAGTGATACCTAAAAAAGACAAAGATAAAAACAATATCAAAAATCTTCGACCAATCAGCTTGCTCCCAAATATTAGTAAAGTTTTCGAGGTAACTATAAACATAAACATTAATAGAATTATCGAAAATAATAACCTAATAAGTTCCAAACAATTCGGTTTTAAATACGGGCACTCAACTATTCACGCCATCAGCCTTCTGGTTTCCGAAATAAACTGGAACTGGAACAAAAAATGTGTCACAGGAGCTTGCTTCCTCGACATAGAAAAGGCTTTCGATCAAGTGTGGGTAAAAGGACTCATAACAAAACTCATTGGATACAAATTCCCTCTTCATCTTGTAATACTAATTTATAATATGCTCTCTAATAGAAAATTCTTGGTATATACAAATGGTATAAAAGGTACACGAGAATTTAATATAATAAATGGACTGCAGCAAGGTACTGTAAATGCCCCCCTTCTTTTTAATATCTACATACTAGACTTATTGCATAAAATAGACAACATAATAGCATTTGTCGATGATGTTGTTATTTATCACTCCGAGAGTTCAATTACTAACATAAACATAAATCTCCAGAGTAAATACAACACTGTTGAAGAATATACAATAGATTGGCAACTCAAAGTTAACGCTAACAAATGTGAAACTGTTCTCTTTCGCCCTCCTATCAAAAAATGCAACTCAAACATTAAAAAAAATTGGAAAAAGTTTCAAATTATTTCGAACGAATCCAATTCCATAATTAAACAAGCCGAGAGAGTCAAATATCTTGGTATATATCTTGATAAATTTTTATACTATAACGATCACATTAACTATCAAATAACGAAAACTACTAAAGCGTTCCATGCTTATAAAAAAATGTTCTCGACAAAAATTTTGGATAAAAGGCTGAAATCTATTATGTATCAAACACTTTTAAGACCTATACTTACGTACGGATGCCAGATTTGGTTTAACATATCACCATCATACATGGAAAGACTGAGAAAGTTTGAACGTAAAATTTTGAGATCCTGTACTTCCTTATACAGGTCAGCACATAGTAATTATACCAAATATATTTTGAATGCGAAGGTCTATAGCATAGGTGGCCACAAATTAAGCATAAGGGAGCCACACGACAACAACATCAATAAAAATTGCAACAACCTTCTTCTCGGAGTTATAAAAATATTATTTTGCCAAATAACGGTTTATTGCAACAACATACCTACATAAAAAAAATCATACCATGAGCACTTTCTATTCTTAGATGTCATTTTGAAAAGAACAAATGTGCAATGTACCTACATACATATGTACATATGTATAGATATGCTGCAGCTAGGCATTCAAATATTTTGCTAAACAACATGAACGAGGTAGCAGATATAAATGTACAACCATATGTACATATGTATGTATGTATGAAGGCGTAACTACACAATGAATGTCGGTCGAAGCTGGACCGTTAGGTTTGAGTGCTCGCCGCCACGACGATTTCTGTGAAAAAAAGAAATGTGCGATATTCTGTCGAAATTGATTTGCTTGTTGTTGGGAGCCACTCGGAGCCACAGCGATGTTGTTGGGAGACAAACGGAGTCACTGGAGCCATTGGGTGGCCATGTATGGTCTATAGTACAGCAAAAGTACCGAGAATTGACTGCCACATAATAAATTTAACAAGGAGACATATATTACGCTGTCTTAACAATGACAATAACACACTGATAAGTGCACCCTTCTACGAGAGCGAAGAATACTTTTCCCTTACAGTTAGAAATGGATTTACACCTCCAGAATCATTCCTTTACCTTGACAGGAGTTTATTTATACAAAATAAAGATCACATACCGATAATCTATCATATTTTTAGAAGAGCCAATATGAAAATAATTACCTCGAAAACACTTAACACAGAAAACAAACGTTTTAATACATATATCTCTGACAGAGACAAACTAGAAGCATCTTCCATCATAAGACAATGCTGGTGGCTAAATCATATATAACCACAACACCTGCTCATGCCGAACATCCGACATAACTTTCCCTTATTTAATTTTATTTTTTATTATAAATAATTAATCAGGCATTGTTTTTAACTGTTTTTTTCTCTGCAACATAATCTTGGTTCATACAAGCTTTAAGTTAAAGCGGTTACACATATGTGTTATCAACTAATAAAATGTTATATTATATCATATGTAGCCCGCCAAGTACATGAGAACTCGTCTAGAGTCATTGTATAATTGTATTATTAAATGGAAACTATTGTTTATTTTAGTATATAAGATCATCAACATCGAAATAAATAAACACTAATAAAAAAAAAAAAAAAACTAAAATTTGTTAAATTAACAGAAATATGTTTAAGTAGACACATTTAGAGTTATATAAACGAAAACATCTTTTACTTTAACAAATATATCTATTGAAACCTATTTGTTAGTTCAACAGGACTGATCGTCAATTATTAACAGAAATTTTTGTTCACGAATGCTTTTTCAAACAAAGGTAAGTATAACAAGTAAGGAAGCCAAAGCTCGAGTGGAATCGAACATTAGATACTCAGCTGTATGTTTTCATTGTTTGTTTGCGTTTGATGGATTTTATATACACTCAGAGAAAACCCGCATCTTAAAAATGACTATGAAAATATTCAGCTTTACTATTCGCTTTTTTACTATGAAAACACGGGAATATGACTATGAAACAACTTGATCAGACCATAAACGTATTATTTCAACCGTTCAAGTATGAAAGATATTCAACTTGAATATGAAAAACTTTGAGTTGACTAGTAAATACTAATCCAACTGGACAAGTATTAACACCTGTCATTATAAAATTTGTAATAGTCATCTTCAAGTTGAAACACATTTATTTTAACTACTGTTGATGCTTCAACTTCAATATGGTTCATAGTAAACTTAAATATTTAGCACAGTAAAATCAATTTATGCTGCGTAGATTTTCGATCCTTCATTTGAATGCGGCTTTTCACATTTCCGTAATTCTTAGATGGTTTATACATTGTTCGAGCTATATAGTATGATTAGGGTTGCCAGATACCTTTCCCGAAAAAATCAGTACACTGCCTACCAAAAAAAAAAAAAAAAACAATATATGCGGAGAAAATCGTCTTTATTACTGGCATTTTATTTTGGTTTCCGTATCGTTAGCTGTCAATCATCTTTCTATGACTTTTAGCGTTCGCGTTGCTTCCTCCTTTCTAAGTGTTTCATGGTTATGCCGTGGTTTTGCTTACGACCATAACACCGATGAAATTCGGACACATTTTCGACATCGGTGGGAGATGTTTACGCTTAAATCGATGATTAGAGCGCACATACACAACATAACACATTATTACCCCGAAACCTCGGCGTGCTGGGTGCTTGTTCCACCCAGCAAATTTGATCGATGTAATGTTATGTTCAGACACAACCTTAATTGAACATTAAGGGCCTTCATTCAATTTTCAAGCCCAATGATTCTCAATTTACCATACAAAAATTGACCACGTTAATGCTTCATTAGAAATTAATGAGTTGTTAATGAAGAACAATTCTGCATGCAACCCTGTTAAAAGGTTTGTTTCATAAGTAAAATGAAATGTCATGAAAAGAGAAATGTGATTAGCGTCAGTGTCCACTAAACAGGTTGGTTCGTCAGATCAGCTGCATTCTTGTTCTTCTTCATCACCTATCAAATTTGTTTTTATTTCTGCTTATTTTATACATGCATTCGTGTTTACGATTGGTAAAAATTGTGAGATGAATGTCAAATTATTTCGTCCTCCTTGCAATTTTGACATTTAGGTCACGAGAGTTTTATATTCAGCTCACGGCGTGTATGTGTGTATGTATCTTGAGCCGACCTGTTAAATGGGCCAAGTAAATTAAATATGTCTGAACACCAAATCTAAAGATGTTCAATCAACCCCAATTGACTTAATTAATTTTTATGTCTGAACATGATATAAGAGTCCGAATATTCGCTCACTCGTCGGAGTGCACAACAACAATTACACGTTGCTCGTCGAGTATTGTCGTAAGCATAACCGTGGCATTACAAACGTGAAATGAAAACAGCTGGAAAATTAAAAACAGAGCAGGGTGATAAAAATGAATTTTTTTAGTGTCGGCTAAAAATCAGTACAAATCAGTACAAAATACAAAAAATCAGTATTTCTTAAGGTTTTTAAAACCATCAGTACGGAGCACGAAAAATCAGTATTGTACTGATCAAATCAGTACGTCTGGCAACCCTAAGTAGGATTGAGCAACTCAAATATAACTCATTTTCCACAAGGGCTTATTTAAAGCCATTTTTCATACCCCAGAGGTTGGCACTCTCGTCGAACCTTGGAGCTACAGCGCTTCCCGCACGTGAATACATAAAAGGGTTTAAAAAAGCACATACAGTGGCGGACAAAAGTCTACCAACAGCAATAAAAGAAAAAGTAAAAATGCAGTTTTATTTCACACCTTTTTTTTAATTACAATAAGCGAAATGAAAGTTTTTTAATAAGAAATTAAAAAAATATTGGCGAATTTCACAAAATAAATGCTGACAAAAGTGTACATACAGCACGAGGTTACTGTCGTGCACACTTCTACGCTGCGTTGTGATAACGGTAAAATACCGTTATTTGTTTCTTCGATCGATTTTGTTATTTTTGCAACTATTCACTTACATCAATCAGTTTTTGTTTGCACGTTATACTATTAACAATTTCAGTTGATGTCAGAAATTTAGTTATAAAATACAAATCGGAAAACAAATCATTTGGTGAAATAGCAAAACTATTAAATTTGAGCCGCGCAACGGTACAAACGATAGTTAGAAACCACAAAAGTAATGGTTGTACCGAAAATAAACCGCGTTCTGGCCGAACGAAAAAACTATCCCGCAGATATGTAAGCATTATACT
The DNA here is from genome assembly GCA_960531455.1 of Urophora cardui. Lineage (NCBI taxonomy): Eukaryota > Metazoa > Arthropoda > Insecta > Diptera > Tephritidae > Urophora > Urophora cardui. Next base: position 97,361,849 of record OY482672.1, read on the forward strand.
TAAAGAAGTAAACATAAATCCAAAAGTCACTGCTCCGAAATTGGTCGAACACATGCACGCACAATAGGAAGATATCTGAACTATAACGGTTTTCGTAGTAGAACACCACGCAAAAAACCTCTTATTAGTGAAAAAATCGAAAACTTCGCTTAGAATTTGCTAATAAACATAAGGAAAAGGGAATGGACTTTTGGCAAAAGGTTTTGTTCACAGGTGAGTCGAAGTTCAATATATTTGGAAGTGATGGGAGGACAAAAGTTTGGAGGAAAGCAAATACTGAAATGAATCAGAAAAATTTGGTATCAACCGTCAAACATGGTGGCGGCAGCGTAATGGTTTGGGGAGCAGTTGCGGCATCTGGAGTTGGAAAATTAGCATTTATCGAAGGTATTATGGATCGTTATAAATATAAATCATTGTTGGAAGAAAATTTGAAGCCTTCGGTGGATGATTTGGAACTTGGTGCTGGTTGGATCTTCCAACAAGATAACGATCCAAAGCACACGGCCCAAGTTGTCAAGGACTGGTTACTATATTATGCGTCAAGGCAATTACACACACCACCACAAAGTCCAGATTTAAATGTAATAGAATATGTATGGGAGATTTTGGACCGAAAAATTAGAAAACACCAGATTTCTAGCGCAGCAGTACTCAAAGATCGAATAACAGAAGCTTGGAACAGTATAACCTCTTCGGAGTTGACAAATTTAGTAGCAGCAGTACTCAAAGATCGAATAACAGAAGCTTGGAACAGTATAACCTCTTCGGAGTTGACAAATTTAGTAGCAGCAGTACTCAAAGATCGAATAACAGAAGCTTGGAACAGTATAACCTCTTCGGAGTTGACAAATTTAGTAGCCTCAATGGCCCGATTCTGTTTTTGCTATTCATTAACGATATAACTACTACAATTAAATACTCAAAAATTTCATTGTATGCGGACGACGTAAAGCTTTTTAGATCAATCTCTTCATTTGATGATAGAACTTTGCTTCAGGAAGATTTAAATTCCTTAGTTTCTTGGTGTGACATTAACTTAATGCCACTTAACCTCAATAAATGTAAATTCATGCGCTTTTCCCGGAAAACCGTGCAGCCAGCTTCTTATGCAATAAATGGCTTAGGTCTCGAACAAGTAAATGAGTTTGTGGATTTAGGTGTAATAATGGACTGCAAACTTAGTTTTAACATTCATATTAATGCTACAGCAAATAAGGCAAGAGGTGTCTTAGCGTTTGTAAAACGTTGGTCAAAGGAATTCAGCGACCCATACATAACTAAAACACTCTTTGCAACTTTAGTAAGACCTATATTGGAATATGGTTCCATAGTTTGGAATCCATACTATCAGATTCACTCTGATCGCTTAGAGTCAGTCCAAAAACAGTTTTTGCTCTTTGCTTTAAGGAATTTGCCTTGGGATTCTGGTTACAATCTTCCACCGTATACTAGCCTTTAAAACTCCTTAATCTTCCGACTCTTGCAAGTCGGCGAGAAATGTTAGGGGTAATATTTATCGTTAAGCTCTTGAATGGCTTAATTCTTTCTCCTTTCTTGCTAGCTGAAATAAACTTTAACATTCCTTCTCGTTCAACAAGACACTTCAACCCTATCTATTTAAAGCAATGTAAATCAAACTTTGAATTAAATGAACCTTTCCGTGGTTTATGTAAGAGCTTTAATTCCTATTCCAGCTTTTTAGATATTTCGGACTCGCTTTTCATTATAAGGGAAAAAATACTGTCTTATCTTAACACATAGTAGCGATTATTCTGTTATAATTCTCAAGACAAACTTCAAATGTACTATACTCAGCTGATGATTGTATTTCTCTGTAGCTGAGCAGTTTAAGATCTCGACGCTTAACAAACTCCTGCCACTCAAAACCTCGGCATTTTATGTAAATAAATAAATAATAGCTTAAAAAACTAAAAAACACGCTTTAATCTTAAAAATCGTACTAAAAACTGAGAAATAATTTAATTAGAAACAAAATGATGAACGAAAATATAAGTATTTAAGGAAAAGCGTGGTTTTCTAAACTAGTTTGGAAATACAAAATTTCCCAAACGTTTTGTTATATTTCACAATCAGAAAGTGAAGAGAAGTTGAGGTGAAACATTTGAAAAGAACAAAAAAAAAAAGAAACCTGATTGAATAAATTCGAATTTAGACAATAAAGCTCCGAATACGTTTGTAGCGTAATGGTGAGGTATGCTGCCTACGGACCAAGGAGCTCAGGTTCGAGTCCCGAGTGGCGCATTTTTTTTATTTTTTTTTATTTTTATTTTTTATTTTTTTTTTTAGAGAAATTTTTTTCACCTCACGTTTACAAAACATTGTATAAAAATGTAATTAGGGTTCCTTTTTGTTGATTCAGAACTTACTATTAAATGAATTACAAACAAAACCAGTTCTTGCTTTGCATACATATGTATGTACATGCGATTGTTTTTATTGCAAACACAACAATGACAAAACAGAATGTTGTTACACAAAACACAAAACCAGTTCTTGCTCTGCATACATATGTATGTATGTGCATTGTACATGCGGCTGATTTCATTGCAAATACAACAAACCCAAAACAGAAAGCTACAAGCTTCATTCTTTTTTGAGTGAATTTATGCATTGAGTTTATCGCCATCGCTATGAGCGATCGCTGGCTGTTGTGCGTTAGTTCGCTCGCTATTTGAGTGGTTATACGTTTTTCTTTGAACATTTGTTTGTGATTTGAGTAGAATGTATTTTTGAGCGTTCGTGAGTGAGTTTTTCCGTACCCTGCAAGCTTGTTACTTATTGGCCTGTATACGGGAGTGAATTGAAATTCATAGAGGCTATTTTGAAGAAAGCTAACATAAAAGCCGCAATGAAGCATAAAATATAATGTTGAATGTCCTACTATATGATGCCGTTGGGCTGTTGATGTCATGTTTCGAATCCGGAGGAGAATAGAAATAATAAAGAGAACACAAAAAAGTGAATGTTTGAAAGATATAATAATTTAGTTAAATGTTTACAACTTTTAGGATGGGATGAAGTTACATACATACATACATACATACATACATACATACATACAGGTGAAACTAATAAAAGCGTGTTAAAAATATCCGTACGTCATGCGGGTGCGCCTCTCGTGCGGTTGGGCGGGATTGGAGAGCGTGGGTTATTATTATTATTATTATTATTATTATTATTATTATTATTATTATTATTATTATTATTATTATTATTATTATTATTATTAATACCACGACGGCTTCAAGCAGTTATTAATGCAAAGGGAGGACCTACTAAATACTAAATAATAATAAAATAGAGTATTAAGATAAGCTTTCTCTTTGAGAAAAGCTTTTTTTTGTACTGTATGTACACTTTTGTCAGCACTGATTTTGTGAATTTCGCCAGTATTTTTTTAATTTCTTATTAAAATAGAGTTTTCTTTTATTTATTGTAGTTAAGAAAAGGTTTGAAATAAAACTGCATTTTTAATTTTTCTTTTATTGCTGTTGGTTCCGTGATATAGCAAAAATAGTGGGTGTATGTAGACTTTTGTCCGCCACTGTATTTTTTTTTTTTTTTTTTTTATAGTAGGGGGAAGCATCGAAAGCCGAAGTGCGAGACTTTAACCCGCTAAACCTAACCTACTCCCACCCAAAGCCACTCCTACGGAACCACCGGACAGGTATTACTTCGTAGGAGGGCGGATAGACTTAAAGTCTTCTTTCAACGGACAGGACAATTAACGCCTACTACCTTGGTCAGTGTATCTCAGTTGGGCTAATATTGACGCTGACGCGTCGCTAACTGTCTCCCACATAACAGAGGACTGACACATAAGTGCAGTCAAGTTTTCCACCGAAACTCTTGTTCCCGCGATCTCGTTCAGCCGTGATCGCACAGCTGAGAAACGAGGGCAATGAAAGAACACATGTTCTGCGTCCTCAACCACGTCGGGACACTGAGGACAGAAAGGACTATCATTTCTCTTGAATCTGTAAAGATACGCCCTAAAGCACCCATGTCCGCTAAGGAACTGAGTAAGGTGGAAATTGAGGTCGCCCTGCTCTCTATCTGCCCAACTGTTTATATTAGGAATTAACCTATAAGTCCACCGCCCTTTAAGCGAGGTTTGCCAGCGTTCCTGCCACAATAGGCGACTTTTCTTCCTTTCTTCGGTTCTGTGTGAGTTTAGCACCGGTTTCGTTGCACTGTATATTGTGCTAGTTTCTTGGGCTTGAATGTCTATCGGCGGCATGTTTGCTAAAACTTCAGCAGCATCACCAGAGACTGTTCGAAATGCGCTTATAACTCTGAGAGCGGCCATGCGGTGTACGGCGTGCAGCTCCTTTGCATATGACTTGCAGTTGAGAGCATCGGCCCAGATCGGTGCAGCGTATAAAATAGCAGAGTTTATAGCCCTGGATAACAGGTGTCGACGTGTAGAGCGCACGCAACCTTTATTCGTCATCATCCTCGAAAGGCCCCCGCAAATTTTTTGCGCCTTTTCTGCGGCGTAGTTTATGTGCTCCTTAAAGCTTAGCCTGGGATCTAGAACTACACCCAGATATTTCAGCGATGGCTGTGAATTTATCTCGCACTCCCCCACCGTAACGCTCATATTTTCGCGCACTTTTCTTGTGCTTACTAGCAGTACCTCTGTTTTTTGTTCCGCGAGCTGCAGGTCCATTGTCGAGAACCACAGTCGCACTCGGCTGATTGCATCATTGCAGATACGCCGGAGATTTTCTAGATGTTTTGCGACTCCTATTATTATTAGGTCATCTGCGTAGGCAATGAGCTCGACTGATTTAGGTTGCTCCAGCTCTAGGACACCATTGTACATGACATTCCACAGGAGAGGGCCAAGGACGGAACCCTGTGGTACTCCGCTTGTGATCGCATAGCTCTTGGCTCCCTCATCAGAGTTGTAGACTAGCACCCTCTCTTCAAAATAACTTAAAATTATGTTTATCAGATACTGGGGGACTTGAAAACGGTATAGCGACTGAATAATGTTTGACCACCTCGCTGAATTAAAAGCGTTTTTTATATCCAGTGTAACCAGAGCGCAATATTTCTTGGCTCCGCCTTTCCATCTCTTTCCACTGACTGCGTTTCTAGCTAATTCGACCACGTTTTTTATGGCATCGACTGTCGACTTATGTTTGCGGAAGCCATACTGTTTTTTTGACAGACCACCTGCGCTTTCTAGAGCTGCCTCTAAGCAGTTACAGATCAGTGCTTCATATATTTTGCCCATAGTATCAAGCATGCATATTGGCCTGTAAGATGAAGGGTCATCTGGTGGCTTTTTTGGCTTTGGAATAAGGACCAAACGTTGGACCTTCCACGGATGTGGGAAGATACCCTCCTTAAGACATGCATTATACATTTCTGCGAACAATGTCGGGCTTAAGTATAAAGCCGCCTTGAGAGCTTTATTTGGTATACCATCTACACCGGGTGCTTTGTTGTCTTTTAACCTCTTTGCTATGTTAATAATTTCATCCTCTGTAACTAAGTTAGAAGGTAACTGAGGAATTCTCTGCGCAAGATGGGCAGGCATTGGTTCGTGCTTGGGAAACAAGGTTTCAACCACCCTGGTTAGGAAAAAAGGGCATGTTGGTTGCACATAGTTGTTTTTAAATTTTTTCATACACACTTTATATGCTTTTCCCCAAGGGTCGACGTTTGCTTCTTTACATAGCTCAGTGAAACAATGTTTCTTACTGCGCGCTATAGCTGCCTTTAGATTATTTTTGCTCAATTTGAATCTGAGCTCCTCTACGTTATTTTGTCTGCGGTTACGTTGATAGATCCGTCTAGCCCCGTTGCAGAGTTTCCTGAGCTCGGCTATTTCATTATTCCACCAGTAAACAGGCCTTCGACTGGTTTTATGCTTAGCCCTCCGCATTGTAGCGTTGCACGCTGACACTAATCTGCCTGTAACTTCGGTTACAAGACGGCTGGAAAATTGTTGCGTAGTTGGAGCTTGATCCCAAACGAGGCCAAACAGATCAGGGTCAAACTCTCGGTGAACCCAGCTACGTGATTGTGCTCTTTTCCTATTAACGACATGCGAAACTGTCATGTTCGATACCTCGGCGAGTATTGCCATATGGTCACTATATGTGAATATGTCCGAGACTCTCCATGCTATTCGTGAGCTGAGCGGCTCACTTGCGAACATAAGATCGATTATCGAGCTTTTATTTCCTTTTTTAAACGTAGGCTGGGTACCGTTGTTTATAATGGTCAAGTTAGTTTGCCCCAGAAATTCTAATATTAATCTCCCGCGCTGGTTTGTGCGTATACTGCCCCAGACTGTGGACCGCCACTGTATGTATGTATACATATGTATGTATGTGCATATGTACACACAAAGTTTAGACACATAGTTAAATTAAATATGAAATATATTTAAAACAAATATGCTGTCTCTTAGAGTTGAATAAAAACATATTGAATTTCAATATGAATTATAGTAAACTTAAGAATATGTCATAGTCAGCTTCAATATGAACATTTTTTAAAACAACTATGTTGTAACTTTAACTTGACTATAAAAATATTCAGTTTGAATATGCTGCATTTTTCAACATATTTGGGACAACTATTTTTCATAGTTGTTTTTACTGTGACAACACTTCAAGTCGAGTATGGTTAATTTTCATTTTAACTACTTAATATTTATTATGATGGTATGAAGTGCAACGTAGTCAGAATCACTATTTTCATCCTAGGCGCAAACCATTGGTAAAAATAGTCAAATGAAGGTGTAAATAGTCAGATATACGTGCGTTTTTTTGCTGAGTGTATATATTTGTACTTGGAAACCGAACGGAGGGAGGATGAAGAGAAAAATGCAAACAAAAGATTTAAAAAACTTGCCAATAGCTCTAAAATTACACATTATAAAGTAAAGTAATTGTTAGAAATAAATGGCCATGTAATAACACAAAGGGATTTATTAACACGCTTTTATTAGCTTCACCTGTATGTATGTATGTATGTAACTTCATCCCATCCTAAAAGTTGTAACATTTAACTAGATTATTATATCTTTCAAACATTCACTTTTATACATGACATCAACGGCATCATATAGTAGGACATTCAACATTATACTTCATGCTTCATTGCGGCTTTTAAGTTACCTTTCCTCAAAATAGCCTCTATGAATTTCAATTCACTCCCGTATATAAGAAAATAAGTAACAAGCTTTCGGGGTACGGAAAACTCACTCACGAACGCTCAAAAATACATTCTTCTCAAATCACAAACAAATGTTCAAAGAAAAACGTATAACCACTCAAATAGCGAGCGAACTAACGCACAACAGCCAGCGATCGCTCATAGCGATGGCGATAAACTCAATGCATAAATTCACTCAAAAATGAAGCTTGAAGCTTTCTGTTTTGGGTTTGTTGTATTTGCAATGAAATCAGCCGCATGTACATCCATTTCATACATGTAATTCATTTAATAGTAAGTGCTGAATCAACGAAAAGGAACCCTAATTTTATAATTGCATTTCACGTTTGGAAAGCAATTTTTATACAATGTTTTGTAAACGTGAGGTGAAAAAAATTTCTCTAAAAAAAAAAAAAAAAAAACAAAAAAAAAATTAAGCCAATCGGGACTCGAACCTGAGCTCCTTGGTCCGTAGGCAGCATACCTCACCATTACGCTACAAACGTATTCGTGTTGTCTAAATTCGAATTTATTCAATCAGGTTTCTTTTTTTTTTTGTTCTTTTCAAATGCTTCACCTCAACTTCTCTTCACTTTCTGATTGTAAAATATAACAAAACGTTTGGGAAATTTTGTATTTCCAAACTAGTTTGGAAAACCTTGAATAAAAGGGTTTGGAAAATATTGCATAATAAGCTAGTTTACTTCACTGCATATTGGGATTTTTGGTAGAAGTTATAAATACATATGTATGTAGATCTATTTCGGAGAACACCACATCCCATCAGACTTCTTTTTACTTTTATTCTTGCGTCCGCATAAAACATCCTTTAATGAAAAATTTCACTAAAAAGTTAAAAATAAATAATAGCTTAAAAAACTACAACAACATCCCCCTTGAAACTGTTTCGCCCTTACCGATTCCATATAAACGACTTGATCAATGTTATTTCTAATGACATTCAGAAAAACAAGGCACCTGGGTATGACAGGATAACGGGCGAAATGATAAAACAGCTCCCTCCAGTTGGAACTAAGTTATTACTATATATTTTCAACAGTCTCTTAAACCTATGCCACTTTCCTGAAACGTGGAAACTATCCGAAATAATAATGATTCCCAAACCAGGCAAAAACCCGACAGTGGTGAGCTCTTATAGACCAATAAGCCTAATCTCAATTTTTTCCTAAATATTTGAAAAATTGTTGCTGAGAAAAATGCAGCCCATCTTGGAATTGCATGGGACCATACCAAGTCACCAATTTGGCTTTAGAGAGAAACATGGTACGATAGAGCAAGTGCATAGAATCGTATCAAACATACGGTCCGCTTTTGAAACCAAACGATATTGCACAGCAGTATTCTTAGATGTGGCACAGGCCTTCGACAAAGTATGGCTGGAAGGGCTATTCTACAAAGTAAGACGCACACTTCCATATAACATTTCCGCGATTCTAGAATGCTTTCTAACTGAAAGAAAATTCCGAGTAAGGCAAAAAAGCTATACCACAGGAAGTTACTATATATCTGCAGGAGTCCCACAAGGAAGCATTTTAGATCCCATTCTATACTTATTTTTACAAGTGATCTGCCAACAAACGAAAATCTTCTAACATCAACTTTTGCGGATGACACAGCAATTCTAAGCGTCCACTCAAATCCCATCGTGGCTACAAGTCGACTACAGCACCATCTAAAAACACTAGAGGAGTGGCTTTGGACCTGGAGAATTAAAGTCAATGAGTCCAAATGCATCCAAGTAACTTTTACGCTTTTACAGTTACAATAAATGGAGAAACGATACCCCAGAAAGACTTCGTAACATACCTTGGTATCACACTGGATATAAGATTGACATGGAAAAATCACATTGATAACAAAATAGTTCAATCTAAGTTGAAAATAAACAAATTACAATGGATAATTGGTCCAAAATCCAAATTGAGCTTGGAGAACAAATTACTATTATTTAACATGGTGATTAAACCATCTTGGATATATGGGATGCAACTTTGGGGTTCTGCATCCAAATCCACCTTAGAAAGAATCCAACGACTGCAATCAAAAACGTTAAGGTCAATATGTAGAGCGCCTTGGTATATGAAAAATTCCGCTATCCATAGCGACCTAAAGATAAACACTGTGAGTGAAGAAATAACAAAAATACAATCTAATTACACAAGCAGGCTAGTCAACCATCCAAACATATTGGCTAAGAATCTATTAGAACAGAGGTATCCTAAGCGGTTAAAAAGAAATGATATTCTGCTTAATTGTGACCAAGGCTAGAGCCACTAAAATTAAAACTTCTAGGAGCCTATCCTATTAGGTCGTACAACCTCCAAATTTAAAAAAAATGCAACTTTCTGCAATGCCTTCCATTCCAAAAGCTGCAACAGCCTTTACTAATACATGAGTGTTCCGTACGATCCTATCCCATTAGGCACCCCCACGCTTTTCCTTAAATACTTATATTTTCGTTCATCATTTTGTTTCTAATTAAATTATTTCTCAATTTTTAGTACGATTTTTAAGATTAAAGCGTGTTTTTTAGTTTTTTTAAGCTTTTATTTATTTTTAAGTGACAAAATTTCAACTGCGGAAAGTTGTTGATTTAACAGCAAAATTGTTTGGATTCACAGCGTAATCCCGTTGATCTACCAGTATCTTTTCTCTCGGTGTATGTGTTTAGAAATTCGCGTTTAAAATTTGTTTATACTTCCAATTAAAAGTTTTGTCATCATATGCTTTTAATAATAATAATAATAATAAACCCGCGCCCACCACCGCACGCGAGGCGCATCCGCATGACGTACGAATTTTTATACTCAGCTGTACTAGTACACAGAGTATTATAGTTTTAATCACGTAACGGTGGATTGTAACAGAATGAAATAAACGAGATAGATATAGACTCATATATATCAAAATGATCAGGGTGAAAAGAGAAATCGATTGAGCTATGTCCGCCCGTCTGTAAACATTCTAACTCGCGCAAAAATAGAGATAATTTGATGAAATTTGAAATGCAGGTTGGTAGCAAGACTGGGACGGTTGGTATTGAAAATGGGCGAAATCGGACCATGACCACGCCCACTTTTACTATATACATAGAAAAAATCGGAAATTTGGTATCTCAGTCACTAACATAGCTGGAGCGATGAAATTTTACCCACGTGTTGACTCAGGCCCCTATGAAGAAATTTGATGAAATTTTGGAAAACGGGCGGTGCCACGCCCACTTATTACGGGTCAAACATTGAAAGTTTTATATGTCATAACTCAGAAACCATTGAAGATATATCGATAAAATTTGGTATGCGTAATTTATTTAATTAGGCAAACATTTGGACTGAAAATAGTTAAAATCGGTTGACGGCCACGCCCACTTTTATATGTGTATTATTAAGTGATCTAATAAAAACATTTAAAGCGATATCTCTGTCAAATATAAAGACCTATCATTGAAATTTTGTCGCATGAGTCCAACTGTATACATAAAACGAAAAACACAATAATTTTGGAAAATGGGCGGTGCCACGCCCACTTATTAAGGGGCAAACATTGAAAATTTTATGAGTCATAACTCAGAAACCGTTGAAGATATATCGATGAAATTTGGTATGCGTGATATACTTACTTAAGCAAATGTTTGGACGAAAAACTGCCAAAATCGGTTGACGACCACGCCCAATTTTGGAAAATGGGCGTGGCACCGCCTCTTTTTAGACAAAGGAATATACGAGATTTCTTAGGCTTTAACTCGACAAATAATTGAGATATTATGACCAAACTTGGTTTATATACTTTTATAACTTGTGTTTATAGACACGCAGAAATTTATTGAAATCGGGTTATAACCACGCCTACTTTTTAACAAAGATATTTCTGGAACACCCTTTAGGAATTTGTAACTTGACATCCTTGTAACTAGAAGTCATAAAGGAATGAAATTTTGCACAAAGAATAATATTCATATGCTTAGTTGGATAACTGATATAAATGTTGAAAATGGGCGTGGCTACGCCCACTTTATGCAGCACTCGCTTTATATAAAATACACCGTGATTCTATCAGACGCAAACAAACAATGAAAGCATAAAGCTGAGTATATAATGTTCGATTCCACTCGAACTTAGGCTTCCTTACTTGTTTTTTTTTTATTATATTAATAATAATTCATCGATATATCTTCAACGGTTTCTGAGTTATGACTCATAAAACATTCAATGTTTGCCCCTTAATAAGTGGGCGTGGCACCGTCCATTTTCCAAAATTTTTGCGTTTTTCGTTTTATGTCCGCAGTTGGACTCATGGGACAAAAAATCAGTGATAGGTCTTTATATTTGACAGAGATATCGCTTAAAATGTCAACCGATTTTAACTATTTTCAGTCCAAATGTTTGCCTAAGTAAGTAAATTACGCACAACAACTTTTATCGATATATCTTCAATGGTTTCAGAGTTATGACATATAAAACTTTCAGTGTTTGAACCTTAATAAGTGGGCGTGGCACCGCCCATTTTCCAAACTTTCATCAAATTTCTTTATAGGGGCCTGAGCTCAACACGTTGGTAAAATTTCATCGCTCCAGCTATATTAGTGACTGAGATACCAAATGAATCGTCTATTTTCAAAACCGGCCATCTCCACTCAAGTCGTTTGTGAGAAAAATGCAAAAAACTGCTCTTAAGAAACCAATGGCTAAAACGATTTGTGTTTATTATTATTACTATAGAGTAATTTGACTTGAATATGGCAGGTTTTGGTTAAGAAATTGTTTTAATATTAAATACAGGTGATGTTTTAGAATTGGATCTGATACCTTGCTTAAAAAATTAAAACTTTGGAGATGGCCGGTTTTGAAAATGGACGATTCAAATTTCCGATTTTTTCTATATAGGAAAAGTGGGCGTGGTCATGGTCCGATTTCGCCCATTTTCAATACCAACCGTCCCAGTCTTGATACCAACTTGCATTTCAAATTTCATCAAAATATCTCAATTTTTGCGCGAGTTAGAATGTTTACAGACGGACGGACGGACGGACATAGCTCAATCGATTTCTCTTTTCACCCTGATCATTTTGATATATATGAGTCTATATCTATCTCGTTTATTTCATTCTGTTACAATCCACCGTTACGTGATTAAAACTATAATACTCTGTGTACTAGTACAGCTGAGTATAAAAAAGGGCATAGAATTGAACCATTCAAGAGTTTAACAATGAAAATTACCCCTAACATCTCTCTGCGGCTCGCAAGGGTCGGCAGATTTATAAGTTTTAAACGACTAGTGTATGGGGGAAGGTTGTAGCGAGAATCCCACTGAAAATGTCTCAAGGCAAAAAGCAAAAATTGTTTCTGTATTGACTCTAATCGGTCTGAATGGACTTGATAATTTGGGTTCCAAACTATTGAACCGTATTCTAAGATAGGTCTGACCAAAGTTGTGAAGAGCGTTTTTGTTATATAAGGGTCACTGAATTCTTTTGACCATCTTTTCACAAAAGCTAAGACACCTCTTGCCCTATTGGCTGTGGTATTGATATGAACATTAAAATTAAGTTTTCCATCCATGGTTACTCCCAGGGGCCTGTAACACAAGCACTACAATCCCAACAAGTGTACAAGAAAATTTCACAAGTGTAGATTTTCCGTAACATAAAGAGGATTGTAGTAACTGGCTTAATACTTGTAATTATTGGAATTTTTAAACAATTGTAGCTACGTTTCATAACATAACGTGCACACTTTTACAAGTAAGTGACAGAATTATCAACAATTGTGTAAAAATTTCTACCTATGTTAAGGGTATCCTTGGTTCATTACAGTGGCATATTTCAGAAAGAAAACATCGCTTTGTTGTCGATATGTGGTCAAGCGATTCCGAAAATGAGAGCGAAAATGTTCACGCAACGTATCGGTATCGCGAAAGAATCAACTTTTACATGCTGAAAGACGGAGAATTTGTGGAAAGGTTCAAACTTAGCCGAGAAGATTGTCAAGCTATTCTTGAAGGTGTAGGCCCACCAATCGCTAATGCTACGACTAGATGGTATGGCTTGTCACCATTACAGAAACTTCTCATTTCTCTGCATTGGTTCGGAAACGGAGGGCTATACCATGGGGTATCTGACATCTATGGAGTACCAAAAATGGCAGTCTGCAGATGTGTTTACGATTTTGTTAGTGCAGTGAACGAAATAAAGTTCAGTTTCGATGGCCCGACAATAAAAAGGACGTAGTATCACGATTTCATTACAGGGTTTCCTGGATACTTTGGAAGTTCTTAAGCATAACACGCACACATACTTTCATTTTCATATAATTTTTATGTGGGTCCAGCCAGACCCAAGTGTACCGAATGTGATGTGTTAGTCAACATATCGGTATAACTAGCTTAGTATATGAGATACCAACATACTTTTTTTTACAGGTTTGTAGAAAACTAAACTTTAGTAAGCTACCTGAAATTTCAAGCATCTAGCTCAATTTATAGTACCCTTTTTCGTATTTTGAAAATGAAAACGGTCTGGCTGGAACCAAGTGTCAGACGAAGGGTTAAAGCTTTATTATGTAAGTGCGGATTGGCCCGGCAGACTTCACGATGCGCGAGTGCTCTTTTTCGTAGAATGGAAAATAGTTGGCGACACCATATGAACGCGGTGATTCTTGGAGATTAAGCGTATCTCTTACGTGATTCTTAATTTCACCAATCTATCACGATTAGAGTTGGGAAACTATCGATAGTAGCACCATCGATAGTTTTTGATAGTTTAAAAAAAACTATTGATAGTTTTCGATAGTCTTTAAAAAATAAACTATCGATAGTACTATCGATAGTACTATCGTATTTAAATGATTCCTGGAAAAATTTTTTAACCGCCAACAAATTCGTATTTTATACATATTACACGTATGTATGTACACACAAGACCACGGATGCCACTGTTGGTTGTTTCCAACCAAACTCGGTTGTTTTTCTTCTGATTATGAGTTTTTTCAATAAATTTTGGTTTTTTGCAATAAATATGTGAAATTAAAATTTTTTTATTTTGTTTTTTTTTTTACAAGTACCAACCATTCACAAGGCATTCGTACGCCTATGCCCAAAATATTGGAAACGCGACATTTTGACTATGTAGTTTTAACCAAGGACTCAAAACTTACCAATAGCTGATATTCTATAAGGTTGTTCTCTCTCTGTGATTTTGGCCTGGCAAATTTGCCGAGATGACATAAGTGTGATAAATTTGCCGAGCACAACAACAAAATACACGTCTTGTCAAATTTGGAGCTTCGGCAAATTTCTCATACCCCAACCCGTGATATTTGATATCATGAGAAAAATATCACGGGAAATGCAACCATGTTATTACATTCACAATAGTCTTCTATGAGAAGTGAGTTTAAATTTATGTTTCTAGTTCTTTTCTTTTAAGTATTTTATTTTATTCAGATAAAAAATTAATTAATCCGAAATTGAAGCAAGCAAAGCAAAGCGACAACAGTTGTATAAAGAGTGGAAGGAATATGATCAACATGCTAGTTCACAATGAAGTCAGTTCGAATTTTATTTTCTTAAAGGTGCGCTCTCTCTGTGTGAGAAATTTCTCAAGATATCATGATATCTCGGCAAAAAGATTAGACAGAGAGAACAACCTTTATATTCACAACTTGAAATAGTAATGTAGATGGAGATGGAGATTTAAAAGTTGTAAAACTATCTATAGTATTCATTACCATCGATAGTCTTCGATAGTTTTGAAAAAACCATCGATGGTCTTCGATAGTCTAAAAAAAAAACTATCGATAGTGCCATCGATAGTTTCCCAACTCTAATCACGATCCCACGAACCCAGCGCAAACCGCATTTAATATCTTTAAACAGACTCGGTGTAGTAAGAAAATGCATTTGGCACACTGAAATTATCTCCATTCATGGATATTTACAAGTGTATAATATTTTACTTGTAGGAACAATTGTATGAAAAATTGTTGTGTTACGGGAAATTGGAGAACTTGTAGATATAAGAGAATTACTACTAACTTGTAGATTTGTTACAATTGTAGGTTTGTGTTATAGGCCCCAGATCGACAAAATCATTTACTTGCTCTACACCTTTTTCAGTTTAAATTCAGAAAGTTCCAATTGATATTCAGAATTTCCATTTGAAATTCAGAAAATTACAATTGAAATTCAGAATTTCCATTTGAAATTCGGAAAATTGCATTTGAAATTCAGAAAATTACAATTGAAATTCAGAATATTACATTTGAAATTCAGAAAACTCCATTTGAAATTCAGAAAATTACATTTGAAATTCAGAAACCTTCCTCACAGTACAAAACAGTTTTCTGAATTTCAATTGTAATTTTCTGAATTTCAAATGGAATTTTCTGAATTTCAAATGTAATTTTCTGAATTTCAAATGGAAATTCTGAATATCAATTGGAACTTTCTGAATTTAAACTGAAAATACAATTTTCTGAATTTCATATGGAAATTCTGAATTTCAATTTTAACTTTCTGAACTTCAAATGGAAATTCTGAATTTCAATTGTAATTTTCTGAATATCAATTGGAACTTTCTGAATTTAAACTGAAAAAGGTGTAGATTGGAACCATAAATTTTGTAAAAAGCTGGTTGTACGGTTCTCCTAGAAAAACACCTATATTTACATTTACTAAGGCATGCAATTTTTATCACACCAAGATACTAAAGATTTCAAGTCTTCTTGAAGCATAGATTTGTCATCAGCCGACGATATTAATTTAAAAAGTTTTACATCGTCAGCATATAATAATATATTTGAATACTTGATAGTGGCTGAAATATCGTTTATAAAAAGCAAAAACAAAATCGGGCCAAGGTGGCTGCCTTGTGGAACTCCAGAAGAGACACTAATGGAAGAGGAGTGAGTGTTTTTGAAAAATACTCTTTGAGTTCGGTTTAAGAGATATGAAGAAGTCCATTGTAGAAGGCCTGGTTGAAAGCCAAGTGAAAACAGTTTATGAATAAGCAAGGAATGATTAACCTTATCAAAGGCTTTACTAAAGTCTGTGTAAATCACATCAGTGGATGCATTACGAGTAAGTCCACTAGAAATGCGAGTGGTGAACTCGAACAGATTTGTGATAGTAGACTTCCCTTTACAGAAGCCATGCTGTGAATCTACAATCAGTGAGGAGACTGAATGTGCAAGCGAGTTAGTTATTATTGCTTCGAATAGTTTTGGAATAGCGGAAATCTTTGCTATACCACGGTAGTTGTCTATGCGAGATCTGCTCCCACTTTTATAAAGAGGGATAATGAATGATTCTTTCCGTACCCTCGGAAAAATGCCTTGTTTCAAAGAATTATTGAATAGTGAAGTTAATGGCTTGAATAAATTATTGGCACACTTTTTTAAGAAGCATGAAGGAATCATATCCGGACCAACACTAAATAATTCTTTTAGTGTTAGTAAAGAGAATAAGACATCATCTGAAGATATAGTTGGCATATAAATAGATGTATTAGGAGATAACTGATACGGATAATTGAGAAATTAAAAATTACTATTAGAAGAATAATTGGACTTGAAAAACAGAGCAAAAAGGTCAGCAATCTCTTGATAATTACTTGTAGAATAATCTTGATATCGCATAGCGGCAGCAAAACCCTTTACTTTCCTCTTGGAATTTACGAAACCATAAAAAGATTTAGGGTTACGAATAAAATTAAATTTCATTCTACGAATGTAGGCATTGTAACAGTTTTTATTTAGTATAAAGAACTGGTTTCTAAGAACTGCATATTTTAAGTAATGAATTTGTAGACCAGATTGCTTATTACTTTTGAAAGCACGCGATTTTCGATTTTTCAAAGTTTTTAACTCTTTAGTGAACCACGGTTGCGATCGCTCATTCTACCTACGGATACGTCTAGGTACATACTTATCAAATAGACCGTATAAAATATTATTAAAGTGTATAACGTCTTGATCAACATCACCAGTATATTTAGGCCATGTTAAGCTGGACAGTTTTTGATTTAGTTTTTTAAAACTGGCCTTGGAAAAATCAAAGCTAGTACTCAGATCATTATTTTTTGAATTGTAACCATTAACAGTATTTATAATTTCGTAAGTTATTTCGAAAGAAGGATGGTAAACGTCCTCAGGTAAAACAAGAGGATCACATCGGAGAACTGATGCATTAGAAGTATTATCGATAAAGATTAAGTCCAAGAATTTCCCGAATTTGTTTGGAAATATGCGATTAATACCAGAATTTGAGGAATTCGGTACAGTGTTTTGCCCGGTAATGCTCCAAGAAATACACGGGAGGTTAAAGTCACCCAATACAAACAACGAATCTGAGGATTTCATCAAAGAGTGTAAGTCTTTACGTACAGAGCTAAGTTCCATATACACAGAAATGTCACACGCCGCGGGATATAACAGGCAGCTAAATAGATAAAATCATTTCCTTGCTTAATTCGAATGCATAGGAAATCTGTAAGTTTTAGTGAAGGCATGGTGACTTCCTCAGAAGAGAGGGAAGACTTTACAGCGAACAAAACACCACCACCAACCTTGTTTAAGCGGTCACTTCTATATACCTGATAGTCATTGCAAAATATTTCGGTGTTAAAAATATGAGGCTTAAGCCACGTTTCGGTTAGACTAATAATATCATAAGTACAGCTAATAGTTTTTAGATACAAATCAGTTAATTTAGTGTTAAGTCCTCTTACATTCTGATAATAAACAATTAAAGCGGAATCGGAATATAAATTTAGTTTTTTGGATCAGAACGAGAAATTTTCGCAAGGTTTTTAGCATTAGACCTGGGTCTGTTTTCAAATTCGCGGAAAAAGCCAGGTGGCCAAAAAGAGCTATTCAATAAAACTTGATAATCTCGTGAAGATACATCAATTTTGAATGATGAAATATCTCGATTGTAATTAAAGTTGAATTTTATAATTGCAATGCTATCTGTATCAGTTTTAGACGATATATAAAATTTAATATCATCAGCCGAAGTGTATTTATCAAATCTTGATACAAAGATTGATTTCCTCGGAGGAACGACTACCAACCCTTTGACACTCGATACCAACTCTCGAGGCTGGCCTACTTTCTCGATGGTATCTTCTAGTGGGACATTGGCGGAAATAGATAGCTTAGATGAAATTGATTATTGAGGCTTCGGTGAAGCAAAATCGATTAGCTCAACCGACTGTTGCTGAGTATTATTAGATACAACTTCGTGGAGCGGTGTAACTGTGCGCTTACCTCTCTTTTCACGAACAGTTGTTTTCGGAGGGGATACAGTGACAGCCGGCGGGACTGCTTTAGGCAGCGGTGGAGCTGTAACTGGAACCGCATCAAAACATTTGAATGACTTGAACGAACTTTCATAATACAAGAATTTTTCCGTTAAGGAATTAAGTTCTTTTTCGAGATCAAAAAAGGCATTTCTAGTTTGCCTAAAAAACTTAAATAGGTCGACCTCAGTCGATTTACATTTTGGACAAGACCAACGTAAACCCTTTTTATCGTCAATGGCGTCCAAAACTCTGCCAGAAAAACCCGCACATTTCATGTGGCCAATTGCATCGCATAACCAACAAGCCACAAAGCGCTCGGATTCGCTTTTCAACGAACAGTTTTGATACAAGCAAGACATTATAAATGTGTATGTAGGTGTGTATGTAAGTAAGAAAAGTAAAACTAAAATTATTAGGAAGTGACAGAATCCTCAATTGCAGTGAAAGGGTTAAGACGTAGGAACAGTTTTAGAATCTATGTGCAGACCAAAAACAAGTAACAGTTTGAAAGGAAGTATAACAGTTTTAGATTCACTGTAAGACGTTTAAAAAACAAAACGCAAACAGCTGTGGAAAAATAATAAGAGAGACGAAAAAGTGCAGAAAAATAATAATTGATACAAAAACAATTTATATTAGGAATTATTAAGCCACTCAACTGCAACAATAATATGCACGATGACTCGGCAATAGCACTAAAATTTAAAAGTAATGATATTTAATAAATAGATTAACAAATCAGAAACATTAAATTGATGAAGTAGCACAATAGGTTGCGACACTTTTTCACGTAACTATTATGAAATTAAATGGATTAGATATATAATTTTTTTTAGCACAAAATGAGAGTACACATTTTGACAACTTCACAGCGTGACGTTTGCGTTCTGGGGATCACTTCTATTTTTTTTTAAAGTTGCAAGTAATTGCATGTTGAAAATTTACTTGCAACTATTATCAACTATCTCGAAGACGTTGACAACATACATTAGTGGCGCCTATAGAGCAACAATAACAAGAACGAATGACAATAGGAGATAAATAGTGCAATATTTATGTACTATACGTATGTTGATTATAATTGTGATGTGAAGTGTATTTTAAATATTTTAAATGTAAGTCATTATAAATGTCGTCTTAATGTTTTCCAAATTACACTATATGTATGTATTTTATCAAGCTAGCTGACCCGCCATACGTTGTTCTGCCTAAAATTTATTCCTATAAAGCCTAAAGGAAAAGACCTAGATTACCGTGTTGCTCACCATTATATCCCTACCCCTACCTCTAATCCCTAATCCATAGTATATAAGGAAATAGTTGTGTTTTATTAGTAATATATAATGTTCAAGAAGTATACATTTATGGATTCTGGAGATCAATACGAATTGATTGGTGCCAATCTTATTCCAATCGCATAAGCTGTTCGTTTTTTATTAGAAAGGACTTTTATTCTCGGACATGGAAAATAAAAGTCCGGATTACATTTTTTTATACTCAGCTGTACTAGTACACAGAGTATTATAGTTTTAATCACATAACGGTGGATTGTAACAGAATGAAATAATCGAGATAGATATAGACTTATATATATCAAAATGATCAGGGTGAAAAGAGAAATCGATTGAGCCATGTCCGTCCGTCCGTCCGTCCGTCCGTCTGTAAACACTCTAACTAGCGCAAAATTGAGATATTTTGATGAAATTTTAAATGCAAGTTGGTATCGAGACTGGGACGGTTGGTATTGAAAATGGGCGAAATCGGACCATGACCACGCCCACTTTTCCTATATAGAAAAAATCGGAAATTTGGTATCTCAGTCACTATTAAAGCTAGAGTGATCATATTTTACGCACGTGTTGACCTCAGGCCCCTAAGAAGAAATTTGATAAAATTTTGGAAAATGGGCGGTGCCACGCCCACTTATTAAGGGTCAAACATTGAAAGTTTTATGAGTCATAACTCAGAAACCGTTGAAGATATATCGATGAAATTTGGTACGCGTGATTTAATTACTTAGGCAAACGTTTGGACGAAAAATAGTTAAAATCGGTTGACGGCCACGCCCACTTTTATATATGTGTATTATAAGGTGGCCTAATAAAAACATTTTAAGCCATATCTCTGTCAAATATAAAGGTCTATCATTGAAATTTTGTCGCATGAGTACAACTACGGACATAAAACAAAAAACACAAAAATTTTGGAAAATGGGCGGTGCCACGCCCACTTATTAAGGGGCAAACATTGAAAGTTCTATGAGTCATAACTCAGAAACCGTTGAAGATATATCAATGAAATTTGGTACGCGTGATATACTTACTTAGGCAAATGTTTCGACGAAAAATTTCCAAAATCCGTAGACGGCCACGCTCACTTTTATATATGTGTATTATAAAGTGGCCTAATAAAAACATTTTAAGCGATATCTCTGTCAAATATAAAGATATATCATTGAAATTTTATAGCAGGAGTCCAACTGCGGACAGAAAACGTAAAACACAAAAATTTTGGAAAATGGCGGTGCCACGCCCCTTTTTAGAAACAGGAGTATACGAGATTTCTGAGCCCATAACTCGACAAATAATTTATATATAATGACGAAACTTGGTGTGTACACTTTTATTACTTGTGGTAATACATGTTGAAAATTTGAGCGAAATCGGTTGACGACCACGCCCACTTTTATATATGGGTATTATAAAGTGGCCTAATAAAAACATTTTAAGTGATATCTTTGTCAAATATAAAGATAATTCATTGAAATTTTGTGGCATGAGTTCCACAATAGACCGGAAACAAAAAATATAAAAATTTTGGAAAATGCGCGTGGCACCGCCTCTTTTTAGACAAAGGAATATACGAGATTTCTTAGCCTATAACTAGACAAATAATTGAGATATTATGACGAAACTTGGTTTATGCACTTTTATAACTTGTGTTAATAGACACGCAAAAATTTATTGAAATCGGTTTATGACCACGCCTACTTTTTACAAAGATATTTCTGGAACACCCTTTGGGAATTTGTAACGTGGCATCTTTGTAACTGGAAGTCATAAAGGAATGAAATTTTGCACAAAGAATAATATTCATATGCTTAGTTGGATGACTGATGAAAATGTTGAAAATGGGCGTGGCTGCGCCCACTTTATGCGGCACTCGCTTTATGTAAAATACACCGTGTTTCCATCAAACGCAAACAAACAATCAAAGCTTACAGCTGAGTATCTAATGTTCGATTCCACTCGAACTTAGGCTTCCTTACTTGTTTCTATTTTAAATCAACACTTTTTGATCAAATTTGGCCCCGAAGAACGAAATAAGACTTTTCTAAAGTAAATTTCATTCCTAATTCCGAATATCATTTGCATTTATCTGTGTCGGATCTAGTTTCCGAGTTATCCTGACATGAAGATTACTTATTCATGCCGATATGAGAAAATAGATGTACTATGTATGTCTGTTTATGCTAAATTCGTAGTATTAGTAATATATATTGTTGAAGAAGTATACATTTTTGGATTCTGGAAATCAATACGAATCGATTGGTACCAATCGCATAAGCCGTTCGGTTTTTATTAAGAAGGCCTTTTATTTTAACCGGAAAAAATAAAAGTCCGGATTTAACTTTTATTCTCGGACTTAAAAAATAAAAGTCCGGACATAACTTTTTTGTTTCAAATATATTAAAAAGTCCAAAAATAACTGTTTTGCAAGGACTTTTATTTTAAAAGTTATAGCTGTTTGGGTCCCTTGCGAATAGCAATGTTTCGGTTTAAAAATAACAAAGCCCCGGGAGCTGACGGCTTACCAGCCGAGCTATTCAAACATGGCGGCGAAGAGTTGATAAGTAGCATGCATCAACTCCTATGCAGAATATGTTGTAAACCACGTGCGGCAAAAGAAAGAAAAACGCTTAGAGTTTTATGCTGAATAATGATTTTAATGTTGATTGCTCAAACGATTTTGAAGGAATGCAAATGTACAAAATGACATTGCAATGCTGCATGTATCGATAAATATAAATACTTATGGCTTGTACATGTTTGTGTAAACCCTGTAGGAAATTTAATTAATTTTAAATCACTTTATAAACTACTTTATTTTCAATAACAACTAATTGAAAATGTGACTTTTTCCTTTGCAATAAACTGACTTTTTTAACACGGCGATGTCATAGCAAGCAGTCAATTGCCCTATCCTGCATTTGTTTTCAACTACTTTACTAGTAGTTTAAAATAAATAACTTTATCTTGAGTTTCTTTTCAACTACTTTACTTGTAGTTTAATATAAATAACTTAATCCTGCATTTGATGTCGAAATTCAAGAAATGGTTAAAATGCGAAGCAAATTTTCCTCAAATTTCGCAAATTGTTCTCAAGTTGATAAACAATATTTGAGAAACAATTGAATTTATCTTAAATTTCAAATGATAAATATGAAACAATATTCTCTCCGTTTGAGAATTTCGTTTTCAGTGTTTAATGGGAAGTGAAGCTGAAAAACGGTAACCAAAAAAAGGAAAAAACAATCTTGGCATACTTAGATCTGAAAACATGTGTTTACATATAAATATGTACATATACAAGAAAGTCCCGCGCTGCATTTGTTTAAAGCTACTTTAAAATTAGTTGAATATAAATCACTTTTTAATATATTTATTTTTGCAACTAACTTTTTTTTCCGTGAGGGAAGATCTAGTTATGTGCATGTGTGTTAAAACGTAAAGGTAATCGATTATTTCAACACTCCTCCTCGTTTTAACAAACTGAATAAAAATTTAAACTAAATTAAATCGATTTCTTAAATTTTCATGTTTTGAAATTGATAGGGGTTTCGTAAATAAATCGGCAATCATCTCCTCCGTTGGGCAATACTTGCAATCGATGAGTTTCTTGTTGACATAATCCTTTACAAAATGAAGTTTCGTAACGATGTGTTTCGTCCTGTTTGAGAATTTTTCTTCCTTGATGATTTTTAAACAGCTTTGATTGTCCTCGTATATTACGGTGGGAAAACGAATATTTTGGTGTAAATCAACTAATAATCGCTGGAGCCAGACTGCTTCCTGGCATTCATCAGACAATACAATGAATTCGGCTTCCGTTGATGAAAGTGATACACATGATTGTTTTCGGCATGATTAATCAAACCGCCATTATAGAAAAATGCATAGCCGGTGTTTGATTTTCTTGATTTTGGGTCTTCCGCCCAGTTTGCATCGGCATAACCAACCAAATCACTTTGCTTTGAAACAACGTTGCTCGATTTCAATTTAAATTTAGATGTTGTCTTTAAATATTTTACAACTTGCCTCAATTGATGTCAATCATCCTGTGTTGGATTTGATACCTTTTGAGCCAGAATACTAACGCTGGCTGCAATGTCTGGTCGTGAGTTAACTGATATATACAATACGAAACATCCATCGGCGCCTTTGCCCCTTTTGCTGTTTATAACTGAAATTTTATAGCCACTTACTCGATATAATTTGATTGACATAATTGAAAATTTCCGGCATTGTCCTGCGTTACTTCAATCCCCAGATAATTTCTGATTTTACCCAAATTTTGCATTGAAAACTCCGATCACAAAACTGACTCTACTGCTCTGATTTGTTCTTTGGTTTTACAGGCCACTATGATGTCATCTACGTATATGAGCAAATAACACCATTCGCCATCTGTAAACTTCGAATATAAATTTTTGTTTTTGATTATTCTGCTGGAAAATCCACATCCAACTCACAATGGCTAGGATGATAGTTAGTATCGAATTTTACATCACGACTTACAGCTAATCTTTTCTTTAGTGAATCATAGCATCGATATCCCTTTGATGCACTGTCATACCCCATGAAAACCATTTTTATTGACGTCTCACAGTGGCATTTTTACTCAATTTAGACGTGAATAATTCAATTTTGTTGTTGTAAACATTTCAAAACTTGTGTATGCAGTTCGAATGGCAGATGATCACTGCGGCCAATGGTGGTTTTTGTTCCTTTCTAACCCCATTTTTCACGCTGTAATCAGCTGTTAAAGTGTACATTTTAACTGTGATATTTTTTTATACGTGAGTACACATATAATTAAGAGTCAGTTTAAAATTTAATAAAAATGGTTCTGTCGGTCAAATTTAAAAATATATACTAGCTTACGGTAGGAAAAAGTGTGGACTCTTATTTGCAACTATCTACAAGTTTTTTTGTACGTTTAGTGTACAGATGTAGCGTCGTGAATACGCGTTCCTTTATTTGTATATAAAAAATAAGAAACAGTGAAATTAAAACTTAGCCAAAGTTTTGAATTAAGCCGTATTAAAATAAATCCTTATTTTTAGTAAACTCTTTTTATTCCTACATATATTCCATTAGGATTCTTCTGCCCCGATCTGCCCCGCGAGAAATAATGTCGATAACTGGGAGAGAGTTATATGAGGTGTAGGTTAGAGCACGCAACCAAAATATATAAAGCCGTTTTGGACTATATCTGCAACAAATAGGGTTTTGGGAATACTTAGAAAGTGAAAATTACTTCGTTGCAGCCTTCAATTGTTATGGTAGAAGAAGAAATTGGTCACATTAGTCATGATATGCACTTGACAATGATTTATGGCAAGACTTTAGTATTGTTTGTGGCCGGGAGATTAACGAATTTTTGTATAAGTTTGGATTATGCACTTTGCGTGCTTATATAAGATGTAGAGAATGTATTTTTAACCCTCGAGCACTCGCGCTATGAGCATTTTGCTCAAGCAATTTCTTATTTCGCGAAATTTCTATGTTCTATGGATTTGTGACTCTTGATGTGTTTAGTACCTTCGCAAGTGGTTGTGATTCACACTTTGATGAATATTTCTTTCCATTAGTGCACCATCACAGCTTCAGATGGGATATTGTTTTTTGAGAGCGGCATTTTGCTCATTGCGCGAGAAACGATGTAAGTATTTTATGTTAATCTTTTTTGTTGGAAACCTAGGGTTTAACGCTGATATTTATTATTTTTCCAATATTTTCATTTATATTTGCAAGTACTGTTGAAATGGAACGCAGACGTCATTGTAGTAGGGCCTCTTCACAACTTGCTTCTTGGTTGGAAGAATTGTTATATGACGAAGGCTTAGCCAATGACGAAAATGAATTATTTCAACAAAGTGATGGCGAAACAGAAAAAAGTGATCACAACACTATCTCTGAACAATCCGCCGATAGTTTGGAGAAGGAGGCCAACATAAGTGAGTATACTAAAAGGCCTGGCCTTTGCGAGCTATGCCTCAGGAGTAAAAATAGGCGTTCAAAACAGAGGATGAACTTTATGTGCAAAATTACTCTGCACGGAACATGTAATATATACATGCTCATTTTGCTTCGAAGGCAACCTTAATATGAATCATAACGCAGACTGATTTTATAATTTTATTTAGTTATATTTTTTAAAATAAATATTTTTGTTAATGTACTATATGTGAAATGTGAAATAACCAATTTATGTTTTATTCGATTGATTTAATAAAATTTTAAAAGGTGAATTCCTTAAATAAATATGCTATTTCAAAAACAATTAGTTAGTAATATTTCTACGACAAAAAAGGAAATGATTAACAATGTAAATGCATTAAAAAATTACATTACAAGAGCGAGTGAGCAAAATGCTCATGCGCGAGAATCCGTGTTACTCTACGAGGCGCGAGTACTCGAGGGTTAATAGCGGGTATCGCCTCAACATTCGCGTTTGGAATGTTATAAGCGACGAACATAAAGCCATTTTCCAAATCGAAAAACAAAAATTTCAAAGTAGCATCAAGCGTTTAATGTAATTTATGGTAGACACGCCGGAACAAGGTTATGACACATCCAATGATGGTAACACATCAAGCCATTTTTTTTTGAAGAGTATATAGCTTAGCTACTAGCGCCACTGGTGTACATGAGGAACACATTCGTCATTTTCGTGTTATCCTCAACTGCATGTCGAGCGGCTTTCCTATTGCACACGAGAAGTTTTCTTAGTACTGCGAAAGTGCTATGTTACGCATTATCCATGGTATCCAATGCCATCAAGTGTCCATAAAATTTTAAATTCTGGCGATGCAATTATAAAGCCTATGGGTATGCTGTTGGAAAAAGCATTGGAGGCCCGTAATAAAGACATTAGACAGCATCATGAACATAATAAGAGGAGATCAATCCGCTCGAGAAGAATGGAAGACCTGATGCGTTGCTGTTTATTCAGATCCGATTATATCTTTGCTATCTAAAATCCGCAGGCGTACGTAGATGTATCAGTGATTAAGTTATTCAGTTATTTCGAACCACAATACTTCTCCTGTTCAAATCAAAACATTTAAAAAAAGTCGCATATCGATTGTTTTAAAAACCTAAAATTTTGAGATATGTCTCTTTTGAATATATGCACGAAAACTATAGATTTCGTCTCCAGGAGTCCCATATTTACTAATACATCCAATTTGAACGAATAATATTCACTTTTCAGCGTTTTATTAATTTTTCACGTCTAAATTGAGTAAAAGTGCCACTGTGCGTCTGATCCAACTTCTTTCGTTTTTCCGTTGGAATGTGAACATAACATTTCGTTCCGAATACCTTCAAATGATTTAACGATACTTTAGTTCCATCACATTCAAGGCCGTATTTAGGGGGGGAGGGGTTTTGGGTGTTTGAACCCCCCCACGAAATTCTGGTAGATAAATTTTACTTCTATCATATTCAAAGCCTTATCTTGGAAACACTAGTTTAAAAATATTTAATTTGAGAAAATACGAAGAATTTCAGGTATAGGGGAGAGCTGGCATGAACTTGCTGAGGTCAAAACCATTTTTTTATGGTTAGGGTTTTGAGATAACGTAATTTTGGGTTTTTTTGGTTACAACTTCAATCAAAAATTATCTTCGCTGTATCTCCTCCGTTCGAAAGATAATTAAAGTACGCTTGATATATTGTGGAACGATCCTCCGTCATCCCTTGTCAAGTTTGGTTTGGAGACAAACCGGTTTCGGCTAATATGCGCCATCTTCAGTGTCTTTTTTCGTTCTGAGTTATTTTGTGTAAGTTCGATAGTACTTATAGTAACTGACTTCCATCGTTTGGTCACGTACTTCGTGTGATGTGTTCGTGCGTTCGGGCGACGTGCATACGTGCGTGCGTGCGAGTCTGTGCGTTTAGGTATGTAAATCTATTTTTGTATCCTCATTAAACAGGCAGGTAAAAGTCCGTTATTGTCCTCTTGTGTGTTGTTTTGTTTATGTCGGTTTTAGGTTTTCTGTCCTCTTTTCGGTATAATAGCTTAAGCGGTTCAAATAATGTATCTGATGCGGTGTTTATTTGTTCATTTATTATTTTACCTACGCATGTCTTCTGTTTGTATATCTCCATATTTTCTAATACGTTAAGTCGTTTTCCCTTATGTTGTATGTGGAGAATTTTAGCTGTGTTTCCTATTTTCATTGGTGTACATTTGTTTTCTGCCATGTGGTTGGCGAAATTTGATTCCACTGTCGTTGATGATTTCCTTATTTTCTTATTGTAATCTCTTACGTGTTCTCGATATCTCGTCTTGACTTGGCGTCCTGTTTGTCCTATATAGCTATTTTGGCATTCGCAAGTCAATTTGTATACGCCTTGTTTGTCAAAGGGGCCTCCCTTGTTAATGTTGTTTCGTAGAAGTTTTTCCATGCTGTTCCTCGTTTTAAATGCTGCATTAATGTTATAATTTTGGAAAACTTTAGCCAACTTGTAAGATGTTGCTCCGGTATATGATAAGACTGCCCATTTCTTCCCTACCTTTTCTTTGTTTTCCGATTTCTTTGAAGTTATGTTTTTCTGTATTTTCTTCACCAAACTTTTTTGATATCCGTTGTTCTCCGCGATTGTGTATATTGTGCTGAGTTCCTTGTTGTAAGCTTCCTTTTCTAACGGGGTCCGTTCAAGTCGTGTTAATAAATGTCTGAAAGCGGCGTTCTTGTGTTGTTGAGGATGGCTAGATTTATTGTGTATTACTGTATCCGTTGCTGTGGGTTTTCTGTATATTTCGTAAGTAAATTTGTTAGTCTCTTTGTTTATTTTAATTGTGAGGTCTAAGTAGTTGATTTTTCCATTTTTCTCTGCATCAATGGTGAATTTTATATTTTTGTGTTGGCCGTTGAGGTATTCCAAAATTTTTTCTTCTTTATTTTCCGTTATGAGGCAGATGATGTCGTCTACATACCTGGCATAAAAATTTACTCCCAGATTTTTCGCCAGTTCTTCCATATAACTTTCCTCCAAATGTTCCAAAAATACTTCCAAAAGTATGGCTGATGTGGGGTTACCCATTCCCAGTCCGTGAGTTTGTCTGTATATTTTATTGTCAAATTTGAAATAATTCTGGCCCAGGGTTACTTTCACTGTGTTTACGATCTCTGTTGCAATGTCTCTGTTCGTTTTTTCTGTCAATAATTTAGTTAGAGTTTTTAGTGTTTCTGTCAGTGGTATCGAAGGGTATAGGTCTTTCACGTCAAACGATACCAGTTTCGAGTCCTTAGGTACGTTCAGGTTGTTCAATTTTTCGACTAGTTCCGTCGTGTTTTTGATTGTGTATTTATTGGACAGGTCCAGTGTCTCGGTTAGTAGCTTATTTAGATGTTTTGATAGTCTATATCCTGGTGCCGATTTATGGTTTACTATTGGTCGCATAGGTGTTCCTGCTTTGTGGATTTTAGGTAGTGCGATCAGTGACGGGGCTGATGGATTCATTGCCGTGAGAGTGTAGGCTATCTTGTTGTCTACTATATTTTTTGCCTGTTTTATTGCACGCTTTATTGTCATTTGGTATTCATCCGTTGGGTCCTTCCTCATCACTCCGCAGCCCATTTCTTTGATGAGTTGGCCTGTTTTTGTGGTGTATACCTCTTCGTCCATTAGCACCGTTGTATTTCCTTTGTCTGCTTTTGTTGCTATTATTTTATTCTCTCTTAGTTTTTTCCTCAATTCTTTTACCGTTTTATATTCATTTGCTACCATTTTCTTTCCATCAGCTTTTATGCAATTTTCGATTATGCGTCTGCATAAATGCCTTGCGTGCTCCTGTTCCTCGTTTGGTATTAGTGATATGGCCACCTCCGTGTCCGCAATGGTGTTCTCCACGTCTTTTTTCCTATCGTAGCTTTCGATGTTGTATTTCAAACCTTTTTGTAGTAGTTGTGTTTCCTTGGCGTTGATTGGAAGATTTGTTAAGTTAACAAATCTTGGATGGAAAGGTGTTTTTTCCTGCTGTGGGCCTTTTTTGTTGTTGTTTTGTTTTGTGTCAAGGTCGTCCAGTTTTTTGTTGAGTTTTTTATACTTGTTTTCCATGGCTCCTTTGATCTCTTCCTTTATTGCATCTAACGTTTCCAGAAGGGAACTGACTGGAATGATTCCCATCAGCTCCAGATGGATGCGTAGTAATTCCTGATTCATACGCTCCTTCTTTGCGTGTTGGTTCCTGATCTCGCATCTAATGAAGCTGTTCTCCGCTTTCCTTATAATTTTGCGTTTATCCTCGTTTTTCATTTTGTGTCCTATTTGCGCGTATTTTGGAATGATTTTGCTCATTAAACATTGTTTATTAAACCATATGTTGGCTTTGGTGTTGTGTATTTTCTGTAGTCGCCTTTTGTATGCTATCAGTAGAATATTTGTCCGGATTTGATGTGCCTGACTGGCATTATTAAATACTTTTTGGTTGCTTGTTTTTCCGACAGGGTAGGAATATGATATATTGTGGAACGATCCTCCGTCATCCCTTGTCAAGTTTGGTTTGGAGACAAACCGGTTTCGGCTAATATGCGCCATCTTCAGTGTCTTTTTTCGTTCTGAGTTATTTTGTGTAAGTTCGATAGTACTTATAGTAACTGACTTCCATCGTTTGGTCACGTACTTCGTGTTCGTGTGATGTGTTCGTGTGTTCGTGCGTTCGGGCGACGTGCATACGTGCGTGCGTGCGAGTCTGTGCGTTTAGGTATGTAAATCTATTTTTGTATCCTCATTAAACAGGCAGGTAAAAGTCCGTTATTGTCCTCTTGTGTGTTGTTTTGTTTATGTCGGTTTTGGGTTTTCTGTCCTCTTTTCGGTATAATAGCTTAAGCGGTTCAAATAATGTATCTGATGCGGTGCTTATTTGTTCATTTATTATTTTACCTACGAATGTCTTCTGTTTGTATATCTCCATATTTTCTAATACGTTAAGTCGTTTTCCCTTATGTTGTATGTGGAAAATTTTAGCTGTTTTTCCTATTTTCATTGGTGTACATTTGTTTTCTGCCATGTGGTTGGCGAAATTTCATTCCACTGTCGTTGATGATTTCCTTATTTTCTTATTGTAATCTCTTACGTGTTCTCGATATCTCGTCTTGACTTGGCGTCCTGTTTGTCCTATATAGCTATTTTGGCATTCGCAAGTCAATTTGTATACGCCTTGTTTGTCAAAGGGGTCTTCCTTGTTAATGTTGTTTCGTAGAAGTTTTTCCATGCTGTTCCTCGTTTTAAATGCTGCATTAATGTTATAATTTTGGAAAACTTTAGCCAACTTGTAAGATGTTGCTCCGGTATATGATAAGACTGCCCATTTCTTCTCTACCTTTTCTTTGTTTTCCGATTTCTTTGAAGTTATGTTTTTCTGTATTTTCTTCACCAAACTTGTTTGATATCCATTGTTCTCCGCGATTCATTCCAGTCAGTTCCCTTCTGGAAACGTTAGATGCAATAAAGGAAGAAATCAAAGGAGCCATGGAAAACAAGTATAAAAAACTCAACAAAAAACTGGACGACCTTGACACAAAACAAAACAACAACAAAAAAGGCCCACAGCAGGAAAAAACACCTTTCCATCCAAGATTTGTTAACTTAACAAATCTTCCAATCAACGCCAAGGAAACACAACTACTACAAAAAGGTTTGAAATACAACATCGAAAGCTACGATAGGAAAAAAGACGTGGAGAACACCATTGCGGACACGGAGGTGGCCACTGGCCATATCACTAATACCAAACGAGGAACAGGAGCACGCAAGGCATTTATGCAGACGCATAATCGAAAAGAGCATAAAAACTGATGGAAAGAAAATGGTAGCAAATGAATATAAAACGGTAAAAGAATTGAGGAAAAAACTAAGAGAGAATAAAATAATAGCAACAAAAGCAGACAAAGGAAATACAACGGTGCTAATGGACGAAGAGGTATACACCACAAAAACAGGCCAACTCATCAAAGAAATGGGCTGCCGAGTGATGAGGAAGGACCCAACGGATGAATACCAAATGACAATAAAGCGTGCAATAAAACAGGCAAAAAATATAGTAGACAACAAGATAGCCTACACTCTCACGGCAATGAATCCATCGGCCCCGTCACTGATCGCACTACCTAAAATCCACAAAGCAGGAACACCTATGCGACCAATAGTAAACCATAAATCGGCACCAGGATATAGACTATCAAAACATCTAAATAAGCTACTAACCGAGACACTGGACCTGTTCAATTAATACACAATCAAAAACACGACGGAACTAGTCGAAAAACTGAACAACCTGAACGTACCTAAGGACTCGAAACTGGTATCGTTTGACGTGAAAGACCTATACCCTTCGATACCACTGACAGAAACACTAAAAACTCTAACTAAAATATTGAAAGAAAAAACGAACAGAGACATTGCAACAGAGATCGTAAACACACTGAAAGTAACCCTGGACCAGAATTATTTCAAATTTGACAATAAAATATACAGACAAACTCACTGACTGGGAATGGGTAACCCCACATCAGCCATCCTTATGGAAGTATTTATGCAACATTTGGAGGAAAGTTATATGGAAGAACTGGCGAAAAATCTGGGAGTAAATTTTTATGCCAGGTATGTAGACGACATCATCTGCCTCATAACGGAAAATAAAGAAGAAAAAATTTTGGAATACCTCAACGGCCAACACAAAAATATAAAATTCACCATTGATGCAGAGAAAAATGGAAAAATCAACTACTTAGACCTCACAATTAAAATAAACAAAGAGACTAACAAATTTACTTACGAAATATACAGAAAACCCACAACAACGGATACAGTAATACACAATAAATCTAGCCATCCTCAACAACACAAGAACGCCGCTTTCAGACATTTATTAACACGACTTGAACGGACCCCGTTAGAAAAGGAAGCTTACAACAAGGAACTCAGCACAATATACACAATCGCGGAGAACAACGGATATCAAAAAAGTTTGGTGAAGAAAATACAGAAAAACATAACTTCAAAGAAATCGGAAAACAAAGAAAAGGTAGAGAAGAAATGGGCAGTCTTATCATATACCGGAGCAACATCTTACAAGTTGGCTAAAGTTTTCCAAAATTATAACATTAATGCAGCATTTAAAACGAGGAACAGCATGGAAAAACTTCTACGAAACAACATTAACAAGGAAGACCCCTTTGACAAACAAGGCGTATACAAATTGACTTGCGAATGCCAAAATAGCTATATAGGACAAACAGGACGCCAAGTCAAGACGAGATATCGAGAACACGTAAGAGATTACAATAAGAAAATAAGGAAATCATCAACGACAGTGGAATGAAATTTCGCCAACCACATGGCAGAAAACAAATGTACACCAATGAAAATAGGAAAAACAGCTAAAATTTTCCACATACAACATAAGGGAAAACGACTTAACGTATTAGAAAATATGGAGATATACAAACAGAAGACATTCGTAGGTAAAATAATAAATGAACAAATAAGCACCGCATCAGATACATTATTTGAACCGCTTAAGCTATTATACCGAAAAGAGGACAGAAAACCCAAAACCGACATAAACAAAACAACACACAAGAGGACAATAACGGACTTTTACCTGCCTGTTTAATGAGGATACAAAAATAGATTTACATACCTAAACGCACAGACTCGCACGCACGCACGTATGCACGTCGCCCGAACGCACGAACACACGAACACATCACACGAACACGAAGTACGTGACCAAACGATGGAAGTCAGTTACTATAAGTACTATCGAACTTACACAAAATAACTCAGAACGAAAAAAGACACTGAAGATGGCGCATATTAGCCGAAACCGGTTTGTCTCCAAACCAAACTTGACAAGGGATGACGGAGGATCGTTCCACAATATATCATATTCCTACCCTGTCGGAAAAACAAGCAACCAAAAAGTATTTAATAATGCCAGTCAGGCACATCAAATCCGGACAAATATTCTACTGATAGCATACAAAAGGCGACTACAGAAAATACACAACACCAAAGCCAACATATGGTTTAATAAACAATGTTTAATGAGCAAAATCATTCCAAAATACGCGCAAATAGGACACAAAATGAAAAACGAGGATAAACGCAAAATTATAAGGAAAGCGGAGAACAGCTTCATTAGATGCGAGATCAGGAACCAACACGCAAAGAAGGAGCGTATGAATCAGGAATTACTACGCATCCATCTGGAGCTGATGGGAATCATTCCAGTCAGTTCCCTTCTGGAAACGTTAGATGCAATAAAGGAAGAGATCAAAGGAGCCATGGAAAACAAGTATAAAAAACTCAACAAAAAACTGGACGACCTTGACACAAAACAAAACAACAACAAAAAAGGCCCAC
Source organism: Urophora cardui (assembly GCA_960531455.1). Classification (NCBI taxonomy): domain Eukaryota; kingdom Metazoa; phylum Arthropoda; class Insecta; order Diptera; family Tephritidae; genus Urophora; species Urophora cardui. The sequence goes on from OY482672.1 coordinate 97,396,040, forward strand.
AGCAGGAAAAAACACCTTTCCATCCAAGATTTGTTAACTTAACAAATCTTCCAATCAACGCCAAGGAAACACAACTACTACAAAAAGGTTTGAAATACAACATCGAAAGCTACGATAGGAAAAAAGACGTGGAGAACACCATTGCGGACACGGAGGTGGCCATATCACTAATACCAAACGAGGAACAGGAGCACGCAAGGCATTTATGCAGACGCATAATCGAAAATTGCATAAAAGCTGATGGAAAGAAAATGGTAGCAAATGAATATAAAACGGTAAAAGAATTGAGGAAAAAACTAAGAGAGAATAAAATTATAGCAACAAAAGCAGACAAAGGAAATACAACGGTGCTAATGGACGAAGAGGTATACACCACAAAAACAGGCCAACTCATCAAAGAAATGGACTGCCGAGTGATGAGGAAGGACCCAACGGATGAATACCAAATGACAATAAAGCGTGCAATAAAACAGGCAAAAAATATAGTAGACAACAAGATAGCCTACACTCTCACGGCAATGAATCCATCGGCCCCGTCACTGATCGCACTACCTAAAATCCACAAAGCAGGAACACCTATGCGACCAATAGTAAACCATAAATCGGCACCAGGATATAGACTATCAAAACATCTAAATAAGCTACTAACCGAGACACTGGACCTGTCCAATAAATACACAATCAAAAACACGACGGAACTAGTCGAAAAACTGAACAACCTGAACGTACCTAAGGACTCGAAACTGGTATCGTTTGACGTGAAAGACCTATACCCTTCGATACCACTGACAGAAACACTAAAAACTCTAACTAAAATATTGACAGAAAAAACGAACAGAGACATTGCAACAGAGATCGTAAACACACTGAAAGTAACCCTGGACCAGAAATATTTCAAATTTGACAATAAAATATACAGACAAACTCACGGACTGGGAATGGGTAACCCCACATCAGCCATCCTTATGGAAGTATTTATGCAACATTTGAAGGAAAGTTATATGGAAGACATGGTGAAAAATCTGGGAGTAAATTTGTATGCCAGGTATGTAGACGACATCATCTGCCTCATAACGGAAAATAAAGAAGAAAAAATTTTGGAATACCTCAACGGCCAACACAAAAATATAAAATTCACCATTGATGCAGAGAAAAATGGAAAAATCAACTACTTAGACCTCACAATTAAAATAAACAAAGAGACTAACAAATTTACTTACGAAATATACAGAAAACCCACAGCAACGGATACAGTAATACACAATAAATCTAGCCATCCTCAACAACACAAGAACGCCGCTTTCAGACATTTATTAACACGACTTGAACGGACCCCGTTAGAAAAGGAAGCTTACAACAAGGAACTCAGCACAATATACACAATCGCGGAGAACAACGGATATCAAAAAAGTTTGGTGAAGAAAATACAGAAAAACATAACTTCAAAGAAATCGGAAAACAAAGAAAAGGTAGAGAAGAAATGGGCAGTCTTATCATATACCGGAGCAACATCTTACAAGTTGGCTAAAGTTTTCCAAAATTATAACATTAATGCAGCATTTAAAACGAGGAACAGCATGGAAAAACTTCTACGAAACAACATTAACAAGGAAGACCCCTTTGACAAACAAGGCGTATACAAATTGACTTGCGAATGCCAAAATAGCTATATAGGACAAACAGGACGCCAAGTCAAGACGAGATATCGAGAACACGTAAGAGATTACAATAAGAAAATAAGGAAATCATCAACGACAGTGGAATCAAATTTCGCCAACCACATGGCAGAAAACAAATGTACACCAATGAAAATAGGAAAAACAGCTAAAATTCTCCACATACAACATAAGGGAAAACGACTTAACGTATTAGAAAATATGGAGATATACAAACAGAAGACATTCGTAGGTAAAATAATAAATGAACAAATAAACACCGCATCAGATACATTATTTGAACCGCTTAAGCTATTATACCGAAAAGAGGACAGAAAACCTAAAACCGACATAAACAAAACAACACACAAGAGGACAATAACGGACTTTTACCTGCCTGTTTAATGAGGATACAAAAATAGATTTACATACCTAAACGCACAGACTCGCACGCACGCACGTATGCACGTCGCCCGAACGCACGAACACACGAACACATCACACGAACACGAAGTACGTGACCAAACGATGGAAGTCAGTTACTATAAGTACTATCGAACTTACACAAAATAACTCAGAACGAAAAAAGACACTGAAGATGGCGCATATTAGCCGAAACCGGTTTGTCTCCAAACCAAACTTGACAAGGGATGACGGAGGATCGTTCCACAATATATCATATTCCTACCCTGTCGGAAAAACAAGCAACCAAAAAGTATTTAAAGTACGCTTCTAACGGCATACCACTTATAAATTAAATTATGTTACATACATTTTCTAAAATTTTAGCATATATCCTTATAACTGCATAAAGTCATTATAATAATACAATGGCGCTATTATAACTCTGACGAGTTTTATGGCCGAGCTTCTCTCCCAATTCGAGGTGTGCTCCTTTTTGTTTTTCCTACTAATTGGGTGGACCTACAGTTTTATGTCGGCTCCGAACGGCGAATGCATTTTTTGTGAGAAGCTTTTTCATGGCAGAAATACTCTCGGAGGGTATGCCCCCCACTGCCGAGAGGTGACCGCTGCTCTTAAAAAACCCAATAATTTGATTTTTACTAATTAGAAAAATTTGTTTGGTGTTTGCTCGGACTGGGGTTTGAACCCGAGACCTCTGGCATAGCAGGCGAGCACTCTACCCACTGCACCACAGCGGCCACCATAAAGTCATTGCATGGCTGAAAATTCATTACTTGGGTTATATTAGTGTCAGAATTATAACATGTTGTGTGTTTTTCGAAAGATCCCATATATGGTATGTGTGCGTTGTTATAGTCTGATTTCACCTATTTTCAATACTAACTTTTCAAAGTCAACATTTTATTGATTTTTTGCGATTATTGAAAAAATTTGCTTTTTATTGGGATTTTTATAAGAAGTTGTAAAAATCAGGAAAGTTTTATTCTTTTTAAACTTATTCTGTTTTATTGCAAACATTTTAAGCGTAATATTAACAAGTAAGGAAGCCTAAGTTCGAGTGGAATCGAACATTAGATACTCAGCTGTATGCTTTCATTGTTTGTTTGCGTTTGATGGAAACACGGTGTATTTTATATAAAGCGAGTGCTGCATAAAGTGGGCGTAGCCACGCCCATTTTCAACATTTTTATCAGTCGATCAACTAAGCATATGAATATTATTCTTTGTGCAAAATTTCACTCCTTTTTGACTTCTAGTTACAAAGATGTCACGTTACAAATTCGTAAAGGGTGTTCCAGAAATATTTTTGTTAAAATGTAGGCGTGGTCATAAACCGATTTCAATAAATTTTTGTGTGTATATTACCACAAGTTATAAAAGCGTATAAACAAAGTTTCGTCATAATATCTCAATTATTTTTGGAGTTATAGGCTAAGAAATCTCGTATATTCCTGCTTCTAAAAGAAGGCGGTGCCACGTCCATTTTCCAAAATTTTTCTATAATTTTTTCCGGTCTATTGTGGAACTCATGCCACAAAATTTCAATGAATAATCTTTATATTTGACAAAGATATCGCTTAAAATGTTTCTATTAGGTCACTTTATAATACCCATATATAAAAGTGGGCGTGGTCGTCAACCGATTTCGCTAAAATTTTGAACATGTATTACCACAAGTAATAAAAGTCTACAAACCAAGCTTCGTCATAATATCTCAATTATTTGTCGAGTTATAGGCTAAGAAATCTCGTATATTCCTGCTTCTAAAAGAAGGCGGTGCCACGCCCATTTTCCAAAATTTTTACGGTTTTTGTCTTATGTTCATAGTTAGACTCCTGCCATAAAATTTTAATGATATATCTTTATATTTGACAGAGATATCGCTTAAAATGTTTTTATTAGGTCACTTTATAAGACCCATATATAAAAGTGGGCGTGGTCGTCAACCGATTTTGGAAATTTTTCGTCCAAACATTTGCCTAAGTAAGTATATCACGCGTACTAAATTTCATTGATATATCTTCAATGGTTTCTGAGTTATGACTCATAAAACTTTCAATATTTGCCCCTTAATAAGTGGGCGTGGCACCGCCCGTTTTCCAAAATTTTTGTGTTTTTTGTTTTATGTCCATAGTTGGACTCATGCCACAAAATTTCAGTGATAGATCTTTATATTTTACAGAGATATCGCTTAAAATGTTTTTATTAAGTCACTTTATAAGACCCATATAAAAAAGTGGGCGTGGCCGTCAACCGATTTTAACAATTTTTCGTCCAAACATTTGCCTAAGTAAGTATATCACGCGTACCAAATTTCATCGATATATCTTCAATGGTTTCTCAGTTATGGCTTATAAAACCCTCAATGTTTGACCCTTAATAAGTGGGCGTGGCACCGCCCATTTTCTAAAATTTCACCAAATTTCTTCATAGGGGCCTGAGCTCAACACGTGGGTAAAATTTCATCGCTCTAGCTATATTAGTGGCTGAGATACCAAAATTAAGATTTTTTCTATATAGGAAAAGTGGGCGTGGTCATGGTCCGATTTCGCCCATTTTCAATACCAACCGTCCCAGTCTCGATACCAACTTGCATTTCAAATTTCATCAAAATATATCAATTTTTGCGCGAGTTAGAGTGTTTACAGACGGACGGACGGACGGACATGGCTCAATCGATTTCTCTTTTCACCCTGATCATTTTGATATATATAAGTCTATATCTATCTCGATTATTTCATTCTGTTACAATCCACCGTTATGTGATTAAAACTATAATACTCTGTGTACTAGTACAGCTGAGTATAAAAAGATTCGATGAAACAAAAAGTATGTTTTATGGTCGAAAAACTCGGCTAGGTGATCCAACTATATGAAAACCATTTCACAGATCAAAGGACATTAGAGCGAAATATAAGGATTCCCAAGCACTGTTTGCCAGCATAAAAGTCTCAAAAAATAAGCTGTTGCTGTTCTGCGAAAGTTATCATAATTTCTTGAGATCTTTTGAATTTCGATTTCATTTGAAAATATCTGAAGTACAGAACAGTCGAATATATTTGTTTGTTTTTTTGTGCTGTTGTTTTACTGTGTAATTTCAAACAGATCAGTTGACAGTAAAGCAGGTTTTTAAAATTGTTTTTTTTGTACATTACAATTTCGATAGTGTTCCCATAAATTAAAAAAAAAAAAAACAATAACATCAGTGCTGTAAAAACTCGAAATAATGTTTGCCTTTTGCTGTGCTGTACAAATTTCCACAATACAGCAACAGTCGACTATAATTTTTTGAAACTTAAAGCTGCGCAGTTGCAGTACAGTAGAACTTTTTATTTTTTATACTACTGCTGCGCTGTTTATTTTTTAATTTTCAAATGAAAATGAAATTCAATGGAAATGGAAAACAAAGTTGAAAATAATTTCAAACCTTGCTCAAAAGACTAAAATAATGACATATCTATAAATTTTAAAAATCGGATGTCAAATAACAAAGTTGCAAAAAAAAACAAGTTAAAGTCTCACGATAAGCTAACAATTTTGGGGCGGACTTTTAAAGCGTTTTCGTTTCCACATGTTTGGGTAATCTAACCGAGTTTTTATTTTAATATTTTTTTTTTAACTTGGATAAAATCTCCAAAAATAAAGTATTCATCGTGTTTGCAATAGAACAGTCTAATTTATAAATGAATAAAATTTTCATAATTTTTAAAACTTCTTATAAAAGCCCTAATTTGAAAATCAAGTTTTGTAAACAAAATTTTCTTCTAAATAGCACTTTAGAAACCAGATTTTTTATTATTTTTATTTAGTGCACGAAATAGGTTATATATGAAAGGCCGCTGTAAAAAGTGTAGGTACATATTTTTTGGGTTTATAAAAGGGAAACTTATAAAAAAATCTGTAAAAAGGTGTACAAAAAAAAAATTCCGTAAGAAGTGGAAAAAAAATTTTTTTCCATAAAAAGTGTACAAACAAAAAAATTCTGTAAGAAGTGGATAAAGCATTTTTTTACGTAAAAAGAGGACATAGCAAATTATTCCGTAAAAAGGCGACACAGCGTTTTCTCTATAATAAGTAGGTGGACATATCAGGGCCGTGCGCACGGGGGGTTTTGGGGGTTAAAACCCCCCCCATGACCAAATCTAAGTTGCAATGATTTTGCAAAAATTTTCAAAATACAGTTTATAAATTTTATAATTATAATTTTACGGAAGAAGAATTGGTAAAAGTTGCAAAAAATAAGGTTGGCCAATACATAGGTTCGGCACTTTGAATTGCACTTGGAGCTTTCCGAAATTACAAAATTGTGTAGCATATGTTCGTTTGGCATTTTTAAAAAAATTGTACTGATAAAAAAAAATGTTCATTTTGTGAAAACAGTGAGCAGTTTCAATTAACAAGTACTGTAAACAGTACACGGAAAGAAATTTGTATACTTGAATCAAGAAAAATGCTTTCTTGAACTCAATTTAGAAAATTTTTTGAGGAAATAAGAAAAATTGACTTAATTATTACTGGAAATAAGAAACTGAGTTTTCCAAAAATGAGACAATTATTTTCTTATTCAAGAACACTAATAAAATCTATAGAAAAAAATGTTGAAAAAAAATGTTTAAATAAATAAGGGCCGATTTCATAATCAAATTAAAAGTTCCTTTAAATTCTAAAGGAGCCTTTAATTTTCTGATCGATTTCATAAAGTCTTTTTGAAGATAAAAGTTCATTTAAAATTAAATACCCAAAAACGGGCATTTAAGTTATTTAAAGGTTCCTTTTGCCAGAAAAAAATTTCATTTCTGTAATGTGTCAAAATCAAATATCAAAAATTTATTAAAATTTTTGAACCGATTTTGTTTGTTGTTTTGTTTGTTGAGTCGTATAATGCAATATTCATCTTCTTCTCTTTTGTGATGTTGGATGACCGCTTCCTATATTTTCTGCACTGGGTTTCCAAATTATGCTTCTTTGTTCTTTTTCTTTTTTTCAAAAAAAAAAAAAAAAATTAAAAAGCCATAATCAAAAAATTTATTTATTTTCAGAAAAAAATAAAAGTCAAATTTCAATATTTTTAAATTTATGAAAATTATTTGACGTTAAAGGAGCCTTTTAATATTATATTATTATGAAATCACTCCCACTTTAAAGAACTTTTAAATGGCTCTTTAACTAAAAGGCTCCTTTAAGGAAAGGAGCTTTAAGAATTTCATTATGAAATCGGCCCTAAGAACATCTTTTCTTAAATTTACTTAAATGAAGAAAATCTTTTTGCTAATATGAAGAAGAATTTAAGAAAATTGTGTTTCGACGAATTGGAACAACAAAATACAGCGAAAAAAAAAATGTTAAATGAATAAGAAAACGTTTTCTTGAGCGAAGTAAAATTTTTCTTGCTGAATTTTCATTTCCAAAGTTACATGTATTTTTTTTCATTTGCCATCCGCTTTGCATATTTCTGAATATTTTTTCAATTCTCAGATTGTTAGTGAAGCATTTGGTATAAGGAGTTCACTATTTGCATCTTCATTTATATTAAATAAAATGTTGTCATTTCAATAAACAAGTCCTAGGAAAATACTAGTTGGCTAATTATGGTTTTCTAATCCCTCATGATTAGTTTTCACTTTACTTATTTTTTACGTTTTTAATATTTTTAGAAAATATTTGCTTAATTTAATATTTAATATTTTCTTATGCCTCAGACACACATGTGGTATGAATATTAGAATATCAATATTATGATTTGGCTATGCTATGAAAATTTTCAATTAAACTACAATATGAGGGTGACACATATGTGGTATAGATCGAAATATTATTACTATACTACGATGTGTGTCTCTCGCATTACTTACTTAAGCTCGTATAAGAAAAGTTTTACTTGCAACAAAAAAATAATTTCTTAATTTATTTCAAAAAACAAGAAAAAAACACTTACCCTAAGTAAATTATTTCTTATTTATTTAAAATCCAATTTTACTTGAAGCAAGAAAATGTTTTCTTATTTATTTAAAATCCAATTTTCTTGGATTTTCTTGATATTAAGAAATTATTTTCTAAGTTCAAAATCAAGTCTAATTTTTCTTTCCGTGTACTATTCAGGACCTGGTTAACTAGGTTTTGATGAATCAGAATGAGTTTCAGAAAAGTTAAAGAACATTTAAATTTATGGTGTATGGGTCTGGATATCTGTTTCAGCAAATATGTTTATCTTAGCGAAAAATGTATGCGAATGCAAACCAAAATTAAAACCCCCCCCAAGGCTAATTCCTGCGCACGGCCCTGGGACATATCATGTTGTTTAGAAAAGATTGGATGGATGTGCGTGTTAATTATTATACAGTTAAGATTTGTAATCATTATTATTTTTATTATAATATAATAATTATAATACAATGGCGCTATTATAACTCTGACGAGTTTTCTTCTCTCCCAATTCGAGGTGTGCTCCTTTTGTTTTTCCTACTAATTGGGTGGACCTACAGTTTTATGCCGGCTCCGAACGGCGAATGCATTTTTTGTGAGAAGCTTTTTCATGGCAGAAATACTTTTGTTTTTTAAGAGCAGCGGTCACCTCTCGGCAGTGGGGCGGCATACCCTGCGATTGCATTTCTGCATGAAAAAGCTTTATTATAGTTATAATTATTATTAGAATATTGAGGTAATAAAAAACTAAATTTAATTAAAAAAAAAAGAAAGTGGTTCGTAATAAAATTAATTTCATACTTTTTTATTCATCACTCTCTCCGTGGCCATTCCACCGTCTATAATATCTGGATCCTTCTGCAGATTCTTGTAGAACTGACGATGTTGGGGGTCAATAAATTCAATTAATTCTATTAAATCGCTGAATTTCGCATCAGGTATAGATCTTCCACAGGAAAAAAGTAGAAGAGTGTTAGCCATTTTAAACGCGTCATCAGATACTTTTTTATACTCAGCTGTACTAGTGCACAGAGTATTATAGTTTTAATCACATAACGGTGGATTGTAACATAATGAAATAATCGAGATAGATATAGACTTATATATATCAAAATGATCAGGGTGAAAAGAGAAATCGATTGAGCCATGTCCGTCCGTCCGTCTGTCCGTCCGTCTGTAAACACTCTAACTCGCGCAAAAATTTAGATATTTTGATGAAATTTGAAATGCAAGTTGGTATCGACACTGGGACGGTTGGTATTGAAAATGGGCGAAATCGGACCATGAACACGCCCACTTTTCCTATATAGAAAAAATCAGAAATTTGGTATCTCAGTCACTAATATATGTAGCTAGAGTGATGAAATTTTACCCACGTGTTGAGCTCAGGCCCTTAAGAAGAAATTTGATGAAATTTTGGAAAACGGGCGGTGCCACGCCCACTTATTAAGGGTCAAACATTGAAAGTTTTATATGTCATAACTCAGAAACCGTTGAAGATATATCGATGAAATTTGGCACGCTTGATTTGCTTACTTAGGCAAACGTTTGAATGGAAAATTGTTAAAATCGGTTGTCGGCCACGCCCACTTTTATATATGTGTATTATAAAATGACCTAATAAAAACATTTTAAGCGAGATCTCTGTCAAATATAAAGATATATCATTGAAATTTTATGGCAGGAGTCCACCTGCGGACATAAAACGAAAAACACAAAAATTTTGGAAAATGGGCGTGGCACCGCCTCTTTTTAAAAGCAGGAATATACGAGATTTCTGAGCCCATAACCCAACTAATAATTTATACATAATGACGAAACTTGGTGTGTACAATTTTATTACTTGTGGTAATACATGTTGAAAATTTTAGCGAGATCGGTTGACGACCACGCCCACTTTTATATATGGGTATTATAAAGAGGCCTAATAGCAACATTTTAAACGATATCTTTGTCAAACATAAAGATTATTCATTAAAATTTTGTGGCATAAGTTGCAAAATAGACCGGAAACAAAATATAGAAAAATTTTGGAAAATGGGCGTGGCACCGCCTCTTTTTAGACAAAGGAATATACGAGATTTCGGAGCCCAAAACTCCGACAAATAATTGAGATATTATGAAGAAACTTGGTTTATACACTTTTATAACTTGTGTTATAAATGTGAATTCGGTTTATGACCACGCCTACTTTTTAATAAAGATAGTTCTGGAACACCCTTTGGAAATTTGTAACGTGACATCTTTGTAACTAGAAGTCATAAAGGAATGAAATTTTGCACAAAGAATAATATTCATATGCCTAGTTGGATGGCTGATAAAAATTTTGAAAATGGGCGTGGCTACGCCCACTTTATCTAGCACTCCCTTTATATAAAATACACCGTGTTTCCATCAAACGCAAACAAACTATGAAAGCATACAGCTGAGTATCTGATGTAAGATTCCAATCGAACTTAGGCTTCCTTACTTTTTCTTAATTATTTGAATTCTTTGCATTACTTTTAAATCATCGAAAGCAAAAATTGTCAAAGGTTGCTCTTTTTTATTAATTAAATTTAGTTTTTAATTAATGCAATATTCTAATAATAATTATAACTATAATAAAGCTTTTTCATGCAGAAATACAATCGCAGGGTATGCCACCCCACTGCCGAGAGGTGACCGCTTCTCTTAAAAAACAAGAGTATTTCTGCCATGAAAAAGCTTCTCACAAAAAATGCATTCGCCGTTCGGAGCCGGCATAAAACTGTAGGTCCACCCACTTAGTAGGAAAAACAAAAGGAGCACACCTCGAATTGGGAGAGAAGCTCGGCCATAAAACTCGTCAGAGTTATAATAGCGCCATTGTATTATCAAATAAAGTAAATACGAATTAATTAAAACTGAAATAAAAAGAAAAATATTAAAATAAAAAAATAAAGTAATAAATAAATTAAAATGAAAAAGCCTAACAGTGAGTAAAGTGAAATTAAAACAGAATTTTTTATGAAAATAATTAAAAAGCACCTAAAATAAAATAAATACGAATTAAGTAAAATTGAAATAAAAAGAAAAATATATTAAAATAAAAAGAAATAAAATCATAAATAAATAAAATAAAAAATGCCTCATAGCAAATAAAGTGAAATTCAAACAAAATTTTAAATGAAAATAAGTATAAAGCACACACACAGATATTATTTTATATTTTTTTTTTATTGGCACACTCTAAAGTACATAAGCGTGGCATCCATATAAAATACTTGAGCGCCAAAATGGCTTCGGCAAAGTATTCGATGGAGGTTTTAATTTTCCATGTATTTTTTATTGTAATTGGTTGCTTCTTTTTCTCTATAGTATGGAGCATTGCACGGCCTACTTCTTACAGCTTTTTAGCTTTCTTGTACTTTGGCGCTTATAGAACTCATAATAGGAAGGTTCAACTTTGGAATCACTCATAGAGACAATAAATTTTGAGTGTAATGCAATTTTTGAGTGTAATCCGAATGCATATGAAAAAGGGAGAGAGAGTGCTTTTAAATTAAAGCAACTCTTCAACTGTGTTTGCGATATTTGTAAACATGTTTACGATATCTATTTCTCTTAACTAAAAATTTTATTTATGAATTATAAACAAATTAAATAATTTATAGAAAAAATTATATGCCTATGCACTGCTCCTGACTCATACGAACACATCCATATCAATTTTTTGTGGATATGAGTATGTTAAATGTGCTAAACAGCCTGGCAATTTTTTGTATGCAAAAAATGTTAGCCTATTAATATATAGATTCCAATATTTATAACATCTGTATGCACTTAACTTTATAATAATTAACACGCACATCCATCCAATCTTTTCTGTGTCCCCTTTTTACGGAATAATTTGCTATGTCCCCTTCTTACGGAAAAAAATGCTTTATCCACTTCTTACGGATTTTTTTTTGTTTGTACACTTTTTATGGAAAACAATTTTTTTTCCACTTCTTACGGAATATTTTTTTGTACTCCTTTTTACAGATTTTTTTATGTCTCCTTTTTATAAACCCAAAAAATATGTACACTTTTTACTGCCGGCCTTTCATATTTTTCTAAAAAAAAAAATAAAATAAAATAAAAATCTACGATGAAAACCCCCCACGAAAAAAATTCCTAGCTACGGCCCTGATCTCATTTATTGATTGGAATAGAGTTTGCTGCACGTGTAATGGTTCTGTTCAAAATGTACACCGCTGCTGCGACCGCCTCATCCCAACTGTTTGCTCGTGTACTCACCGCCTCTGATCTGATCTAATAACACTGCTCTACAGCCAAAAAATACTCTGAACGCAACCATCCTTTCTATATGTAAAATCGGTCGCTGATTCCGAAAATCGGGTTCATAAAATATACCCGTGTAGAGGCATTGTGCGACTTGGCTGTATTTACTTGATCGCCTATAACTTTTCCATTTTACCATGGATTTTCTTCGTTGATAGCTTATTTTTTTGCTAATGGAATGGAGCTTCACGTAAAAGATTAAAACCGAAGGTGAAGACATTGGTTTTAAAGATATTGTCTGACAAAGTCAATTTTTTCTTCAAAAAATCGTAAAAAATCGAAAAAATTAAAATTTAATCGTCAATATTTCAGAAACTATAAGAGTTAGAGAAAAATGTTATAGGAGCCATGAAAAGGAAATTTAATTTTCTTTCGTTTGGTGTCACCCTAAGGAATATAGCTCACTGTGTTAAAGAGTTATACTGGATTAAGTGTACCCATTGGCCAAATAACGGTAAATTTCCGATATCTCAAAAACCTTCCCATAGAATTAAAAATGAACCCGATTTTCGGAATCAGCTACCGATTTTACATATAGATAGGATAGTCACGTCCAAAGTACAGACAAAAAATTTCATTTTGTGATCCAGTGTAATCTTTGGCCTTTTGTTAAAATTTTTTTTAAACCATTTCAACAAATTGTTTGATGCAGCTTTCAACTTCTGATTTTTGCGCGAGTAGTTGAACAACTGTAAACCTCGAAAAGTCGTCAATAAGGGTTACCATGTATCGTTTTCCACTCGGTGTTTGCGTTTGCATTGGTCCGCAAACATCACTGTGTATCAAGTCGAGCGGTTCTCTTGTTTCACTAAAAGATTTCTTTGGAAATGCAATTCTTGACATTTTCCCTTCGCACATACCTCACACAATTCCACTCTGCTTTCATTTTTTGAATCGCCCTTGGATCTCTGTGTCCCAAACGTTGGTGCCAATCATGTATGCAATTCTCTTTATGGCCACTCATTGAAATATTTATTTTGTCTTTTATTCACAGCTCCCACAGGTTTTCTTTCCGATCCGCCACTGCAACCTGTTTGTTATTTTCGTATATTTCACAGAAGTTCCGTCGAAACATGACCTCAAATCCATTGTCCGTCAACTTCCCAATTGATAGTAAATTGTTTACCATTTCTTGTGAAAACAGCACTTCATGAAGACTTGCTTTTGCAGTGTACCATATTTATTCATGAAGTTCAACTTTCCGCTACCGATGACGAATACCTTTACTTCATTGCCATTGCCGACTTCAATGACTCCTCTGTATGTCTCGTCCAATTCACCAAAAACACTTTTGTTGTTAACTACATGTCGTGTTGCACCTAAATCTACCAGCCACCCGTTGCCTCTCTCCGCTTCTGCAACTACATACACACGATCCAAATTGTCTCCCTTATTACCTTTAACTATACTGTTTGCTACAATCGAATCGCTCGCATGTATCTTACCATACCTAAGCTCTTTTAACCCTAATCCTCTAAAGTGAGCCTCTCAGTCTCACTTTAACCCTCGAGCACTCGCGCTATGAGCATTTTGCTCAAGCAATTTTTTATTTCGCGAAATTTATATGTTCTATGGATTTGTGGCACTTGATGTGTTGAGTACCTTCGCAAGTGGTTGTGATTCACTCTTTGACGAATATTTCTTTCCATTAGTGCACCATCACAGCTTCAGATGGGATATTGTTTTTTGAGAGCGGCATTTTGCTCATTGCGCGAGAAACGATGTAAGTACTTTATGTTAATCTTTTTTGTTGGAAACCTAGGGTTTAACGCTGATATTTATAATTTTTCCAATATTTTCATTTATATTTGCAAGTACTGTTGAAATGGAACGCAGACGTCATTGTAGTAGGGCCTCTTCACAACTTTCTTCTTGGTTGGAAGAAGTGTTATATGACGAAGGCTTAGACAATGACGAAAATGAATTATTTCAACAAAGTGATGGCGAAACAGAAAAAAGTGATCAAAGCACTCCCTCTGAACAATCCGCCGATAGTTTGGAGAAGGAGGACAACATAAGTGAGTATACTAAAAAGCCTGGCCTTTGCGAGCTATGCCTCAGGAGTAAAAATAGGCGTTCAAAACAGAGGATGAACTTTATGTGCAAAATTACTCTGCACGGAACATGTAATATATACGTGCTCATTTTGCTTCGAAGGCAAACTTAATATGAATCATAACGCAGACTGATTTTATAATTTTATTTAGTTATATTTTTTAAAATAAATATTTTTGTTAATGTACTATATGTGAAATGTGAAATAACCAAATTATGTTTTATTCGATTGATTTAATAAAATTTTAAAAGGTGAATTCCTTAAATAAATATGCTATTTCAAAAACAATTAGTTAGTAATATTTCCACAACAAAAAAGGAAATGATTAACAATGTAAATGCATTAAAAAATTACATTACAAGAGCGAGTGAGCAAAATGCTCATGCGCGAGAATCCGTGTTACTCTACGAGGCGCGAGTACTCGAGGGTTAAAGTTTAAAAGCGAATAATTCGTAAACCAAAAAAGCTTTTTGCTTGAAATTTTGGGTATTCCTCCATTTGTGTTCATAAATTATGAAATAATGTTGATCTTTGGGCTATTTATTTATTTTAACCATTTTTTTTGCAATCGTATAAAATTGTAACGAAAAACCGAAAGTGAGCCTCAAAGACTCACCTTAAGTATCTTTATCGTAATAAGCTTACATTTCTAGAATTCAACTAAATTTTGAATCCGTTGTTTACAAGGTTTATCCAGTGAGGTTTTTGCATTGCTAACTCACCATACTTCCCCCGGATTTTGGTGAATTCATCGTATTTCACCATAGATCTTTAGATCATATGATGTCATAAAATTATGGAGAACGGTAAAGTGAGCAATATCAAAACCATTAAAATCTTATCATTTACTGTTTACTGAGATTTTAAATTACGGAAAAGATGCGTTCAGATAGGGAAACGAACGATCGTCTGCTTTTATGCGTCAGTAATTTCACCACGAACGTTGCGTTTTAAAACTTTTAAATTTGATCGCGGAAAATATATATTAGGGGCGATCATATGAAATATTTATTCATATTCATTTGACTCTAAGAGCCCGTGCACAATTGGCTTTGTCTGCTCCAACTTTGATAGAAAAAACCTTAAAGCAAAGCGAAATTCCAGATGCTTGCTACAATTAACACTTTGACAATTTCCACTTCACTTCTTTGCTTTAATTTATAAACCTGATTTTTGGTAATATATTTGGGGAATTTGCTTTTTTCTGCTTATTCGAATGTTATTTTTTACTTTTCTCTGCTCACTTCTCACGAAATTGCGCGAAATCGCTAAAATAAGTGTAGATATACAAACATACACACACACACACAAGGGGAGATGTTTGTCAAAGTGGAAAAAAGTTGAAAGATGGCTAACTTTATACTTTGCTTTACTCGCTTCACCTCAATTGTGAACATGTCCCTTTAAAAAGCACATGCTGAACAGAACTGTCAAAGCAAAACTCTGAAGCAAAGCGAGGTAGAAGTCAATTGTGCACGGCTTATTAGTTTTTCTCATTGTGTGCACGAAAACAAATTTATAACAGATGTAATAATACCATTTATAATGAACATTCAACAACTACAAAAATGTGTGAAAATTGCAGTTCATTAATATCCCCTATTTTATGAAATTACCTTTTTTATCTTTATATACTAAAAAAATTGTCATAAACCGTTATAAGAATGTATAAAAATGCTTCTGCATTCATTACTGCATAAATAAAAGTAAAAAACAAATACTAAAATAATGTCTTTCAAAATTTCCACATAGGTGAGCCGCAGAGTCTCACTTTCGGTTTTACGTAACTTTTCAAAATTCGGTGATTAGGGTTAATTCGTTTGTGCGTCTGAAGTTCCCAACACTAAAACAAAAATCACGATGATCTGCAGATTTTGCCTTATCTGAATTCTTTTTTCGCTACGGGTAGCTAATTCTTTATCCTTTTTTGCTTTCCACTTTATGAAATCTGGACAATTTTGCTTTTGGTGATTTGGCTTCTTACAGAAGAAACATAACGATTCATTCCTTTTTGGGTGGAAATTTGCTTTTAGAACCTTTTCGCTGGAATTACCATCGCCATGTAGTCCACGTTCATATTCTGCAATTAACTTTTGTTGAACAAATTCGTATGTCAATTCTTCTTCTTTTGCGCTTCAAGTGCCGTAATTAACGTGTCGTAACTCGCGGGTAAGCTACTAAGGAGCATGGCAACGCTCCATCGTTCAGACAATTCATCATCGCTGATACTTCTCAATTTCACAAACAAATCTTGCATTCGATTAATGTGCTCTGTAACGCTGCCGCCTTCTTCCATCTTTACATGCAAATACGCCGCATCAAATTTACCTTATTGCTGAGCGTTGCCTTTTCATGGTATTATTTAAGCTTGTTCCACGCACCATTCGCCGTGTTTTCATTACGAATATGCATTATTTGATCGTCCTCAATTGACACGCCGATGGTTGAAAATGCCTCTTCATCTTTCCGGACCCATTCCTTCATTTCCTTCTGATCAGAGGTCAACAGCGGTACACCGCATTTTCTAAAGCACCGCAAAAATACTTATGTTTTGAGCCACTCCAAAAATAAGTATCCAGAAACCGCCAACGCATTGATTGAAATCCTAAATGATATTGCTGTATTTATTAAGTGTTGTTTACACCGAATAGCGCAAACACCGCATATCGCAAACACCGAATATCGCAGACACCGCAATCACCGCATTTGTTTATTTGTATACTATTCAGTGTTGCCGGAAATATTTCACACACTGCAAATGTATAGGCAATAAAAAATTCATTTACATACATATGTGTGTCTGATTACAGCAAATTTATTCTCAAGTTTTTTTTTTATTTTTGTGTGCTTTGTTTTTTGTGGCAGTTTTTTGAATAATAAAATAATTTTCAATAATGAAATAATCAAAAAATTTCATTTTTTAAATCCAATACGACTAATAGGTACGTCAGAATGAATACTTTTCCGTCAAACTAGCAATACGTTTAATTGACAACATATTTGAATTAAATGTATTTAAATGACGATCGACACATTCAGTACTTCAGCTTTGCCGTAAAAAAGACATCTAATTCAACTATGTTTCTGAGTTAAACGAATTGCTAGATTGACGGAAAAGTATTCATTCCGACGGGTGCATAATAAAATGTATAAAAATAAACATGTATATTGTTGTTGCTCCAATAAAATGACAAAAACTTCGGTTTCAATCAATGTATCGTAGCCAATTTTTTCGATTGTGAAAATTGAAAGAATACCTCGCTGGAAAATAAAGAATGATGTCACAGACAAACAAAAATGTGTAAACAAAACTTATGTGTATTACTAAGAAGCCATAAATATGATTTAAGGATTTTAGGAAAAAACTCTATTTCATGTACATAGTACATTATCTTGAATGTAAACAAACTCTAAATTTTAAGTGGCCCTTTCAATAAAAAAATTAACAAAAAAAAAAAAACAATCTTGAGTAGTTTTCCTGTATAGATATTCTTTGGTTAAAATCAATTTGTAATCAGTAGTATTTTTCATCAGAAATCCATAAGATGGTAAAAATTACAAACAAAAAATCGCACTGGCAACATTGTAAATATATGTATTTGGGAAATGCGGTGTTTGCGGTATGCGGTGTTTGCGGTATACGGTGTTTGTGGTGTTGTGATATCCATACGGTCATACTCCCACCGCATTTTTTATGAGTATACTCAAAATCACAAAAAATGTATCGCATGCTGATCTCTGCTTCTGATTTTCCGCAATAACTGCTGATCTCTGCTTCTGATTTTCCGCAATAACTGCCGCAGTAGCAGAACTCGCCGGCGCAACCGGCTTTTCGGTAGAAATTGTCATCCACAAATTATTCTTTTTTAGCAACAACAGACCTGCTGCACGTATCGATAAATATAAATACATATGTCTTGTACATGTTTGTGTAAAGATCTAGTTATGTGCATGTGTGTTAAAACGTAAAGGTAATCGATTACTTTAACAGAATATGGTCGGACGAGCGCATGCCCGAAGATTCGAACTTAAGTGTGCTCTGACCAATCCATAAAAAAGGAGACTCCACAGTACGCGCCAATTATCGTGGGATAAGCCTTCTGAATATCGCATATAAGGTCTTAGCAAATATCGCATATAAGGTCTTACCAAGTGTATTGTGCGAAAGACTGAAGCCCACCGCCAACAAGCTGATTGGACATTATTAGTGTGGCTTCAGACCTGGTAAATCTACCATCGACCGGATCTTCACAATACGCCAAATCCTGGAAAAAACATGAAAAAGGAACCGACACACACCATCTTTTTGTCGATTTTCAGACAAGGTGACTCCCTTTCATGTGACTTCTTCAACTTGATGCTGGAAAAGATAATACGAGCTGCAGAACTTCACCGTGTAGGAAGCATCTTATACCACAAGAGTGTTCAACTGCTGGCGTACGCCGATGACATCGACATCATTGGTACTAACACGCGCGCCGTATGTTCTGCCTTCTCCAAGCTGGATAAAGAGGCTAAGAAAATGGGATTGGCGGTAAACGAGAACAAGACGAAGTACCTGCTATCATCACACAAAGAAACAGCACGCCTTGGCAGCCACGTCAATGTTGATAGCTACAAATTCGAAACTGTTAGGGACTTCGTCTATTTGGGAACCAGCATTAACACCAAAAATAATGTCTGCACTGAAATCCAACGAAGAATCACTCTTGCCAATAAATTTTACTTTGGACTAAGTAGGCAATTGAAAAGTAAAGCCCTCACTCGACGAACAAAAATCACACTCTACAGGACACTCATCGTTCCAGTCCTCATGTACGGCGCAGAAGCATGGACTATATCAAAAGCAGATGAGATGACGCTTGGAGTATTCGAGAGGAAAGTTCTTCGTAAGATTTATGGACCTTTGCGCGTTGGCGAGGGGGAGATTTAAAAATGAACTATACGCAGACATCGATATTGTTCAGCGAATAAAGATCCAGCGGCTCCGCTGGGCAGGTCATGTCGTGAGAATGGACGAAGGTGCTCCGGCCAAGAAAGTATTTCTGTCGAAACCCGCTGAACGCAGAAGAAAGGGGAGACCTCCACTGCGTTGTGAAGATCAGGTGGACAGTGATGCTGGCTCCCTAGGTATTCCCAAATGGCGCCACGCTGCACGAAACAGAAATAGCTGGCGCGCTATGTTGGATTCGGCCAAAATCGTCTAGATGGTTACGTGCCAATTAAGTAAGTAAGTAAGCTAGCGAAGAGTGATATATTGGCATGGCACTAATCAGGGATAGGTGGTTTTGGATGAATTTTTATTCAAATAAAAAATTATTCTTTTTCTACATTCTGATAATAATATAATATACCACGTTGGCGCTGATATAACTCTGACGAGTTTTGAGGCCGACCTTCTCTCCCAATTCGAGGTGCGCTCTTTAACTTTTGTTTTTTATACAAGGACTTACAGTTTTATGCCGCCTCCGAATGGTGATTGCAGTTTTTGTGAGAAGGTTTTTCATGGCAGAAATAATCTCGGAAGGTATGCCGCCCACTGCAGAGAGGTGCCCGCTGTTATTAAAACCCCAATAATTGGGGTTTAATTAATTATACATTTAGAACCCGAGACCTCTGGTATAGTAGTAGGCGAGCACTCTACCCACTACACCACACCATACTTAACCGGATATTTTTCCGAATACTTTCGAGAATTCGGTAAAGTTTCGGAAAAATATTTGGTTCGGATTTGGGACTTTTCGGAAAAAAACATTTAGTAGTCACCCAACTATAACACTGGTCGACAAAATTTCAACAAATTTTTGTTACAGAAATAAAATTCTTCTTTTCTAAAGGATTTCGGTGCGCTGAATCCGAGTCTGAAGTCAGATTTTCTGTAATTCGTACAGTTTTTTAGATATTCATTCCCAAAGGGCGAAAAACACGTTTTTTGTCTATGTTCACTCCACAATATCTTTTAAATTACTTACTTATTTTAAAAATTGATTAAAGCTATTGAAAGCTCGGCCATTTCTCTTGAAGACAACGTTTTAATTTTTCGGATATCTAATTTAGGTATATAGTAATATATGTTTTTGCACAATAAGGTATTTGTCGTCCAAAACAACGGCAGCATTTGTAGCATGTTATAGGCGCAATCAAATTTTGTAGTTGCTCAGCAGAAAAAATTTTTTTACGAAGCCACTTACATACGTCCATAATATAATAAACTGCCTAAAAGCGTGCTTCAAAATTTTTAATTATTTCGTATGGAGAAAATATTGCAAAACTAATGAAGCTTAATATGCAATATTGCAAGTTACAAGAAAGATATCTGAAATATTAAAACGGTTTCTTCAAGAGAAATGTCAGTGTTTTCAATAGCTTTAATCAATTTTTAAAATAAGTAAGTAATTTAAAAGATATTGAGGAGTGAATATAGGCAAAAAACGTGTTTTTCGCCTCTTTGGGCATGAATATCTAAAAAACTGTACGTATTACAGAAAATCTGACTTCAGATTCGGATTCAGCGCACCGAAATCCTTTAGAAAAGTAGAATTTTATTTCTGTAACAAAAACTTGTCGACCAGTGTAATTGAATAAAATGAATAACAATTTTTCCTTATTAAAAATTACACTCGTCGACAAAATTTCAAAAATTTTTGCGCGAGTTAGAGTGTTTAAAAGACGGACGGATGGACGGACAGACGGACAGACGGACGGACATGGCTCCATCGATTTCTCTTTTCAGCCTGATCATTTTGATATATATGTATAAGTCTATATCTATCTCGATTATTTCATTCTGTTACAATCCACCGTTATGTGATTAAAACTATAATACTCTGTGTACTAGTACAGCTGAGTATAAAAACGACCAAACAACCAATATAAAACCAATCGGATGAGCTTGCCGATAAACAAAATCTAATAACAAGGTCAAGCATCGCCTTTTCTATAAATAGAATTTGTACAAACAAAAACACACAGCCACATGTATGTACATGCGATAGTTTTCATTGTAATATCCCTGCAAAAAAATGTGCTATTAATCCCGATATACATAGATTTGTCCCGGATTGATTTCTTTCGGGAACAATCGGTCCACAATTAGTCCCCGATTGTTCCCGAACGAGTATAAATGTAGACCAATTGTTCCCGAACGGGTATTGTTTAATGCCAGTATCACGAACACCGAACGAATTACCGAAACGCCGAAAGCCACGGTGACGAACTCCTCGAAAATCGTATCAGCTACCCCGTCGGTTCGAAGTTAAGTGTTGCCAACTATATGAACTATGTTCGAATCAGCGTTACCAAGTGCTGATGCGAAATTGAGCGGGTTATCCTCAGATTTCTTATTTTTTTGATAAAACCAAAAACATTTTTACTTTATTTTACTAAAAACAATTTATTTAAATAATAAAATAATGGATTCTATTGCGATAGCAGCTTTATTAGTAGAGGAAGAGGAGCAAAGGATTTATCTGAACGAAAGAAAGTTTTTGCGAGATCATAGCAATCCTTTTACTTTAAGTAAACAAGTGTAAATTTAATTACAGGCTGAAGATAAAAAAAATAGCCTTAATTTTGCGTGAAAGAAATCTTTACCTTTTCTTTATCTTTTCATAGAATTATTTTGAACTACATAAAAGCAAATTGTATACAAAAACAGGGGAAATTTTCAATAACAATGTACCTGGCAACGGAATTTTTCGTTTCTGATAGATCACTAAAATGTAAACGAAATTTTGCGGAAACTTATAATTCATTAATAACACAGTAGGGGTATTCGCTATCCCTAGCAAGATAGCAAGATAGCACGGAAATATACCAAAATATGCTACACATCGAGAGAACCCCATTGCACAGTCGTAGGAAATTTTAAGAAGCAGCTTTTCTTTTTAGCCAAAGGGACGTGTTCATCACTCACTTTTTAATAAATAAATCATTTTATTTTAGTAAATTTAATAAATACACATAAAAAATAACATTTTAAGCAAAATTCGAATGATCAAATTGAAATTGAAATTAGCAATTGGCAAATGTCAGCTGACGCAGGGTCGCAATTAATTTCCTACACTTCATAGAAAATAAATATACATAGGTTTTGGTGTAGCATATTTTTGAGGTCTAGCATATTTTTGTGCGCCTGTATTTTGTTGTTGTGCGTTGTAAAACTTTGCAATCCGTGCTATGTGCTAGAGTTATGCTATGGATAGCGAATACCCCTAGTATTTTTGCGTAGAGCAACCTTGTGCATTGCGAAGGCCGCCGCGCTTTGAAAAGTAACCATCAGCCGACAGAACTCCCTTTCTGGAGTTAGATTTGGAGAGATTTACAGTAATTTTGCGTAGTCGGGAGTATTATAACTAGTAAAATTATCATTCACAGAACTTTTCCTGAAGGATTCATTGAAACATTCTTAGTGGTTTGAAAATAAATACGGCCGGCGCATTATACTGAAGCCGACCTTCCACCACCTGCAATATTTATTTGAACGCGTCTTTATTGAGACGAAAATTTTTACTAAAATGGTAAATTGTTCGTAATATACATTCATAATTCGTTAGTTGCTTTTTTTGTAGTAGCCAAACAATAATTATCAACTTCAGAAAATGCATTATTATTCTTGGGTGAAAATATATTTTAATTTCCAAAACCTACATACACACGTAAATCACTATTCTTATCATTATTTCACAATTTTTTCTTTGAAGTTTTTCTTTGCATATAACAGCGATTCAATCGCGGTGGAAAATGCAATGGACCATGGACGCCATGTATGTGGCTTCTCGCGACCGGTTGATTAATGTATTTACATATATTCACACTCACTAACACTTATTACAACTTCGTACATGCATTTACATAATTTACTTAAACTTTTATTGTAATTTTTGATATTTTGTTAATATCGCCGCAACCAAATACTTGCGGCAAATTTCGGCACGAAAAACTGTCAAAATGTTCGTTCATTCGGTGTTCATAATGCCGATTTACCAAACTTCGAAAGATTCGGCGCGCCGTCGGTTGTCATAATGCCGATTTGCCGAATACGTAATTTCGGTACCGCCGACGGTGTTCGTGATAGTGGCATAAGCTTTGATGGGAGAGGGAAGGCGAGTTGCTTTTTTGGAGGGAATTGGAGTGGGTTTGGCTACGGGGAGGTGTAGCATCTTTTATGCGAGTGTGTACATATGTACATGTGTATGTACATATGTACATATATTGGATGTATATATGCACATACATACCATATTTACAAACCCTGAATGTATTCAGTTGGGGAGGAGCGTGATTGCGGCTCCAAGGTTGGGCGAGAGCAGCGTTGGCACTTTGGTTACTTTTTACCAAAATTGGTTACAATTTTTTCGTTTGGTTACGTGGTTACTTTCGGCCGATTTTGGTTACCTTCAAGGTCCATGTATTGAGTACACAATTTTTAGGAAGCGCTTTTAATGTTTCCAAACTATAAAATATTCGCTAACTTAGAGTGCAAATTGTGTAAGTCCTTTTTTCAAACTTTGTAGGAGAGACAAAAAACAAAAAATAAAAAAATTTCAAAATGAAAAAAAATTTTCTGTTCATATAAAAATTTTGGACTTACACAATTTTCTTCGCCTTTTGGACTTACATAATTTGCGTATCACTCAATAACAACGAGTAGAAATATTACAAGTACCACAGACTTGTTTAGCGTGGTGCGTATTTGATTTTTCTAGCTTTCTGCACTTAAAAACACTTTTTCATAAAAATGGACTTACACAGTTTGCACTCTAAGCTAGCGATATTTGTTATCGAAATTGCTTTGTTGTATTTTTTTTTTATCAAATTCAAAAAAATTTATTGTTGGGGGTAAATAGAAAAAATTCAGCAACTATCTATTTCCAGCGGATGTTGAGTGTAAAGCTGTTTCAGGAAAATAAATAAGGCAAAAGTTGGAAAAATTCAACAGCTTTCACAGAGTCTCATTGGTCGAGCGTTGTAAAAGCGTTCGCGCATTGTGCCTGAAAATGGACCGTATCACGGGTAGGGATGGCAAAAAAAATTTAATAATCGATTAATCGTTTTTTAAGTTAATCGAAAGGGTTCGATTATTAATCGCGAATAATCGTAGGGAATTAACCGATTATAACCGTTTTTCGATTACAATTACTGATAAATTAATACGTAGTACCCCAAGAGGACAAACAAGCTAATTTTTATACATACTATGTATGTGTGTTCATTTTTATTATAATAATAAAAAATCGTAATTTCAGCGAAAAAATCGTCAATACTGAAAACACGTTATAAACAAAAAAAGTGTCGGCTTTCCACTAAGAAAGCGCACCACGAAAAAAAATTACTTTTTCAGGGGCTCTCAGATATCTCAAAACTGAAATCAAAACTTGCAGGAAGTTTACAGTTTACGAGATAATTGTCGTTAAGGTTAGATGGGTCCATAGATATTACCCCAGATAATTATGTCGGCTGAGCATTATTTTTTTTAAAGCGCGGCTGAAGGCCGCCAACGCAAAATATTGTTCTACACACATACATATATGCATTTTCTCGTTTTAATACGTGCTTTTATCTCGGAAATAAATCGTAGTTTTCGTGTTTTGTTTGGTAAATTTTAAAATCTTAACAACAAATATCTTGTAAACTACAAGCCTCCGGAAATTGTTGATTTCAGTTCCAAGTCCTGTGAGAGCCCCTCTACCCCCCTGAAAAAGTCATTTATTTCGGGGCGTTGTTCCTTAATGGAAAATGTTCCCAAAACAATTTTAAGGAGGTACGAATTAATACAAATTCGTATATAAATGAAATCATATTTAAAAAAGCTGTGCACAGTTATCTGCACATTGCGCTTACTTAAATAACATCATCAATCATTCATTAATACTAACATTTTGCCTTGAAAAATAATTTACAAAATATAAGGATTTATTTCATGAAGATAACCATTTAATTATTGTACTGAGATGGTTTAAATTTTTAATAATGCCACTTTCCTTAAAAAAATATACAATAAACGAAAAAATCGTCATTTATTGAGAAAAATCGTCAAATTATTGCATAAAATCGTCAATACGGCAACGCTGGCTGGAGGGAACATATATTGCGATTTTTTGGATATACTCACAAAACCGTAGGTATGTAACTGAATTCGGACTCGAATGAAAAGGCGGTAATTCTCGATTATTTTCGAATTTAGAGGAAAAAGGTTAATCGAAAAAATAATCAAAAGGAAAAAACCGATACATTTTAACCTTTAACCGAAAGAAATTAACCGATTATAATCGTTTTTCCGGTTATAGTTGCCATCCCTAATCACGGGTTCGATCATCGTGAGGAGCATCCAACTCAGAAAAGGGTTCTAATGATCGAAAATGGTTTTTTGTGAAATAGCTATACTCAACCTTCGCTGGAAATAGTTGTTGAAATTTTTTAAATTAAATAATTTTCGTGCTAACCACTAAAAATCTTTTAAGTCCAAATAATTTATTTGACAGGAGCCAGCGACCACATTAGAAATAAATCTATTCTGGCAAATTTTCGTCAGCTTTTTGGTTCTGTTCATTCTCATATCTGGCCGTGCTTTTAAATGTTGATAGAACGCTACGACGAGGCGATATTTCGCTTGACTTTGGATCTGTTTAAGGCTTAAAGATGTAAAATAATTGATATATTTTAGTTTTTGTTAACCGTATAGTTATATTCTTTTGTTTCCAAATAAATAGCCCTAGCGTCAATGGGACATATTGCCTATATTATTAATTTATTTTGGTTACTTGTTTCTAGATTTGGTTAGTTTTATTCTGTATTTTGGTAAATTTAAAATTTTTGAAGTGGCAACGCTGGGCGAGAGTGCCAACCTCCTTTTCATTGTGAAAAATCCCGAGTACGATTTGCTCATTCATGCTATATAGCTCGAACAATACATAAGACGGCTGAGAATTACCGCAGTTTTTCACAGCCGCATGCAAATGCACGAACGAAAGCTATACAGCATAAGTTGCGTAAACAGGTATAAATCTAGATTGATTATATGTAGAAATTTTACAAAAATATTCAATGTATATATGTATTAAAAAAAAAAATAGGTAAAACTACTTGAACACGCTTTCTTTTAATAACAATGATGAATAATAATTTTGACAAAATTTCACCAAAAATATCCATTGAAAAATCAATAACGATTATAAACTCAAAACTGACTATTTAAAATATTTTAATTTATTGAATAGATTTCTTTGCAAAAGTAAAACTTATTGTATAATCTTTATTTAAATAGGCATGAACATTTATAATTTTTAAAGATTGTTATAAAAAAATAGCCTTGGCTAACAACTTTGAAAAATTCCTCACATATCTTTTACACTCGCATAATGCATTCTCAAAACTTTAAATATTTGGAGGAAATACTTATTTTTTTTTTAATTTACAAAATGAAATCTAATCGAATAAACTCTTCGAAATATATAAAACGATTTATAATTTTTAGACATTGTCAGCCTTGGCTTACAACTTTGGGTGAAAGCGATTGATCTACATTTGTACCCGTTCGGGTATACAAATTGAACAATTAGCCTCTTCATAGGACATGCTCGAACAAATTCGATCAATTCGCTACATATAAAGAGATGTGAAATTGTATTAGTCGCATTCTCCCTTGCGATTGATCCCGGACACGTCCCGGATTAATCGCATTTTTTGCAGGGATGTATTTGCAAATTCGTTTCTCATATGATATATGAAACTTGTTACTTGTTGCTTTCAAGCGAATATAAATTGATGTAAGAAGTTAACTTCTATCACGTGTACTGTGCTACACGCGGGTTTTTTTATATTGGTTGTTTGATCGTTTTTATTTTAATAATTAACTAGTTTGTAATCCCTGATATTCGGGTGGCACTTTTATTTAATAAAAAATGAAAAAGAAAATTGTTTAATAAAAAAAAGCAACAAAAAACTGACTCGACCTGGACTTGAACCAACTTCATTTGAATTGGAAGCCTATCATCTTACAGCTGAGCTACCGCGCTAGTTACGTGAGTTGTGTCAAACGGTGTACTCTAATTTCTTCTTGTGTTATTAACATTCTCACCTCGCTTATTTGACCACAGCGCTGTCCTGGTTAGAATTTCTTATGTACTTACACGTATACATATGTACATACATACATGTACATACAAATCTCCGAAAGAATTTAAAATAAAAATATGTATTAATAAAAAATACCGATTTTAAATTTTTTTTGACATACTAAGCACCTAATGCTTTTCCTTAAATATTTTCGTTCATCGTTTTGTTTTTATATTAAATTATTTCTCAATTTTTAGTGCGATTTTAAGATTAAAGCGTGCGTTTTAGTTTTTTAAGCTATAATTTATTATTAAAATAAAAAAATAAAAAAAAAAAATAAAATTAAAATAAAAAAAAACAGTCGCCTGGCTTGATTCGATTTCGAACCTACCTCCCCTAGCTTCCAGACCAGACACACTACCTCTGCGCCACCACACCACTTGCGTGGGGTATGTCAAACGCTGCACTTAAACTGAACTAACAAAACGGGTTATTGCTTTCATTATAATATGTACATATGTATTTGCGAATATCATACTTGTTACTTTTTGCTTTCAATAGGTGAGTGAGTTGTACTTGTTAGAACAATTTAAGTGCAGCATTTGACATACTCAACGCACGTGGTGTGGTGGCGCAGAGGTTTTGCGTCTGGTCTGGAAGCGAGGGGTTGTGAGTTCGAACCGCGCTATATCAAGGTTGATTTTTTCAAAAATTAAAAATCAACTAAAATGGCAGCTATTTCTGGGGGCAACTTTCGTTGCATCAAATTTCAAATTTCACTCTCCATAAAAACTCTGTATCGCCGCCTAAGAAGTTAACTTCAAAAAATAAATGTATAGATAAGTATGTGTGGACCAGAAATATATGTAAATATTTATTATGTGAAAAAAAAAGAAAGCGTGAGTAACGAGTACTCATGAACATTGATGTGTAAACACTTTCGAAATCGGATTTTTATTCCCTTTGCCTTATTCTTTTTCACTGGTTTTCTATGGATTACAACGCGACTGTGGCTTTTATAATTTTTTTTGGCTTTGTCACTGCTACATTTTGTTGTTTTTGTTTGTTTGGTGTTTGGTTTTTGATTTTTGATTTTTGATTTTTACTCTTTGATTTTTGATTCTTAATTATTGATTTCTGATTTTGTTTTGTTTTGTTTTGTTTAGCTCAGAAACATGCAAGATAATTTAGGTCCACGTTCGACCAATATCTCGGGGCTCCGTGTAGAACATTCAAGGATCATCCAGGTCCTCGTTTTGACCCATATCTCGGGACCCGACCGAGGAATCATAAATAGTAGAGCTCCCTGTAGAAGCCTTGCTCAAAACCTTTCATTTGATACCAATATTGCTCAGAAACATGCAAGATAATCCGGGTCCTCGTTTTGACCCATATCTCCGGACCCGACCTTGTAACCATAAGGAATAGAGCTCCCTGTAGAAGACCTTCTCAAAACCTTTCATTTGATACCAATTTACATTCAAGGATCATCCGGGTCCTCGTTTTGACCCATATCTCCGGACCCGACCTAGGAACCATAAAGAATAGAGCTCCCTGTAGAAGCCTTGCTCAAAACCTTTCATTTGATACCAATAAGTATTGCTCAAAAACATGCAAGATCATCCGGGTCCTCGTTTTGACCCATATCTGGAGACCCGGTCTAGGGGTCACAATAAAAAGAGCTTCATATCGAAGCCCTGGTCAAAACCTTTCATTTGATACCAATTTTGCTCAGAAACATTCAAGGATCATCCGGGTCCTCGTTTTTACCCATATCTCGGGACCCGACCTAGGACTCATAAAGAGTAGAGCTCCTTGTAGAAACCTTGCTCAAAACCTTTCATTTGATACCAATATAGCTCAGAAACATGCCAGATCATCCGGGTCCTCGTTTTGACCCATATCTCCGGACACGACCTAGGAACCATAAAGAATAGAGCTCCCTGTAGAAAGCCTTCTCAAAACCTTTCATTTGATGCCAATATTGCTCAGAAACATTCAAGGATCATCCGGGTCCTCGTTTTGACCTATGTATATCTCGGGATCCGACCTAGGAATCATAAAGAGTAGAGCTCTCTGTAGGAGCCTTCCTCAAAACCTTTCATTTGATACCAATTTTGCTCAGAAACATTCAAGGATCACCCGGGTCCTCGTTTTTACCCATATCTCGGGACCCGACCTAGGACTCATAAAGAGTAGAGCTCCTTGTAGAAGCCTTGCTCAAAACCTTTCATTTGATACCAATATAGCTCAGAAACATGCCAGATCATCCGGGTCCTCGTTTTGACCCATATCTCCGGACACGACCTAGGAACCATAAAGAATAGAGCTCCCTGTAGAAGGCCTTCTCAAAACCTTTCATTTGATACCAATTTTGCTCAGAAACATTCAAGGATCATCCGGGTCCTCGTTTTGACCCATATATGGAGACCCGGACTAGGGGTCACAATGAAAAGAGCTTCATATGGAAGTCCTGCTCAAAACCTTTCATTTGATACCAATTTTGCTCAGAAACATTCAAGGATCATCCGGGTCCTCGTTTTGACCCATATCTCGGGACCCGACCTAGGACTCATAAAGAGTAGAGCTCCTTGTAGAAGCCTTGCTTAAAACCTTTCATTTGATACCAATATTGCTCAGAAAATTAGATAGGGAGATGTAGGTATGCATATCCATACATTTGAATACATGTTCAAACAGGTTGGTCCTTTTTATTTTGCCTATTTGTCGCATTGTTGCAGAAAACAACAACAACAACAACTTCCTTTCGCTTCGTTGCTGTTGTTGCTGATATTTGCATTTACACGACTATGCATGCAAGCATTTGTAAGTACGTGCCTAGCTACCTACCTACCACTGACAATGCCAAGGTCATTTACGGTTTACGCATTTACGCATTTACATGTTTACGCGTTTACATGTTTACGCGTAAACTTTACCTGTTTTTCGAAATTACTCGTAGCTACAGCAAAGATGTTTACATATCAATAAGATCGTCTCTTCTTCTTTTCGGTTACTCTAAAATTTTTATATGTTCGCTTTTCACTATCAGCCTTTCATATATATATGCATTTACTTACTTAAAACATTTAAACTTATTAATTAAAGTGGTAAATTTTTTATAACTTTTTGAAAAAGATACATAATCCCCAACTTAAGTCATACATATATGTATCTGTATTTGTTACAAGTTTAAAAATATTAACATACTTACAATATAATTCAATGGTGATATTTGTTGCGACATGTTTCTTATAAAAATTACTCGCCTGACACGTGTACACAGCATGTTGGTGAATGCGTGACAAATTTCGCACAACTAATTTGCTATTTATTGTGCCATCATATGTGTTATCAACAACAACATTTTGAATTTGGTCGTTCATAAGCCATGTTACTGCGGGCGGTGGTGAGCCTGACAAGGAGAAATATATATTTATAGATACATATGTATATCATAAAATTTTAGTATGATTTGAATCTGGGAGTACTGAGAACACATATGAATTAAATTATATCTCTACTAAATAATTCCATTTCTATGTATGTACCAGTGGCGGATCCACGGGGGGGTTTTGGGGGTTCAAACCCCACCACCCCCTCCTTGTGGTTTATTATAGATCCCAAATTAATGCCCTTATAGATTCTGCGCCCAAATTTCCCAAACTGATCAATTAAAACTATCATTCCAAAAGCAATGGTTGGACCACATAACATCCAAAATATGTACCTACATGCGAAAAAAGTTCATGTAGGTACCTTTGGACGCACGTGCATAAAATCAAATTTGTCAAATGCTATTCGCAAATTGCCAAATCGCAAATTTATTTTCCTTTTTTTTCTTATCCCTATTTTTATCGGGATTGTACAGAATTAATTTGGTCAGAAATGTCTGAATCGTTGGAGAAATTGCCTTTTTCAGAGGCATTTCGCAATTCTTGTTTAAATTAATCTTTTAAAAATTTGAGTATATAAAAACAAGAACAAGAAAAATTCTATTAAAAATATAAATATAACCAAAAAGTACTACATACATATATTCTTATTTATTTTGGCTTTAAATGCAAGGGTAAGTGAAATTGATGATCAATTTGCCACCAATACCATACGATACTCATTCGCACGTACCAATGCAAAAATATACATACATACGTTATACATGTTATTTAGAACTTCAATTGAAATCTCCGCTGTGGTGCAGTGGGTAGAGTGCTCGCCTGCTATGCCAGAGGTCTCGGGTTCAAACCACGGTCCGAGCCAAACAAATTTTTCTAATTAGTAAAAATCCAATTATTGGGTTTTTTAAGAGCAGCGGTCAACTCTCGGCAGTGGGCGGCATACCCTCCGAGAGTATTTCTGCCATGAAAAAGCTTCTCACAAAAAATGCATTCGCCGTTCGGAGTCGGCATAAAACTGTAGGTCCACCCAATTAGTAGGAAAAACAAAAAGGAGCACACCTCGAATTGGGAGAGAAGCTCGGCCATAAAACTCATCAGAGTTATAATAGCGCCATTGTATTATTATTAATTGAAGTCTCCTGCACTTTATGTGATGACATACATATTGTTAATTTGGAGGGTTTTGATTTTGTTGTGTTTAAGGTGCGGGAAATGGCGCAACTAGTACACGGAGAGAATTGTGTGCAGAAATTATGCGGTATGGGCACAACTTATGCACAAATTGTTCACGAAAAATGACCAAGAACAGTTGTTCATAATCTATGCGCACTTGTTCATAACTTAAGTTCAGCAATATGAGCATGTTTTATGACCAACTGGGCATAGGTTATGAACAACATTTTCATAGATTGTGAACAAATAGGAAAATTTTTGACACCTGCTAATATTAAATAAACAAAATTTCATTTTATTTTCAAATGTCTTTATTTCAAAGTACAATTGCTTACTAACTAATATTATATATATAGTACATATTAAAATACAATAAATTATATACTTCAGTATTAACATGTATTTGTATGTCATCAGCGCTGGTTATTTCAACGACGAAGGAACTCCAAGCGTCGCCTGTGCCAACCTTATACGTCTGTTTCTCAATTGTTTTTCTTGCCACAGACTTAAAAATTGCTGCCAGCACCTTCGAGACTTCAATTAATTCTAAGCCTGGAAGAAAATTCAAAAATAATAATTAAATTAGGTCTTTATTTCATAAGTTTTAATTGTTTTTTACCTTTGTTTGTTGGAAGATTATTTATAATTTTTTTAGCAGCTGGAAATTTAACAATATTTTTGCGTACTGCTTTGATGTTATCCTTCAGTGAATTCCAGTTGTTAAGAATAATATAAACACACTTCAACTATTGTCGTTTCTAAAGACAACCGGCACTCTTGACACAAAGAAAGTGTTTATAGTCACATATTATGCACAATGTTCACATATTATGATCAATTGCGTTTGATTTTCAAATAATTAAGCTATGAACAATGTTCACAAACTGTGCACATTTTTTGTGTATAACTTATGCATAATTTTAATAGATTGTGCAGAGTTTATGATTATTAGGCATAATTTATGCGCAAAGTTGCATATTCAAAAATGTACTTAAACATTTTATAGTTATGAACAGCTTGTGCATAAATAATGAACAACAGTTTTCTCCGTGTATATAGAATAATAATAGTAGGTGGTATTAGTCCATATTTTCACCAGCGCACATAGGTAGATTTTCAAGTTTTATGCGGCCAAAAATATTTTATTGTCTACATCTATTCCAAATTGCTTGTTTAATGCAAAATTTTAATACTTTGAGTTAAAAGTCGATTTTATTGAAAAATATATACAGTGACTCAAAAAAAAAAATCATACGCCAAAGTTTTTAAATTTATTTCAAAGAGTTCTGTCGAAAATTTTAATTTCTTATTAAAGTTTAAAAATATAGAAAATGTTTCAATAAAAATCGTTTTAAGCAGGATTTCTGAGCTTATAGAAAAAATCTGAAAAATCGTAGAAATTTCTGAAAGTGGATTAAAAATTTCAAAGCAAGGCCATAATTTATAGAAGATTTTGAGGATATTTCTAAGAGTACTGTTATGTAGCCAAACCATTTTAGTGTAAAAATTGAAATTCTCAATGCTGTGAAACAGTCCGTCAATCTTAGAAGTTTTTTTCTGTAGGGTGTAGGGTGAGACCGTTCCAATTAAAATTTCCGAAAAGCCAATGAAAATTTTCAAAAAGTTGAATGTTGCATATTGTTATATTAAAATTGAATGAGCTGCAAAATTGCATACTTAAAACTCTTATAAAAAATGTAGCTTTAGGATTCTTAGCCCCTTTTTATGATAAGTATTTCCTTGACTTTGAAAAATTGGAAACACTAAAAATACGAAAGCAGGCAATTTTCCAAATAGGCCAATTTTTAATCCATTGTTGATAATTTCTGGCTTTGCATTTTTCCGTAGAGAAATTGACGGGTAATCTATCGGAGGCGATAATATAACTAAATTGCTTTTGAATTAAAAAATTAACAATATTTTTTCAAGAAAGGCCGATATGCTTAAAAGCTTCAAAATGGTGGGTCTTTTATTATGCTAGGTTGACGATTTCTTCAATAAATAATGATATTTACCTGAAGCACCCGAATCCATTATGTTTACTTTGATAACTGTCTTAAAACTGAAAATATTGACGTTTAAAAATGGGTTACTTAAAATACGTAAAAAAAAATCGAAAAAGTGAGAGAATAATAAGTTTCGACTAGCGGCAGGGACACCCCCGTTGTCTATAAAAGCCGAGAAGACCGGTTTATTATCGCCCGGTCTATTATAAACGTAGAGCGATTTTGGATTTTGTATTTGCACCAATTTTAAAATTTTCAATTTTGGTCGCATAAATTCGTAAAATCTACCTATGTGCAGCGTCTGCCCTTAAAAAACATCTTCCAAAAAAAGAAATTTTCAAAACCCCCCCCTTGCCGAAATCCTGGATCCGCGCCTGGTATGTACATATATTTTTAACACGCTTTTATTAGCTTCACCTGTATGTATGTATTACACATATACGCCGCCGATTGACGCCGCCGCCTTAATCCGTGAAATCGGCGTATCGGCGCGGCGGCATGCGCATATTTTCCTAGTTTTGCTAACTGCTAAAGTTCTTCTTCATAATAAAAAAAGAAGGAACCAATCGACGTGTTTTGACCTCAGGAACACGAAGCTGAATGCGGAAATGTTTTATTTTTTGTCGGTTAAAAGTTATTAACAAAAACTTTGGCTGTTCCTTACTTTACTAGCCTCAGTCCTAAAGAATTTAAGCTTTTGGAAAATTTCAGTTCGTTGGCTTACATAATTTTTTCTCAGATACGGAACTTTTGTGGGATCTCTTCCATTTAGTCCTACTTATCGAGGTCTGTTGGTAATTGTTCTACTCAAAACTGCACCATTTCAACCCTCCTTGATATTATTAGATGCCGAAAATGATCCCAAACATGCCTCCAGAACCGAAAACTCATAGTTTGAACGTAAGAAAGTTGCTGTTTTGAGTAGCCCTCACAGTTGTCGAACCTCAGCCCTATAGGGAATATGAAAGAAGACGAGGGGGGATCAAAAATGGAAAAATAAGCAAGAGTTATGGGAAAAAAATTAAAGAAGCTTGGTACTTAATACCAGTTGCAAATTGCGCTGATTTGGTCAACCCTATGCCACGAAGAAGTAAGGAAGTTATAAAAAATAAAGGAGCTTCAACTAAATATTAGTTTAAATCTAGCTGCAGCAGTAATATTGTAGTTTATTTGAAAAAACAATCGAATTTAAAGTTTGTCCCTATTATTATTTCGAACTTAAATTATACATTTCATTATTTTTATTCATAAAAATTAAATTATTATACAAAAACCACCCCAGAGTCATTGAAGCATGTCCTCTCCGTGTAAGCATCAATATATGGTAATTACTATTTGGTCTTAAAATTAAATAAATGGAGAATTGCAAAATGTTGTCCCTATTATTTTTTCCAACAC
This sequence comes from Urophora cardui, assembly GCA_960531455.1. NCBI lineage: Eukaryota > Metazoa > Arthropoda > Insecta > Diptera > Tephritidae > Urophora > Urophora cardui. The sequence continues at coordinate 97,431,435 of OY482672.1, forward strand.
TGTATATACATATATTTATTTTAAAGTGCCCTATATATATATAAATATGTACATATGTAAATATATGTATGCATGTTTATTATCATACAAAATAAGCAAATGAATTTAAATTTACCCTTGCATATGGATTTGTGTATATTCTTTAATATTTATTTTCTTTATTTTATATTTTAGTTTATGTAACTATTGTTTTTTGCTGTTAATAAAAAAGTTTCAACAATTTAAGGTGGAAATTAGTTTATTTATTCCATTCAGCCAGCGATATTAAGGTAACTAAATAAAATTAATATTTGTATAAGGATTGTGATTTGTAGATTTGGGGCAGGCTCGCCGGCGCGAAAAAGCACGCCGGCGTCGCCGCCGCCGAAATGTTTTTGGAATAGCGCCGCCGCCGCCGGAATCACTGTCGGCGTATATGTCTAGTATGTATGTATGTATGTATGTATGTATGTATGTATGTATGTATGTATGTATGTAACTTCATCCCATCCTAAAAGTTCCAACGTTTAACTCAATCATTATTTTTTTTAAACATTCACTTTACTTTTATTGTGTTCTCTCTTCTATTATTTCTATTCTCCTCCGGATTCGAAACCTGACATCAACGTGAGATTCAGCCCACCGACATCATATAGTGGACATTCAACATTATATTCCATGCTTCATTGAGGCTTTTAAGTTACCTCTCTTCAAAATAGCCTCTATGAATTTCATTCAATTCACTCCCGTATGCAAGCCAATAAGTTTTGGTTGTTCAAATTCTATTTATAGTACTTATAGCACGGTTGCCGAACTTGGTAATTACCAAAATAGGTTATTTTTTCGCTGTTGGTTTCTTGGTAACTTTCACATGTGTTTGGCAATTTTTATTTTCAAGAACTTGTTTACTATTTTTGGTATACAAGAAAAATATGGAAGTGATTATAGGACCATGAGAATATTTTGGAGCGCTGACTGTTCATTGTGAATATGCACAGGCAAATAAAGAAGAGCATATCTCCGATTAAAAACTGAAATAGTTTTGCTTCGATAGACATAGTACATAATAGTTGATATTTTTTCGTTTAGGCTTCATTTTTTAGCTCTCATGACCAATGTTTTTTTATAAGGAAAAAATGTATGTTAAAAATTTACTTTTATTCTTGCGTCCGTATAAAACATCCTTTAATGAAAAATTTCACTAAAAAGTTAAAAATAAATAATAGCTTAAAAAACTAAAAACACGCTTTAATCTTAAAAATCGTACTAAAAATTGAGAAATAATTTAATTAGAAACAAAATGATGAACGAAAATATAAGTATTTAAGGAAAAGCGTGGGGGTGCTCAATAATATTTGAATATATTTGAAAATATTCGATTCCTACAACTAGTACAAAAACATACATACCTAGTTGCGAAATAAAAGAGTACGTTATGTGAAATTTCAAAAAGGACAAATTAAAATATTAGTAAAAACAGCGATTTTAAATATTTTTTGACATACTGAGCACCTCACGCTTTTCCTTAAATACTTATATTTTCGTTCATCATTTTGTTTCTAATTAAATTATTTCTCAATTTTTAGTACAATTTTTAAGATTAAAGCGTGTTTTTTAGTTTTTTTTAAGCTATTATTTATTTGTAGTAAAGTTATCTTCATCACTGCATCATCACTCAACATGTTATTGGCTGGAGGACAAATATGTATATGTATACAGCGGCGCACAATGGGATTTTTTGGCCAAAAATAAATTCGAAATTAAAGTAGTGATAAATAAATATTTTTTAACTGCAATCGACAGATATCTTATCGGACAAAAAAAAGCCCATGTAAAATTTTTTGAGTTCCGTTTCGTTTAGCCATACAGGATGCTCAAAGTTGAACAAAAAATAAGTATGTCATATGAATTATGAATTTTATGACCTGTTATGAAAAGCTCTATCTAAGCCATTATCGACGTATATATTTGGTTTTAACATCTAAATATAGGAAATGACCTCTACTTTTCTGGGAAGTAAGCTCGTTTCTTCTAACTTTGAAATCAGATTTTACATGATTATTCAAATACTGATAAAATAAATATAGAAAAATTTTTTTGTTCGTCAACTTTAAGGAATAAAATAAAATAAAAAACAAAAAAAAGGTATCTTGGTTTTTTTTGTATTATGAACTAACATATTCTTTACCAGATCACATTAACAGATATTAATTTCACGCGCGCCTTCGCGTTTTCTAATTATTCTCCTAACTGGCTAAAAGTGCATTTTTGAAATTACATGTATAATGACATATTCAAAATTAAAACAAATAAAATATAGGTATAGAAGACTTATCATCCAATTTACGTCTGTAATATAGAAAATGGTTCACAATATGAAATACAGCAGCTCATTTTTGAATTAGCCATATAGGTTCTATTATATATTGTTTTTTTTTTCAGGGTAAAAAAAAAAAATTCAGAAAAATTCCAAAAGTTTGAATCAACTAAAAAAAAAAACAAAAAAAGGTCTCCTCAATTTTTTAATATATGTTGACCCCAAATGTGCTTTATAACCCCCATAGTCAGTTTCATCATTCACGCGCGCTCTTCTCACTAATTCATATTTTTCGACGAGGTATATATGCGCGCTATCACTATGGATGTACATTAGAGTGCGTTTAAAATTCAAATTAACGATATTTTTCTGTATCGCCCCTCAATCTGTAGTAACATGGTCAAAGATATCACACATAAATTTTGATACCGATTGCTGGCGATTAAGGCTCAAAATTCAGAAAAACTCTATGAAGGGTGAAAAATCAAAATATTTTTTTTAATTATATTATACCCAAAATTAATACTCCTATACCCAAGGATAACAAATATAAATTTTGGTTCCGATTGATGACGGTTTAGTGGTGTTTTAAGGGGGTCAATGTTCAGATTGCCATAGAAGACTAACATTTTTAGTGTCGCTGTGGTGCAGTGGGTAGAGTGCTCGCCTGCTATGCCAGAGGTCTCGGGTTCAAACCACGGTCCGAGCAAAACACCAAAACAATTTTTCTAATTAGTAAAAATCCAATTATTGGGTTTTTTAAGTGCAGCGGTCACCTCTCGGCAGTGGGCGGCATACCCTCCGAGTGTATTTCTGCCATGAAAAAGCTTCTCACAAAAAATGCATTCGCCGTTCGGAGCCGGCATAAAACTGTAGGTCCACCGAATTAGTAGGAAAAACAAAAAGGAGCACACCTCACATTGGAAGAGAAGCTCGGCCATAAAACTCGTCAGAGTTATAATAGCGCCATTTTATTATATTATTATTATAATGTACATACATATCGTTGGCTTCGTGAGCAAATGTGCTAAGTCCAATTTTTTTTTAAATTGAGAATTTGATGCAGTAAGATAGTACAACTAAAAATACATACATTATCTTCATATTTGACAAAGACGTCGCTTAAAATGTTTGTATTAGGCCACTTTGTAGTTGCCATATATGAAAATGGTCGTGGTCGTCCACCGATTTGGACAATTTTTCGTCCAAACGTTTGCCAAATTTCAGCTATAGCTTAGCTTTAGACAATCGAGAGAATCGCCATCGTTGCAAAATCACAATCGAGTCAAAAGTTGACTCGCTCCTCGACTACACAATCGAGATGTTTTTGCGATTGTTCCGAGTCGGCGAGTCGGAGGTTGTTTCGATGACATCTCGACTACACAAGCGAGATGTTTTTGCGATTGTTCCGAGTCGGCGGGCCGGCTGTTGTTTTGATGATATGTTTTAGTTGATAAAATAAACTGAATGAGGTTTGTTGATAAAGAAAGTAGGATTTTTAATGGAAGTGAGGCAAATACATAAATAAATTAACCAAATTGAAAAATGTGCTATACATAGACGCTGCATTATTGCAATCACAACTAAACAGTGTCGTGCATAATAATAATAATTAATTATTTAAACATTAATAAATTTTCTGAAGTGAGACTCTTATGAAACAAATGAATTTTACGAGTAGCAACAACGGCAATATATTTGTACCACTCTGTATGTTTTGTAAAGCAATTTTAATATTCAAGCGGCAACAATTATTATGTATTTTTTGCAGCGAGTCCGAGATGTTGTAGGGTTGCTTTGAAAACGAGAGGAATCGTTGGCGAGTCAGAGATGTTTTAGCGATTGTTTCGACTGACGGCCATTTACGACTTGACTCGAATACGAATGAAAACCATCGAGAGCATTCGAGATGTTTCAACAATCGAGAGAATCGAATAAAACATCTCGGACTCGCCCATCACTAATTACATGTTACTGCCGAATATTATCAAAATTGGTTCAGTAGTTTAAAAGTTTATCCCGCACAAGGAATGTTACAGGAGATTTTTATATATATGGATGTATGGGAAAATAATTTTTTTTTTTTTTTTGAATTTTTCGTGAATTTTGTTGGATACGAGTATTCACCTATTCTGGCCAGAGAACAATCTGAATTGGTGTCAATCATCCAAATCGGTACAGGCGTTCTTGAGTTATACACTCTTAGACATTTTCGTGTAATTTTGCAAACAAAAAGGTAGGTTACTTTTTTCCTACCTTATTATGCGCAAAATCGCACACTGAAAAATTCAACAGATAAGCTGTTTAAATTTAAACAATAAAAGTGTAAAGCCTACACAAACAAACTTTAAATCTAAACACCAATCGAGTAATAAATTGTAATTTCGCATATAAGTTAAACAAAATTACAAACTCACTATGTAATTTTACTCCACTCAATTGTAATTTCACGCACGAGATTTGAAATTACAATTTCTGTATGCAATTTTAATCCAAAATGCGTGTAAAATCGCATGATATGCTCACTTTTGCTGAAAAGTGCGTAAAATTTCGTTTAGAACTGTAAATTACACAGTTGTAGTGTAAATCTACGAAAGAAATGTAATTTTCAACTAAAAACTACATATATTTTGGTAGCATATTTACACGCAGTTTTTAGAGTGTACTACCGTTTCTGAGTTATTGATGACTTACACAACTTTTAGAATTTATCCTTTCATAAGTGGGTGTTGGCACCGCCCATTTTCGAAAATTTCAATTTATTTCTTTATAACGGCGTAAGCTCATTGCATGGATGGAATTTCATCCATTATCACTTTTTGCGTGTTTTTCGATATATACTATATGGGGAAAGTGGGCGGGGTTATCATCCAATTTCGCCTATTTTCAATACCAACCTTCCCTGTCTAGTTAGGAGCCTCTGTACCAAATTTCACCAAAATATTTCAATTTTACTACGTACAGTTGAGTATAATAATTTGTGAGAAAATGTGCTAAGTCCACCTTAAAAAAACAAAATCATAGAAAGCAAATGTGCTAAGTCACAAGGAAGCTCATAACTTTGTACAAGCTCTTTATTAAAATGTGCCGATAACTGGTATTTTAGCACGATCATCTGAGGAAGAAAACTGCATTTTCAGATTTTTAAAATAGTAACAACAAAAAAAGTTAGTTGGTTTTTTGCCTCTCCTGAAAAATTACCAGAAATGGACTTAGCACATTTGCTCACGAAGCCAACGATATGTATACATGTGTAGCTAGAGAGAAAAGCATTGATGAGCAGTTTTGACATATGTTTATGCTTTAAAATCGCTAATATATTAACTAATGCAATTTTATATAGAATATTTACATAAATACTTACTTTTAGCCTATTTCAGGGTTGCGTGATTTTGATTTGACTGAATCACTAATCTATATATATAAAAGGAAGTGGCGTTAGTACAAACGCGTATAACTCAAGAACGCCTGCACCGATTTGGATGACTGACACAAATTCAGATTGTTCTCTGGCCAGAATAGGAGAATATCCAATAAAATTCCCGAAAAATCAACAAAAAAAAAATTATTTTCCCATATATTTTGTATATCTATATATATAAAAGGAAGTGGCGTTAGTACAAACGCGTATAACTCAAGAACGCCTGCACCGATTTGGATGACTGACACAAATTCAGATTATTCTCTGGCCAGAATAGGAGAATATCCAATAAAATTCCCGAAAAATTAAAAAAAAAAAAAAAAAATTATTTTCCCATATATTTTGTATATCTATATATATAAAAGGAAGTGGCGTTAGTACAAACGCGTATAACTCAAGAACGCCTGCACCGATTTGGATGACTGACACAAATTCAGATTGTTCTCTGGTCAGAATAGGAGAATATCCAATAAAATTCCCGAAAAATTAAAAAAAAAAAAATTATTTTCCCATATATTTTGTATATCTATTATATAAAAATGAATGTGTGTGTGTGTGTGTGTATGTGTGTGTGTGTGTGTGTGTTATTTATGGACTCCCAAAGTAATCAACCGATCTTTATGAAATTTTCACAGTACATTCATATGGTATATGCGCTGGTGATAGGGTATACAGACTTTCCGAAAAGTGGGAACTTCCCGGAATATAGGCCCAAATGTGGACCCAGAGTGACCCAGCAAGTCTTTGAGCAATATTGGTATCAAATGAAAGGTGCTGAGTAGGCCTTCAACATAGAGTTATTTTCATTGCGATGCCTAGGCCGGGTCACGAGATATGGGTCAAAACGTGGACCCGGATGACCCCTGAATATTTCCGAGCAACATTGGTATCAAATTAAAGGTGCTGAGCAGGCCTTCAACATAGAGTTATTGTCATTGTGATGCCTAGGCCGGGTCCCGAGTTATGGGTCAAAACGTGGACCCGGATGACCCCTGAATATTTCCGAGCGAAATTTTTTAGCAAATGAAAGGTGTCGAGCAGGGCTTCAACATACAGATATTTTCATTGTTATTTTTTAAGTCGGTTTCTCAGAGATGGTTCAAGTAGTGGGCCCGGAAGGTGATGGATGGTCCCGGTAAAGGTAAAGGTAAAGGTAAAGGTAAAGGTAAAGGTAAAGGTAAAGGTAAAGGTAAAGGTAAAGGTAAAGGTAAAGGTAAAGGTAAAGGTAAAGGTAAAGGTAAAGGTAAAGGTAAAGGTAAAGGTAAAGGTAAAGGTAAAGGTAAAGGTGAAGGTGAAGGTGAAGGTGAAGGTGAAGGTAAAGGTAAAGGTAAAGGTAAAGGTAAAGGTAAAGGTAAAGGTAAAGGTAAAGGTAAAGGTAAAGGTAAAGGTAAAGGTAAAGGTAAAGGTAAAGGTAAAGGTAAAGGTAAAGGTAAAGGTAAAGGTAAAGGTAAAGGTTAAGGTAAAGGTTAAGGTAAAGGTAAAGGTAAAGGTAAAGGCAAAGGTAAAGGTAAAGGTAAAGGTAAAGGTAAAGGTAAAGATAAAGGTAAAGGTAAAGGTAAAGGTAAAGGTAAAGGTAAAGGTAAAGTTAAAAGTAAAGGTAAAGGTAAAGGTAAAGGTAAAGGCAAAGGTAAAGGTAAAGGTAAAGGTAAAGGTAAAGGTAAAGGTAAAGGTAAAGGTAAAGGTAAAGGTAAAGGTAAAGGTAAAGGTAAAGGTAAAGGTAAAGGTAAAGGTAAAGGTAAAGGAAAAAGAAAGAGAAAGAGAAAGGGAAATGTAGATGGAAACCCTCATTATAACATAAAAACATTTTTCGTCGCTGCGAAGCGGGACGGGTATTTGCTAGTCTATATATATAAAAGGAAGTGGCGTTAGTACAAACGCGTATAACTCAAGAACGCCTACACCGATTTGGATGATTGACACCAATTCAGAATGTTCTCTGGCCAGAATAGGAGAATATCCAATAAAATTCCCGAAAAATGCAAAAAAAATTATTTTCCCATTCATTTTGTATATCTATATATATAAAAGGAAGTGGCGTTAGTACAAACGCCTATAACTCAAGAACGCCTGCACCGATCTGGATGATTGACGCAAATTCAGATTGTTCTCTGGCCAGAATAGGAGAATATCCAATAAAATTCCCGAAAAATTAAAAAAAAAAAAAAAAAATTATTTTCCCATATATTTTGTATATCTATATATATAAAAGGAAGTGGCGTTAGTACAAACGCGTATAACTCAAGAACGCCTGCACCGATTTGGATGACTGACACAAATTCAGATTGTTCTCTGGTCAGAATAGGAGAATATCCAATAAAATTCCCGAAAAATGCAAAAAAAAAAAATTATTTTCCCATACATTTTGTATATCTATCTTCTATATATATAAAAGGAAGTGGCGTTAGTACAAACGCCTATAACTCAAGAACGCCTGCACCGATTTGGATGATTGACACAAATTCAGATTGTTCTCTGGCCAGAATAGGAGAATATCCAATAAAATTCCCGAAAAATGGAAAAAAAAAGTTATTTACCCATACATTTTGTATATCTATCTTCTATATATATAAATGGAAGTGGCGTTAGTACAAACGCCTATAACTCAAGAACGCCTGCACCGATTTGGATTATTGACACAAATTCAGATTGTTCTCTGGCCAGAATAGGAGAATATCCAATAAAATTCCCGAAAAATGGAAAAAAAAAAGTTATTTACCCATACATTTTGTATATCTATCTTCTATATATATAAATGGAAGTGGCGTTAGTACAAACGCCTATAACTCAAGAACGCCTGCACCGATTTGGATGATTGACACAAATTCAGATTGTTCTCTGGCCAGAATAGGAGAATATCCAATAAAATTCCCGAGAAATGCAAAAAAAAATTATTTTCCCATACATTTTGTATATCTATCTTCTATATATATAAATGGAAGTGGCGTTAGTACAAACGCCTATAACTCAAGAACGCCTGCACCGATTTGGATGATTGACACAAATTCAGATTGTTCTCTGGCCAGAATAGGAGAATATCCAATAAAATTCCCGAAAAATGCACAAAAAAAAATTATTTTCCTATACATTTTGAGATAGGGATAGGAATAGGGATAGGGATAGGGATAGAGATAGAAATAGAGATAGAGACAGAGATAGAAATAGAGATAGAGATAGAGATAAAGATGGAGATGGAGATGGAGATGGAGATGGAGATGGAAATGGAGATGGAGATGGAGATGGAGATGGAGATGGAGATGGAGATGGAGATGGAGATGGAGATAGAGACAGAGACAGAGACAGGGATAGGAGAAATTAGGTTTGTCGCGGTGAATATATGTATATCTCTTTTGTTCAGAGAATTGACAGTGTTATAGCTTTATAGGAATAAATTTTAGGCAGAACAACGTCTGCCGGGCCAGCTAGTCAAAAATATTTTCTGATTCTTAATTTAAAATATTTTCAAATCAAAGATAATTTTTATTTGTGATTCGTTTCAAAAAAGAATCAGAAATACCCTTTGATTCGTGATTCAAACCATTTTCAAATCAAAGATAAAATTGATTTGTGATTCATTTCTCAAAAGAATCAGAAATACCCTTTGATTCGTGATTCAAACTATTTTCAAATCAAAGATAAAATTGATTTTTGATTCATTTCTCAAAAGAATCAAAAATCTTTTTTTATTCTTGATTCAAACTTGATTTCGAATCAAGATTCTTAATAAATTTTTGAATCAAAAATTAATTTCAAATAAAAAATACTTTAGTACGTGATTCCACCACCCCCGCGAGTTGAAATGCAAAAAATCTAAAATTTCAACAAACGTCTACGTTGTATGGGAGGAAATGCAAGCAGATTTTCGCAGTTGCCTTAGCCAAGCATTTGCGCATACATGTATGTATATACTTACATACATATATATAACGAATAATTGAATGAAAGGATGAATGAATTATGGTTGGGTGTATGCATACAAAAGAATGGTTTCGATATGTAAATATATATGTACATACATTAGGCTGGGTAAATTTTCTAAGCCATACTGTTCGTAGAAAAATCGGATTCTGCATTAAATTCTAAGAAAAATGTCTATGTAATCTACATACTTATGTATGATGTATGTACATATGTACCTACCCCTTAATATGTAAATGTATATACATACATATGTAAATTTCTCTTATACATATCCACATATATGTACTTACTTACGTACTTATACTTTATATATTTTACATACATTGAATGAACCCAATAAAAGAATAAAATAACAGAATTTAACCCTAGAACCATAACGATATTTCATACTACGTTATTACTAATGTACGTAAATTTTACGTAGTGATTATAATCCGCCTGATACAACTCTCATTGTTCTCCATTTTGCAGCCGAAGTTGATTACACTGCTTTACAAACATTTAAATTGAATAAAATACCAAGAAATTCCTGATCTCAAAACTTTTTTTTTAATTTTTTTATGGTTAAACATATGATGATGCGGAATTTTGAGGTTTTCTGGGTATCACTTCATTCAAAAGAATTTTTCTCTAAAGTTACAAGTGCGATAACCACAAGCAGTACCTCGTTCGAAAGGAAATTAAAATACGCTTCTAATAACATACAACTTGTAGCTGTCGAAACAAAACCTCGCTGAGCGATAGCTGGTCAAAAATTTTTTAATTTCTTGCGATTTTTTTTTTAATTTTTTTACTAATTTTTGTTCCAGGTCCAGAGATATAGGTCAAAACGTGGACCCGGATGACCTGGGAATTTTTTGAGCAATATTGATATAAAAAGAAAGGCTTTGAGCAGGGATTTTACATGGAGCTGTACTCATTATGATTCCTAGGTCGGGTCCCCAGATATGGGTCAAAATGTGGACCCGGATGACCCCGGAACGTTTCTGAGCAATAATAATATAATATACTGTCGCGTTTTACAAAAATTACATGAGAATATTACACTTTCATATTAAATACCATATCCTATTTTTCGCTTATTACTAACTATACGTAAATTTTACGTACAGGATTTTTTGGCTTATTACTAACTATACGTAAATTTTACGTATAGGGATTTGCGCCAATCGCTCTCACACCTTCAAATGACAACATTTGTTGTACTTTTATATTCGTGTATACGTAAAAATACATGCTGCAAGCACTGCCGGAGTTAGGTACCGTTACAGTATGATATACTTGTGCAATCACAATTTGAAAATTCTATATACGTAAAATTTACGTACATTATGGTTCTAGGGCAGTGATCTCCACAAAGCCCTTATGGAAGCGCGGGTACCGTTACTTTGAAATAAAAATCATGGCCGACAATAACAGCAAAAAAATTGCGGCCGCCCACTTCCTCCATTATTAAAAGTACACCCGAAAAATTTCGAAAATGTATAAATTGATATTTTTTTTTATGGTGCTGGTGTTGTGCGTTTTTATATTTTTCATTATTAGCGCACGCTTTAATAGTTAAAGTTTAATTTATACATAGGTACTATAAATTTTATACTATAAGTTTTATAGCTAAAACAGCGCCATCTGATTGAATTAATCTCATTAGAAAATATATTGCGTATTTTTAGGCACAAAGAAATAACTCATATGCATACAGGTGAAGCTAATAAAAATGTGTTAAAAAATCTACATAAGTAAATACATATCACACTATTGAATTCCATATCAAATCTTAATTTACAACAATTTGTCTCAGTGTGTAGGCGGCGACTCGCTGTAGCTCGCTTCTGCAGAAAATAAAGAAGAAAAATGGAAGCCAAAAATGGCGTGTACACAAACCCCGTCGGAATTGATTGCTTTGAAAATTCAGGTTTCATTAAATACTTTTAAAAGTGTTCAATATAATAAAATAAACTAACACCATAATTTGTCTTTCAGGTCTGATAGTGAAAAAATTGTTTGATACAAAAAAAATTCCAAAATTATTCCTTTATAAGTAATTTCACATGAATTAATAGTAATTTTGCGCCGCTGTTCCTAATGGGTATAGCATTAAACTTCGTTTGTAGGCGAGAGGATAGAATGCGCGGTCGCGGTGATTTTCGGCGCGCTTGCCTATGCTTAAGCGCGGCACAAAAACAAAAAGCGCGGAAGCGCGATAGCTGTGAAGACCCTTGTTCTAGGGTTAAAAACAAGTAAGGAAGCCTAAGTTCGAGTGGAATCGAACATTAGATACTCAGCTGTATGCTTTCATTGTTTGTTTGCGTCTGATAGAATCACGGTGTATTTTATATAAAGCGAGTGCTGCATAAAGTGGGCGTAACTACGCCTATTTCCAACATTTTTATCAGTCATCCAACTAAGTATATGAATATTATTCTTTGCTCAAAATTTCATTCCTTTATGACTTCTAGTTACAAAGATGTCACGTTACAAATTCCCAAAGGGTGTTCCAGAAATATCTTTGTTAAAAAGTAGGCGTGGTCATAAACCGATTTCAATAAATTTTTGCGTGTCTATTAACACAAGTTATAAAAGTGCATAAACCAAGTTTCGTCATAATATCTCAATTATTTGTCGAGTTATAGGCTAAGAAATCTCGTATATTCCTTTGTCTAAAAAGAGGCGGTGCCACGCGCATTTTCCAAAATTTTTATATTTTTTGTTTCCGGTCTATTGTGGAACTCATGCCACAAAATTTCAATGAATTATCTTTACATTTGACAAAGATATCGCTTAAAATGTTTTTATTAGGCCACTTTATAGTTCCCATGTATAAAAGTGGGCGTGGTCGTCAACCGATCTTAACTATTATCCGTCCAAACGTTTGCCTAAGTAAGTAAATCACGCGTACCAAATTTCATCGATATATCTTCAATGGTTTCTGAGTTATGACATATAAAACTTTCCATGTTTGACCCTTAATAAGTGGGCGTGGCACCGCCCATTTTCCAAAATTTCATCAAATTTCTTCCTAGGGGCCTGAGCTTAACACGTGGGTAAAATTTCATCACTCCAGCTATATTAGTGACTGGGATACCAAATTTCCGATTTTTTCTATATAGGAAAAGTGGGCGTGGTCATGGTCCGATTTCGCCCATTTTCAATACCAACCGTCCCAGTCTCGATACCAACTTGCATTTCAAATTTCATCAAAATATCTCAATTTTTGAGCGAGTTAGAGTGTTTACAGACGGACGGACAGACGGACGGACGGACGTACATGGCTCAATCGATTTCTCTTTTCACCCTGATCATTTTGATATATATAAGTCTATATCTATCTCGATTATTTCATTCTGTTACAATCCACCGTTATGTGATTAAAACTATAATACTCTGTGTACTAGTACAGCTGAGTATAAAAACTACATGTAAAATAAAATAAACAAACAAACGACTACTACGTTTATACTGCAGAATTCGTGAACTCTTAATTTCATGAATTCGAAAATGGTCTCGTTTATGCAGCAATTATGAACTCATGAAATTCAGCTTTTTTAAAAAGTGGCAACGTTCTAACGACATCAGCTGTCAAGGCAGATTTACCAGGTAGACTCGGTGGCGAATTCTGAAACTACTTTTTTTATTTACAAAGGTAGAGTGTAATGTCAAAATCTAAGCGAATTCATATCATGACCAATGGGAATGTGCGAGTAACAAGCGTATTCACAATTTAACCACGGCGAAATATAATTTTGACATTACACTACCAATTACAATAACAAAATTCATTGGACACCTACCTACCTGTTAAATCTGCCTTGACTGAATGAACATGGTCTGGCGTTGCCGGACTTGTACTTCATTATTTCATGAAATGATGGCGAAATTCATGAATAATTTTCGTGAAGAATTGAATTCATGAATATTCGTTTATGCAGCGAAAATTCATGAAATGATTTCTTGAATTTGCCAACGTATAAACGTAGTAGACTGTTCGAGCATTTGAACAACAATTGTTCGGGCTACTCGAAAATGTTCAAAAAAAGCTCTTATAGGAACAAAAAATATTCACAAACATGAATCACATTTCACTGGCTTTGATTTCAATCAAGTATTAGGTACATAACCATTTAATAAATATATCAAATTACTGATATTTTTCTGAGCCATAAATTTGTTTAAGTACATTTTCCTCATTTTGTAAGTATTTAATTCTTAAATTCTAAGCAATTAAAATCATAGTTACATCTAGTTATTAAAATAGATTTCACAGTCTCAATTTGAATTTTTGATTTTTCATCAGTCCATATATTGTTTAAAATTGAATATATCCTTACAGTGCGGGAATTTTAACCCGGTAAACATAAATTTAATTCTACTATTTTTTAAATATTTTTAAAAGGTTTAGCATTTTTCTTAAAATGTTGAAATATATCAACCCATTTTATATCGACTAGATTTTCCCCTTTCACCCATTCCTTTAGTTTGGTTGGAGTCACATAATTCTTAATACTTGTCAACTCATCAAATAATTCGCTGTCATTAATTTGGCGGGGTGCAATAGCGCCGTGCGAAATAAGCCCTTTAAGGCCTTATTACACTATTGAAAGTGAAATAAGGCCTTTATTTCAAATAAAAAAATCCGCGTGTAGCACAGTACAGAATTAAAGTATTAGCGCAACGAGTGCGCATGAGTAGACCGAGCGAGTAAAATAATTCGATACCTTGTGCTGATAGTTTTATTTGTGGGGAGTTTATTCGTGAATTTATTCAGTTGCATATGCAATACACGATTCCATCGATGCACCAATTCCGTACAACCGCTAACTATTTTCCAAATTTTCCTATCGAATTTCAATTTAGGAATTAAAAAAAAAACAACAAAAATTAATTTAAAGAACTATCAAAGTGACTTTGCTGGGACTCGAACCCACGACCCCTAGCATTTTATACACTAAAAATTATTAAATAAGAAGTGTGTACACAACGAAGCACCAATTAGATGAAACTGGTGAGTGTTTTTATTGTTTCTAATCGAATTTTCAATTTTAATTAAATGTAATTACGAAATTTTAAAAATATAAAAATATGTTGTCCATAAAAATAATTTCTTGTCCATTTTTTGATGACCAACTATCATAAGTCTCTATGTACATACATATATACATATGTAGGTAGGTACATGCATAGGTAGTTTCTTATTTTACATTAATTAATTTAATTTAATTTAATTTAATTTAATTTAATTTAATTTAATTTAATTTAATTTAATTTAATTTAATTTAATTTAATTTAATTTAATTTAATTTAATTTAATTTAATTTAATTGAATTTAATTTAATTTGATTTAATTTAATTTAATTTAATTTAATTTAATTTAATTTAATTTAATTTAATTTAATTTAATTTAATTTAATTTAATTTAATTTAATTTAATTTAATTTAATTTAATTTAATTTAATTTAATTTAATTTAATTTAATTTAATTTAATTTAATTTAATTTAATTTAATTTAATTTAATTTAATTTAATTTAATTTAATTTAATTTAATTTGTTGTTTGAATTTGGGCCAATTTGTTTATTTATTACGTTAATAGTTACAAACGCAGATAAGGGAAATAAGACGGTGATGATGTACAAAGAGGATTATATACAACGAATGGAACAATTATTAAATGACAAACACACATATAAAACAATAAGATCCGACCCAACAACTTTTAAGAAAAAACAACAATATTATAAATGACATATATAAATAAAAAAACATTAACCTTATTCTAAAAAAGCAACTAACTTCTCACGCGGCCACAGCACCAAGATTGTATGGATTACCCAAGATCCACAAAGAAAACCTACCACTTCGACCAATTTCCTCCTCAATTAATGTGCCATGCTATAAACTTTCAAAACATATAGGACAAATAATAAAAAATATTACATCGGACACCCTTAACATAAAAAACTCTCAGCAATTAAAAGGAAATATTAAGGATTTAACCATTGAAGAAGACGAAATTCTAATATCATTTGACGTTGTGTCCCTTTTTACAAACATACCAGTGAATCTAGCTATAAACACGATCATGAAACAGTGGGAAAAATTAGAAAAACATACTAATTTGACAAGAAAACAATTTCGAACATGTCTGGAGTTTTGTCTAAGAGAAAACAACTACTTCACATACAACAACACTTTTTATCAACAAGTTTATGGAATGCCGATGGGGAACCCTTTATCTCCCACGGTAGCAGATATAGTACTTGACAAAATAATAGACGACAGCATTGCTGAATTAAAATCAATTGACATATATATAAAACACATAAATAAATATGTAGATGACATATTTGCAATTATAAAGAAAAAAGACGTGGAAGAGATACAAAAGGCATTAAATAGACAACACACAAAAATCCACTTTACAATAGAAATAGAAGAACAAAATAAGCTTCCCTTCCTAGATATTGAGATTATAAAATCGGATCAAAATTAAAAACAAGCTGGTACTCAAAATCCGTCGCATCCTCCAGAATGATAAGTTATCATTCAAACCACCCATGGACCCAAAAAAAGAATACTGCCATAGGTTTTGTACATAAAGTCTTAAGTTTGAGTGATAACGAATACAAAAAATCCAACCAAGTTTGAAAATTAAAAATATTTTGCAAAAAAATGGATACCCTAATGCATTAATAGACGCATGGACAAAAACAACAATGGGGAAAATAAACGGCATACAAAACACCACAAAGCAGAAAAAAGAAGAAGAGAAAAACATATATACAGGAATAACATACATACCAAACCTAACAGGCGGCAAACATTTAGAAAAAATAACCAAAAACAACAACATCAAATTTGCATACAAACCAAACAAAACACTAAACCACATATTCACACAAACCAAAGACAAAATTAACAAGTAAGGAAGCCTAAGTTCGAGTAGAATCGAACATTATATACTCAGCTGTATGCTTTAAATGTTTGTTTGCGTTTGATGGAAACACGGTGAACTTTATATAAAGCGAGTGCTGCATAAAGTGGGCGTAGCCACGCCCATTTTCTAAATTTTTATCAGTCATCCAACTAAGCTTATGAATATTATTCTTTGTGCAAAATTTCATCCCTTTATGACTTCCTGTTACAAAGATGTCACGTTACAAATTCCCAAAGGGTGTTCCAGAAATATCTTTGTTAAAAAGTAGGCGTGGTCATAAACCGATTTCAATAAATTTTTGCGTGTCTATTAACACAAGTTATAAAAGTGTATAAACCAAGTTTCGTCATAATATCTCAATTATTTGTCGAGTTATGGGCTCCGAAATCTCGTTGATTCCTTTGTCTGAAAAGAGGCGGTGCCACGCCCATTTTCCGAAATTTTTCTATTTTTTGTTTCCGATCTATTGTAGAACTCATGCCACAAAATTTCAATGAATTATCTTTATATTTGACAAAGATATCGCTTAAAATGTTTTTATTAGGCCACTTTATAATACCCATATATAAAAGTGGGCGTGGTCGTCAACCGATTTCGCTAAAATTTTGAACATCTATTACTACAAGTAGTGAAAGTGTATACACCAAGTTTCGTCATAATATATCGATTGCTTGTCGAGTTATGGGCTCAGAAATCTCGTATATTCCTGCTTCTAAAAGGAGGCGGTGCCACGCCCATTTTCCAAAATTTTTGTATTTTTTGTTTTATGTCCATAGTTGGACACCTTCCATAAAATTTCAATGATATATCTTTATATTTGACAGAGATATCGCTTAAAATGTTTTTATTAGGTCACTTTATAATACCCATATATAAAAGTGGGCGTGGTCGTCAACCGATTTTGGCAATTTTTCGTCCAAACATTTGCCTAAGTAAGTATATCACGCCTACCAAATTTCATCGATATATCTTCAACCGTTTCTGAGTTATGACATATAAAACTTTCCATGTTTGACCCTTAATAAGTGGGCGTGGCACCGCCCATTTTCCAAAATTTTACCATATTTCTTCATTAGGGCCTGAGCTCAATACGTGTGTGAAATTTTATCACTCTAGCTCTATTAGTGACTGAGATACAAAATTTCCGATTTTTACTATATAGGGGAGGTGGGCGAGCACCTGACTCAGAAAGGCCACACAGCAGATTTTGACAATACGCGAATTTTGGACATTGAAAGAAGAGAAAAGAAGAGAATGACACTGGAAAGTTTACGAATACAACAGAAAATAGAAAAAGCAATAAATTATAAAGAAGACGTGGACAATATAAACTGCGCTTATGTGACAGCATTGACAATTAATGGAAGAACCGCCGCACACTGGGGCCACTTATATATATGAGGACGCTCAAAATTCTGAAATCAACTTTTTTACATCAGAATCGCTTTATCTGCACTAAAGCTGTTAATCTATAGCATCTTAACCCATTGACGGCCATGAGTTAAACCGTTGGTGACATATGTTTTTTATTTTAGTTTCGAGTTTAATTTTCTTGAATCAGAATCGGTATATCGATACTAAAATAGTAAATCCCAAGAATTTTAACCCCTTAACGACCACGCATTAACCCATTTTTAACCAAATTTTTTCACTTAATTCTTAGATCAAAATATTTAAATCATATTAGTTGTATCTACACTAAAACCAGTAATCTTTGGAATCTTAACCCATTAACGGCCATGAATTAACCTATTGGTGACCAGTTTTTTTTAAGATCTGTAAATAAATTATTTAAATCACAATTGGTATGTCTGTGGTATGGTGGCCGCAGTGGTGGAGTGGGTAGAGTGCTCGCCTGCTATGCCAGGTGTG
The DNA here is from genome assembly GCA_960531455.1 of Urophora cardui. Classification (NCBI taxonomy): domain Eukaryota; kingdom Metazoa; phylum Arthropoda; class Insecta; order Diptera; family Tephritidae; genus Urophora; species Urophora cardui. Next base: position 97,449,875 of record OY482672.1, read on the forward strand.
GTTTTTGATTCAAACTTTACCTTTGTAAACCTTATCTGCTATCTGATTCCTAAAGCATATAGTAACTTGGCTTTCTTACGTCGGTATGGAAGAGAATTTAGAGATCCGTATACCAGTGGCCGCAGTGGTGGAGTGGGTAGAGTGCTCGCCTGCTATGCCAGAGGTCTCGGGTTCAAACCACGGTCCGAGCCAAACAAATTTTTCTAATTAGTAAAAATCCAATTATTGGGTTTTTTAAGAGCAGCGGTCACCCCTCGGCAGTGGGCGGCATACCCTCCGAGAGTATTTCTGCCATGAAAAAGCTTCTCACAAAAAATGCATTCGCCGTTCGGAGCCGGCTTAAAACTGTAGGTCCACCCAATTAGTAGGAAAAACAAAAAGGAGCACACCTAGAATTGGGAGAGAAGCTCGGCCATAAAACTCGTCAGAGTTATAATAGCGCCATTGTATATTATTATTATATAATTTAATTTAATTTAATTTAATTTAATTTAATTTAATTTAATTTAATTTAATTTAATTTAATTTAATTTAATTTAATTTAATTTAATTTAATTTAATTTAATTTAATTTAATTTAATTTAATTTAATTTAATTTAATTTAATTTAATTTAATTTAATTTAATTTAATTTAATTTAATTTAATTTAATTTAATTTAATTTAATTTAATTTAATTTAATTTAATTTAATTTAATTTAATTTAATTTAATTTAATTTAATTTAATTTAATTTAATTTAATTTAATTTAATTTAATTTAATTTAATTTAATTTAATTTAATTTAATTTAATTTAATTTAATTTAATTTAATTTAATTTAATTTAATTTAATTTAATTTAATTTAATTTAATTTAATTTAATTTAATTACATATCGACCCCTTTGTGCGACTTTAAATTGAAAATTCGATTAGAAACAAAAAAAAAACACTCATCGGTTTCATCTAATTGGTGCTTTGTTGTGTACACACCAACCTTATTTAAACATTTTTAGTATAGAAAAATGCTAGGAGTCGCAAGTTCGAGTCTCAGCAAAGTCAAAATTAAACATTTTTTAAATTAATTTTAATCATTTTTTTTAATTTCCTAAATTCAAATTGTGAAAAATCTTAACGATTGTAGAAAATTGGTGCATCGATGGAATCGGTGTAATGCATATGCAACTAAATAAATTCGCGAATAAACTCCCCACAAATAAAACTATCAGCACAACGAGTGCGCAAGAGTAGAGGAACAAGTAAAGCTACTTCGATACGAAAAAGCAACTCTGAGTGGTTAAATTAGTACATTCACTCCAGTGATGCCATTTTCACTTCAATCGAAGTTTTTCACTTCACTTTTATGCCTGTCACTTCGACACTTCCTCCTTCCCAAAATCACTTCGATTTTGACCAATCAGAATTAATTTAATTTATTTAATTTAACGAGCACAGGCCCAGGTTATATTTTATTTTTTATTTTTTAGAAACTAGAAAAAAACTTTTTAAGCATGGATGTAACTACAGCTGTTTCACCTTAGATCCCTCTAAGACTCATCAGCAGGGTACGGAAAAGCTCACTCACGAACGCTCAAAAACACGTTCTTCTCAAATCACAAACAAATATTCAAAGAAAAACGTATAACCACTCAAATAGTGAGCGAACTAACGCACAACAGCCATCGATCGCTCATAGCGGTGGCGATAAACTCAATGCATAAATTCACTCAAAAATGAATTAAGTATCATAAAATTTTTCTGGTAAATTCGCTCTTTGAGTTTATCATTTTATGCGTTCATGAGCGCTCATTGAGTTTATCATTTTATGCGTTGGCAAGGGTTTTTGTGTGGTTTAAGCAGCTAATGGCATTATGAAGGCGCAGTTTTTTAATGATGGCGTGCGTTTATTAGACCATAAATATGATGTACATATGTATGCATGTATGTATGTATGTATGTTTGTACATACCCTGTAAAAAAGTGTGCGACGAGTCTCTAAAAAGATTTGTCCGGGAGCGCTCTCTTTCGGGTACAATTAGTCTACAATTGTTCCCAATTGTACCCGAACGGGTACATATGTATACTAATTGTAGACGAATTGTACCCGAAAGGGTATCAAACGGGTACAATTAGTCGCACAAATGGATGTGTCGCATTTGCTACCTGTTCGGGTACAAAACGGGTACAATTGTGCGCTTTTGCTACCCGTTCGGGTACAAACTGGGTACAATTAGTCTCTTCATAGGACATGCTCAAACAAAAGAGAACACTTCAACCCATATAAAGAGATACAAATGGGTAGTAATCGCATGCTCCCTTGCGAGTTGTCCCGGATGTATCCCGGAGTGATCGCATTTTTTGCAGGGTATGTACATATGCATGCATGTGGGGACGTATATATGTATGTACATATGAATGTGTGTACATATTTAAAATATTTTTTTTCTTTTTTTTTTTTTCAATTCAATAATTTATTTCGTCTATGATATACAATCTTACAGACTAGAGCAAAAGTAAAAATAAAACAATGAGTAAACCTAAAGTTTAAGAATAATACAGAGCAAGCGAACTTTTAAATGAAGATCTAGAAGATGAAAAATCAATATTAACGACCCTTGAAATATTATTAAATTCTATAAGTGCTCTTAATATTGGAGCTAAAGAAAGGTAATTTGCTTTAATAGTATTGAAATGAAAAGGTAGTGGAAAACGTAAAATTCTATGAGGAACATTGAAATTGATAAGCTCAAGCAGATCGGGACAATCAATATTACCACATACTATATCAAAAATAAACATTAGAGATTGAATAATTCTTCTGTTTTCAAGAGATTGAATATTAATTAATTTACACCGGGCGGAATAAGGTGGAAGCGGATCAGAAAAATTAAGAGTCTGTAACGCAAATTTTAGAAATTTTCTTTGTACTCGTATTCGTGACTTATGGCAAACATAAATCGGGCTCCAAATAACTGAGGCATATTCGAGTTTAGATCTAACTAGCGAGTTAAAGAGGGTCTTTCTGGTATAATAATAATAATAATACAATGGCGCTATTATAACTCTGACGAGTTTTATAGCCGAGCTTCTCTCCCAATTCGAGGTGTGCTCCTTTTTGTTTTTCCTACTAATTGGGTGGACCTACAGTTTTATGCCGGCTCCGAACGGCGAATGCATTTTTTGTGAGAAGCTTTTTCATGGCAGAAATACACTCGGAGGGTATGCCGCCCACTGCCGAGAGGTGACCGCTGCTCTTAAAAAACCCAATAATTGGATTTTTACTAATTAGAAAAATTTTTTGGTGTTTTGCTCGGACCGTGGTTTGAACCCGAGACCTCTGGCATAGCAGGCGAGCACTCTACCCACTGCACCACAGCGGCCACTGGTATACGGATCTCTAAATTCTCTTCCATACCGACGTAAGAAAGCCAAGTTACTATATGCTTTAGGAATCAGATAGCAGATAAGGTTTACAAAGGTAAAGTTTGAATCAAAAACCACACCTAAGTCAGCAAAATTTTGTAGTGAGGCTAGATTTTGGTTTTGAATATAATATTTGGAAAGAAATTTATTAGAAGATCTTGAGAAAGATATGTGGAAACATTTATTTATATTGAGTTCTAAATTATTATTACGGCTCCAAGTAATTAAATTATTTATATCATGCTGGATAAGCAAAATATCAGACGCACAAGTTATTTTACGGAAAAGTTTAAGATCATCTGCATATAGCAAAAATCTGGAATATTTGAAACAAGAGCCAATATCATTAATGAAAAGAATGAATAAAAGTGGATCAAGAATACTCCCCTGCGGTACTCCAGAGGTAGCGGCAAAAGAGTGGGATTTACAGTTTTCGATTTCAACAAATAAAGTTTTATCTGTAAGGTAAGAAGCAATCCAAGAAAGAAATGCAGAATGAAAGCCTAGCATTTTAAGTTTCCGCAATAAAATGGCATGTGAAACCTTGTCAAATGCTTTTGAAAAGTCTGTGTAGATAGTATCTACTTGTGACCCATTTTTAAATGCCGATAAGCAATATTCGGTGAAAACTGCTAGATTAGTTACTGTGGAACGTCCACTGATAAATCCATGTTGATTTGGCTCAACAATGCTTTTACATACAAAGGATAGCTTGTCCTTAACTATTTTTTCAAAAAGTTTAAAGCAAACTGATAATTTGGAAATCGGTCTATAGTTTGCGACATTATGTTTGCAACCGGACTTAAAGATTGGGGTGATGGATGCCACCTTCCAACGATTGATAAAAACTCCTGACGATAGCGAGAGATTAAAAATTTTGCACAGAGGCACCGAAATAGATAAGCTACATAACCCATCATTGTCACATTTAAAAGAAGATTGAATAGTAGAAATCGCATTTATAACGTCAATTTCAGAGATGGATAGTGATCCAAAATCTAAAGCTCCAGAAGAAGCATCATGAAGACACGTACTATTGTCAGAAAAATCGTCAGTAGAAAAATTTGACTTAAAAAAGAGCGCAAAAAGTTCAACAGTATCAACTAAAGACTGCGAGGAGACTCCATTGAATTTCATACAAGTTGGGATATTAAAAGACCCTTTTTTGGAGCGAACGAAATTCCAGAAAGCCTTGGGATTTTCTTTAGGTCAGATTCAAACTTGCAAATATACCGGTTAAAAAGGAGTTTGTCGAGAGTGTTAAATTGCTTAACACATGTCAGATAATTATACTTCAAACTAATATCATTAATATTGGATTTATGATATTTGTATGCTTTATTCCTTTTATTTTTTAACTTTTTAAGCTCCGCGGTATACCAAGGAAGTTTGTGTATCCTCGGAGGGAGTAAAGAAACTTTCTGAGCAAGTATGTTCAAAATTGTTTGAAGGAATTGTTCAAAGCATTCTCCTACATCTGCCGAGCTGAGAAGATAATTCCAATCGACATCAGATAAGGTACGATCTAAATCGATAAAATCGGCTTTACGAAAGTCGAAACGCATCTCCTTCTCACAATCAATTGCAATGCCCTCAAAGAAATCAATAGGGGAATTCGCTATCCCTAGCAAGATAGCAAGATAGCACGGATTGCAAATATGCTAGACCAAAATATGCTACACATCGAGAGCACCCCATTGCACAGTCGTAGGAAATTTTAAGAAGCAGCTTTTCTTTTTAGCCAAAGGGACGCGTTCACCACTCACTTTTTAAAAAATAAATCATTTTATTTTAGTAAATTTAATAAATACACACAAAACACAACATTTTAAGCAAAATTCGGATGCTCAAATTGAAATTGAAATTAGCAATTGGTAAATGTCAGCTGACACAGGGTCGCAATTAATTTCCTACACTTCATAGCAAATAAATATACATAGGTTTTGGTGTAGCATATTTTTGAGGTCTAGCATATTTCTGTGCGCCTATATTTTGTTGTTGTGCGTTGTAAAACTTTGCAATCCGTGCAATCCGTGCTACGTGCTAGGGTTATGCTATGGATAGCGAATACCCCTAATATTTATTATAATAGAGTTATGATGCATATCCGTTTTAGCGATCGGCGCAACGCATTCAAATAGCTCGTATATTAAATTTTCATCAGCAAAGACTAAATCTAGGATCTTAAGCAAACTGTTGAAAATATTATTAACTTGAATCATATTTATGCTGAATAGACTATCTAGTAGATTGATTTCAAACGTTCTATTGACATTGGTGGGTTTTAAAATACCATTACCTTGTAAGTCAGACCAACCAATATCAGATAGATTAAAATCACCCAAAACGCAAAATCACCCCAAAAAAAAATGGTCTTGAGAGCTCAATAATAAAGTAGTTAGCAAAAGTTACAGTTAGGGTTATCTTCGTAAAGACTAACGATATTTACAACATGAGCATTATACAAATTTTCGGAACTATTGGGTGGAATATATGATACACAAATAAATAAATGCAGATACATAATTGATCTAAAAGAGAATCATTATTACAGAGTTTATATTGCGTGGTAGATAAATTTCTTCTTATAGCAATTAGAACTCCACCTCCTTTTGAATGACCAGTTTTATCTGGATCTCTATCCTTACGATAGGTTTGGAATAGCCTTGGATCAAAATATTCCTCATCGAAAAAGTCACTGTAAGCCAGGTTTCGACAAAAACATACACATCATAATCAGCCCGACATGTTGATAAATATACGTCTTTCGATTTAGTTCGCATTCCAGACATGTTTTGGAAGTAATAGATAATAAATATGTACATATGATACAAAGTGAATAATGAAATAAAATGCAAGACTGAAAAAAAAACTATGAAAAGTAAAAAAAAAAAAAAATTAAAAGGCATGAGAGTTGCACATTACTACACCCACTACACTAAAATTTAATGTGCTACGAAACTGCATACTTAGAGTTTTTACCTCCGATTTTGAAATATTTACCAATTTCTTCCAAATCATGAATTTACAGAATTGTCGTTAAATCATTCAAATTTTTATTACAAACTATCAAATGAATCTTATCGAAAGCTTTCTTATAAATATTTTAGAAATACCTACTGTATGGTGAAATCTTTTTTTTCACTACAAGTTTGTTATTTTTATTTGTTGCTTCTGTTACTGAACGTATCTCAACTATTATTAAGCAATACGCATACATTTTTGTACTTGCCTTATTTTTTTTTTTTACTAAGAGTACCTACATGGGATTAATCCATGGAGTACCTACATGGGATTAATCCATGGATTAGGTACTAAAATTAATGAAATTTAATAATCGCTGAACAGATTTGAACGACTGCCAATTCAATTTGATTATTAGGATTACATACACATATAAGTAAGCTTTTCTTTAATAAAAATAAAATAATAAAATTTTTCTAGCGCAATCGCCAACATGTTGTGTTGCGTTCAATGTCTATTTATTACTAGATCGTGCACGTTCAAACGAGCATGCATACATACGTACATACATACATACATACAAATGTACGCACTTGCTTCGTCGTTATCGCAATATACATACATTCGGTTTTTGTAGCAATGTTCGGCTAACTACGAGCCGATGCAGATAAACTGGTCGCTTGCATGGGTCTATGTTTATGATCACTTTGAAAGTATTCCTACCTACCACAAAATGGATCATATACCCCTATGATTTTTACAGGGGATGCCCACACAAACACAGTCTCATTTTGTCGTAGTGTTGATGCATGGCGTTTGGTCGCTAGAAACGTGAGTTGCCACTTCCCTGTAATGGCACCGAACTGAGGTGTTTTTTGTTTGCTAATGATGATTTTAGGCTAATGATAATTTTCCACCTTTGTTATTTAAAATACTTGTACGTAAATGCATCTCTCACTCAAATGATAAATATAAATATACAGCCTTGCCCAAAAGTATTAGACACCAATGTTTCTGTAAAAATCATATTCATCGTATGTATGTGAAAATATAATAAATATCCCAATATGCAAAATACATTTGTTAGAAGTTTACAATAAACTTACTTCAGTAAGCAAAACGTTTCGAAAATCTTTAATATAAAACTTGTAATTCATTTAATAGTAATTGCTGAATCAACGAAAAGGAACCCTAATTCTACAATCAAAAAAAAATTTCTCTCGATCAAAGACATAATTTTCCTTATTTTGAATACGCGTCCCAATACAAAATTTTCTTTGTTTTGTGTAAATTTTCTCAAAAATGTGGAAAAACCATAAAAAAACATTCAAACAAATTCGTTGCCATGGGGATTTATATGGGAATTTAATTTCTCAAAATTAAAGAAATCAAGTCTTCAAAACAAGGAAAGTTGGGAATGGAATGGCGCTTAAAGAATTTTTCATTATTTTAATGTATGAATTTTTTCAAAAGAAGTATATGAAACCATGGTAACGCATGTAACAACAATATTTTATAAACCTTTTAACATGTTTTAAGGAAAATTTACTCAAAACAAAGAAGGTAGTGTTCAAAATAGGTAAACAATTTCTTTGACCCCTCCATATATTTTTTTCTCTCAGTGTATAATTGCATTTCACGTTTGGAAAGAAATTCTTAATAAACATTTTTATACAATGTTTTGTAAACGTGATTTGAAAAATTTCTCCCAAACAAAAAAAAAATGCGCTACTCGGGACTCGAACCTACGCTCCTTGGTCCGTAGGCAGCATATCTCACCATTATGCTACAATCATATTCGGAATTAGAGTTTTTGACAATAAAGAACTCTAATTCGTGCACGTCATCACACATTGTGGACATTTTCGCAAATACAAATTATTTACATGCATTCATAATTGCGCATAACGGTTACGTAGCTGGCAACCACGAGCTAAAATTCAGAAGAAAAACAACCAACGGCAAAGTCGACTGAAGCAGTGCTTTGCTACGTCACGTTAGTATACATATATGGCTCTGCGACAGCGCTGTGCTCGCGAGCAGCTTCGTGGGCACCTATGTTTTAGAACCTTTTTTGCGCCCCACAGTCACCCATTCGTTATTTCCACCAACAACATCATCAGTAGTTTGAGAAAGAGAAACAGCGTTAGCGGCAGAATTTGTATTTGTCGATCGCTGTGTAGATCCAACAAACGCAGAATTAGCAAGCAAAAGAGATGATGAGTTAATTGTAGGTGGCGCAGCCAACGCAGCAGGCGCAGCAGATACAGTAAGTGCAGCGTCACTAGAACAGGGCGGCTTGGCAGACTTCACACCAACAGCAACATCAGCGGAGACAACAGAATTGAGAGCGAGAACACCAGTAGGACGTGGAGAGTTAGCATTTGGCGCTTTTTTCATCGCTGATTCACTCAATTTAGATTTCGAGCGAGTAACAATAGCGTTGTTGTTGTTTGCTGATAAAACATTATCACAGCCGAGAAAAGATATTAGAAATTGTTTAATTTTATCAATTTCGGCAAGCATCTCAATAAATTTTGCTTTTGAAGCAGATTCGTGCACACACTGCGCGGCACATTCAGCACAGCACAGCATTTTAGTAAATAAAACGACAGTAAATAATGATTAAATACAGAGCAATGTAAAAACACGTCTATTCACTCAGTTATCTCACTCACTATATGAACATTTACAATTTTTTAAGATTAAACATAAGTAGCGAATAAAGTGTAGGGATGTTCAAATGAACTTAATTTTTTATTTTAATTTATTTAATTTAACGAGCACAGGCCCAGGTTATATTTTATTTTTTATTTTTTAGAAACTAGAAAAAAACTTTTTAATCATACAATAATATGTAAATATGTATGTACATATGTATGTGCATAAGTTAGAAACGAATTATAGTAGGAAAGGAACTAGCAACAAATTTTCTATCAGATATCGAAGGCAGGCAATAGCTTAGCGGTTAGAACTGTAGTTATTGTACTGCAAGGTGCGTAAGTTCGAGTCTTGGCAGAAGCAAAAGTAACCTGATGAGTCTTAAAGGGATCTAAGGTGAAACAGCTGTAGTTACATCCATGCTTAAAAAGTTTTTTTTCCAGTTTCTAAAAAATAAAAAATAAAATATAACCTGGGCCTGTGCTCGTTAAACTAAATAAATTAAAACAAAAAATTAAGTTCATTTGAACATCCCTACACTCAAAAAAAAAAAATTTCTCTCGATCAAAGACATAATTTTCCTTATTTTGAACACGCGTCCCAATACAAAATTTTCTTTTTTTTTGTGTAAATTTTCTCAAAAATGTGGAAAAAACATAAAAAAACATTCAAACAAATTCGTTGCCATGGGGATTTGTATGGGAATTTAATTTCTTAAAATTAAAGAAATCAAGTCTTCAAAACAAGGAAAGTTGGGAATGGAATGGCGCTTAAAGAATTTTTCATTATTTTAATGTATGAATTTTTTCAAAACAAGTATATGAAACCATGGTAACGTATGTAACAACAATATTTTATAAACCTTTTAACATGTTTTAAGGAAAATTTACTCAAAACAAAGAAAGTAGTGTTCAAAATAGGTAAACAATTTCTTTGACCCCTCCATATATTTTTTTTCTCTCAGTGTACACTTTATTCGCTACTTATGTTTAATCATACAATAATATGTAAATATGTGCATAAGTTAGAAACGAATTATAGTAGGAAAGAAACTAGCAACAAATTTTCTATCAGATGTCGAAGGCAGGCAATAGCTTAGCGGTTAGAACTGTAGTTATTGTACTGCAAGGTGCGCAAGTTCGAGTCTTGGCAGAAGCAAAAGTAACCTGATGAGTCTTAGATGGATCTAAGGTGAAACAGCTGTAATTAATTTACTTTTATAATTTATTCTTAAAAATTCTAATAAAAGTTGCATATGTACTACATATGTATGTAGGTAGGTGTTTATACAATCATAAGATATGGCATCACTCATTGAGAGGTGAATGACACATTATATTTCCACCCCATGCCCAATGGTCTTTTAGGTGTAGCAAGGTGCAAATCCTTTGCCATTTGGGTGGCGTTCTGAACTGCTGGAGTCATGCCCACAAAGATTACAACAAAGAATTCGATCTGTGATGCATTAAATGGACTATTTAGCTTTGGGTGGAAACATGATGGTTTAAGGAAGTGCAACTTGGTAAAGCGTTGGTCTGTTATATTCGCTAAAGGACACATTGACTGTTATGAAGTACAGGGATATTTAGCAGAATCTTAAGCTGTCATATTGCCAAGGAAACATGTCATATATTTTAATGTGCTACGAAACTGCATACTTAGAGTTTTTACCTCCGATTTTGAAATATTTACCAATTTCTTCCAAATCATGAATTTACAGAATTGTCGTTAAATCATTCAAATTTTTATTACAAACTATCAAATGAATCTTATCGAAAGCTTTCTTATAAATATTTTAGAAATACCTACTGTATGGTGAAATCTTTTTTTTCACTACAAGTTTGTTATTTTTATTTGTTGCTTCTGTTACTGAACGTATCTCAACTATTATTAAGCAATACGCATACATTTTTGTACTTGCCTTATTTTTTTTTTTTACTAAGAGTACCTACATGGGATTAATCCATGGAGTACCTACATGGGATTAATCCATGGAGTAGGTACTAAAATTAATGAAATTTAATAATCGCTGAACAGATTTGAACGACTGCCAATTCAATTTGATTATTAGGATTACATACACATATAAGTAAGCTTTTCTTTAATAAAAATAAAATAATAAAATTTTTCTAGCGCAATCGCCAACATGTTGTGTTGCGTTCAATGTCTATTTATTACTAGATCGTGCACGTTCAAACGAGCATGCATACATACGTACATACATACATACATACAAATGTACGCACTTGCTTCGTCGTTATCGCAATATACATACATTCGGTTTTTGTAGCAATGTTCGGCTAACTACGAGCCGATGCAGATAAACTGGTCGCTTGCATGGGTCTATGTTTATGATCACTTTGAAAGTATTCCTACCTACCACAAAATGGATCATATACCCCTATGATTTTTACAGGGGATGCCCACACAAACACAGTCTCATTTTGTCGTAGTGTTGATGCATGGCGTTTGGTCGCTAGAAACGTGAGTTGCCACTTCCCTGTAATGGCACCGAACTGAGGTGTTTTTTGTTTGTTGCATAATTAATAAATAATAATTGCATTTCACGTTTGGAAAGAAATTCTTAATAAACATTTTTATACAATGTTTTGTAAACGTGATTTGAAAAATTTCTCCCAAACAAAAAAAAAATGCGCTACTCGGGACTCGAACCTACGCTCCTTGGTCCGTAGGCAGCATATCTCACCATTATGCTACAATCATATTCGGAATTAGAGTTTTTGACAATAAAGAACTCTAATTCGTGCACGTCATCACACATTGTGGACATTTTCGCAAATACAAATTATTTACATGCATTCATAATTGCGCATAACGGTTACGTAGCTGGCAACCACGAGCTAAAATTCAGAAGAAAAACAACCAACGGCAAAGTCGACTGAAGCAGTGCTTTGCTACGTCACGTTAGTATACATATATGGCTCTGCGACAGCGCTGTGCTCGCGAGCAGCTTCGTGGGCACCTATGTTTTAGAACCTTTTTTGCGCCCCACAGTCACCCATTCGTTATTTCCACCAACAACATCATCAGTAGTTTGAGAAAGAGAAACAGCGTTAGCGGCAGAATTTGTATTTGTCGATCGCTGTGTAGATCCAACAAACGCAGAATTAGCAAGCAAAAGAGATGATGAGTTAATTGTAGGTGGCGCAGCCAACGCAGCAGGCGCAGCAGATACAGTAAGTGCAGCGTCACTAGAACAGGGCGGCTTGGCAGACTTCACACCAACAGCAACATCAGCGGAGACAACAGAATTGAGAGCGAGAACACCAGTAGGACGTGGAGAGTTAGCATTTGGCGCTTTTTTCATCGCTGATTCACTCAATTTAGATTTCGAGCGAGTAACAATAGCGTTGTTGTTGTTTGCTGATAAAACATTATCACAGCCGAGAAAAGATATTAGAAATTGTTTAATTTTATCAATTTCGGCAAGCATCTCAATAAATTTTGCTTTTGAAGCAGATTCGTGCACACACTGCGCGGCACATTCAGCACAGCACAGCATTTTAGTAAATAAAACGACAGTAAATAATGATTAAATACAGAGCAATGTAAAAACACGTCTATTCACTCAGTTATCTCACTCACTATATGAACATTTACAATTTTTTAAGATTAAACATAAGTAGCGAATAAAGTGTAGGGATGTTCAAATGAACTTAATTTTTTATTTTAATTTATTTAATTTAACGAGCACAGGCCCAGGTTATATTTTATTTTTTATTTTTTAGAAACTAGAAAAAAACTTTTTAATCATACAATAATATGTAAATATGTATGTACATATGTATGTGCATAAGTTAGAAACGAATTATAGTAGGAAAGGAACTAGCAACAAATTTTCTATCAGATATCGAAGGCAGGCAATAGCTTAGCGGTTAGAACTGTAGTTATTGTACTGCAAGGTGCGTAAGTTCGAGTCTTGGCAGAAGCAAAAGTAACCTGATGAGTCTTAAAGGGATCTAAGGTGAAACAGCTGTAGTTACATCCATGCTTAAAAAGTTTTTTTTCCAGTTTCTAAAAAATAAAAAATAAAATATAACCTGGGCCTGTGCTCGTTAAACTAAATAAATTAAAACAAAAAATTAAGTTCATTTGAACATCCCTACACTCAAAAAAAAAAAATTTCTCTCGATCAAAGACATAATTTTCCTTATTTTGAACACGCGTCCCAATACAAAATTTTCTTTTTTTTTGTGTAAATTTTCTCAAAAATGTGGAAAAAACATAAAAAAACATTCAAACAAATTCGTTGCCATGGGGATTTGTATGGGAATTTAATTTCTTAAAATTAAAGAAATCAAGTCTTCAAAACAAGGAAAGTTGGGAATGGAATGGCGCTTAAAGAATTTTTCATTATTTTAATGTATGAATTTTTTCAAAACAAGTATATGAAACCATGGTAACGTATGTAACAACAATATTTTATAAACCTTTTAACATGTTTTAAGGAAAATTTACTCAAAACAAAGAAAGTAGTGTTCAAAATAGGTAAACAATTTCTTTGACCCCTCCATATATTTTTTTTCTCTCAGTGTACACTTTATTCGCTACTTATGTTTAATCATACAATAATATGTAAATATGTGCATAAGTTAGAAACGAATTATAGTAGGAAAGAAACTAGCAACAAATTTTCTATCAGATGTCGAAGGCAGGCAATAGCTTAGCGGTTAGAACTGTAGTTATTGTACTGCAAGGTGCGCAAGTTCGAGTCATGGCAGAAGCAAAAGTAACCTGATGAGTCTTAGATGGATCTAAGGTGAAACAGCTGTAATTAATTTACTTTTATAATTTATTCTTAAAAATTCTAATAAAAGTTGCATATGTACTACATATGTATGTAGGTAGGTGTTTATACAATCATAAGATATGGCATCACTCATTGAGAGGTGAATGACACATTATATTTCCACCCCATGCCCAATGGTCTTTTAGGTGTAGCAAGGTGCAAATCCTTTGCCATTTGGGTGGCGTTCTGAACTGCTGGAGTCATGCCCACAAAGATTACAACAAAGAATTCGATCTGTGATGCATTAAATGGACTATTTAGCTTTGGGTGGAAACATGATGGTTTAAGGAAGTGCAACTTGGTAAAGCGTTGGTGTGTTATATTCGCTAAAGGACACATTGACTGTTATGAAGTACAGGGATATTTAGCAGAATCTTAAGCTGTCATATTGCCAAGGAAACATGTCATATATTTTCTTGACCTCGCGGGAACGCTTCACTTCGACTTACTTCGAATCACTTCGATTTTTAGCCGCTTCGCTTCCCTCGAAAATTGTGCTGACAACACTGGCTACGCTTTAGTGTATGTATGTATGTATGTATTGGCAAATATCAAACTTGTTACTTGTTGCTTTGCATACGTGAGTGTTTAAATTCTAAGATGCGTTTTCATGAAATGGTAAGTATAAATACCTCAAGAAAGCAATGAACATAAAGTTGAATGTAACATTATATTCTGTCGTTCGACTGAATGTTATGTTAATGTAATGGGCACAGCAGCAAAGAGCAAGCAGTGGAGGTTAAGAAGCATACAATATGTATGTATAAAGAATTGTACTCAGTGTTGATGATAAAGTGATACGTACATATGTATGTAAAAAATGTGTATGAATATTTGGAATGGATGGAGGTCGTCCATTGCTTGTTTGTTTTTATAGGCGCAAGATGGCTGTTATTTCCGGTCACAACAACTTCCTTCCGTTGCATCCCAAACGAATTTCAAATTTCTTACTTACTTACTTAATTGGCACGTAACCGTCTAGACGATTCTGGTCGAGTTCAATAAAGCGCGCCAGCTATTTCTGTTTCGCGCAGCATGGCGCCACTTGGGAATACCTAGGGAGTCAGCATCACTGTCAACCTGATCTTCCCAACGTAGTGGAGGCCTCCCTTTTCTTCTGCGTTCAGCGGGTTTCGATAAAAATACTTTCTTGGCTGGAGCACCTTCGGCCATTCTCACGACATGACCTGCCCAGCGCAGCCGCTGGATCTTTTTTCGCTGAACAATGTCGATGTCTGCGTACAGCTCGTCGTTAAATCTCCGTCGATACTCGCCCTCGCTAACGCGCAAAGGTCCATAAATCCTCCGAAGAACTTTCCTCTCGAATACTCCAAGCGCCATCTCATCTGCTTTTGATATAGTCCATGCTTCTGCGCCATACATGAGGACTGGAACGATGAGTGTCTTGTAGAGTGTGATTTTGGTTCGTCGAGAGAGGACTTTACTTTTCAATTGCCTACTTAGTCCAAAGTAGCATTTATTGGCAAGAGTTATTCTTCGTTGGATTTCAGTGCTGACATTATTTTTGGTGTTAATGCTGGTTCCCAAATAGACGAAGTCCTTAACTGTTTCGAATTTGTAGCTATCAACAGTGACGTGGCTGCCAAGGCGTGCTTTTTCTTTGTGTGTTGACAGAAGGTACTTCGTCTTGTCGTCGTTGACCGCCAAACCCATTTTCTTAGCCTCTTTATCCAGCTTGAAGAAGGTAGAACATACGGCGCGCGTGTTAATGCCAATGATGTCGATGTCACCAGCGTACGCCAGCAGTTGCACACTTTTGTGATATAAGATGCTTCCTGTATGGTTAAGTTCTGCAGCTCGTATTATCTTTTCCAGCATCAAGTTGAAGAAGTCACACGAAAGGGAGTCACCTTGTCTGAAACCTTGTTTGGTCTCGAACGACTCGGAGAGGTTCTTCCCATTTCTGACGGTGCTGGTGGTGTTAGTCAACGTCATTTGGCATAGCCGTATAAGTTTTGCAGGGAAACCAAATTCAGACATTGCGGCATATAGGCAATTCCTATTCGTGCTACCAAAAGCGGCTTTAAAATCGACAAAGAGATGGTGTGTGTCGGTTACTTTTTCATGAGTTTTTTCCAGGATTTGGCGTATTGTGAAGATCTGGTCGATAGTAGATTTACCAGGTCTGAAGCCACACTGATAAGGTCCAATCAGCTTGTTGACGGTGGGCTTCAATCTTTCGCACAATACACTTGCTAAGACCTTATATGCGATATTCAGGAGGCTTATCCCACGATAATTGGCGCGTATTGTGGAATCTCCTTTTTTGTGGATTGGGCAGAGCACACTTAAGTTCCAATCGTCGGGCATGCGTTCATCCGACCATATTCTGCATAGGAGTTGATGCATGCTCCTTATCAACTCTTCGCCACCATGTTTGAATAGCTCGGCTGGCAAGCCGTCAGCACCCGGGGCCTTGTTATTTTTAAGCCGAGACATTGCTATTCGCACTTCGTCATGATCGGGTGGTGGAACATGCCTACCATCATCTGCTATTGGGGATTCGGATCCAACATCTTCTCTTTCCGCAATTTCATTGTTGTCGTTATCTAGCAAGGAGGAGAAGTGGTCCCTCCATAACTTAAGTACACTCTGGACATCAGTTACCAGATCGCCGTTATCATTCCGGCAGGAATTTGTCCCGGTCTTGAAACCTTCAGTCATCCGCCTGAATTTTTGATAAAATTTTCGAACATCATTCCTCTCCGCCAGCATCTCAAGCTCTTCATACTCGCGCCTTTCGGCCTCCCTTTTCTTCATTCGAAAAAGGCGCCTCTCTTCCCTCTTAGCCGTCCGATAGCGCTCCCATACGCTTCGTGTTGCGCCCGCACACAGTGTAGCTCTATAGGCGGCGTTCTTTCTTTCCGAGGCGTCGCGGCATTCCTTATCGTACCAGGTGTTTTTTCTGCGGGCTCGCTGGTATCCAATAGTTTCCTCAGCGGCGGTGCGAAGTGAACGAGCGATGTGTTCCCATTCCTCGGATACGTCGTTTTGTGGAGGGTTGCTCTCAGAGAGCAGGAGTGAGAGCCGGGTGGAGTATTCATGGGCTGTCTGCGTCAGGTGCAGCCTTTCGACTTCAAACTTTCCTTGCTTTCCTGTTGGCACATTCTTTGCTGCACAGAGGCGGGTGCGTAGCTTGGCTGCCACAAGATAATGGTCCGAGTCAATATTGGGACCACGGATTGTGTGCACATCTAGGATGCTGGAGCTGTGTCTGTCGTCGATCATGACGTGATCGATCTGGTTTCGCGTTTTTCGATCAGGTGACAGCCATGTGGCTTGGTGTATTTTTTTGTGCTGGAATCTGGTACTGCTAATGACCATGTTTCGGGACCCGGCGAAATCGATCAGCCTCGTCCCATTGGGACTAGTTATGTCGTGGAGACTGAATTTTCCGACTGTGCCGCTAAAGATACCTTCCTTGCCCACCCTGGCATTAAAATCGCCAAGCACGATCTTTTTATCGCGGCGGGGGCAGCGATCATTGGTTTGTTCTAACAGCTCATAGAAGGAGTCTTTAGTCGCATCGTCCTTCTCTTCCGTCGGGGCGTGGGCACAGATGAGCGATATGTTGAAGTACTTCGCTTTGATGCGGATGGCGGCTAGACGCTCGTTCACTGGCGTGAAAGACAGTACTCGGTGGGTGAGCCTCTTTCCCACCACAAAACCAACACCAAATATGTGCTCCTTTGCATGGCCACTATTGTATATGACGCAAGACCCGATTTTCTTTGGGTCATACCGCGTCCATCGTACTTCCTGTATGGCGGTGATGTCAGCTTTTACTTTCTCGAGAACATCAACCAGCTGGGCAGCGGTACCTTCCCTATTAAGGGTCCGGACGTTCCAGGTGCATACCCTCAAATCATAGTCCTTTAAACGTTTGCCATGGTCGTTTGCCATGGAATTTCAAATTTCACTCTCCATAAAATCTGCGTATCGCCGCCTAAGAAGTTAACTTCAAACAGGCTTTATTACACTTCGAAAATGAAATAAAGCCTTTATGAAAATTTACCCAATTGTGCAATAAAGCCTTATTTTTTTTTTTTTTATTAAACATAAGTGACAACCAACTACCGATATGATTGGGGTTATCACGAAGATTTAATTTCCGGCTGTGCGTCCCCCCCGGCTCCCATCCGCGTCCGCCGGTTCGTGCGTCCGCGCACATCCGCGCCGCGGCCCGCGCCCACGGCCATCCTCCGGACCATCTTCACGATTTTAAGTAAATAATTGAAGAACACACGTGCATAATTTTTTATATTTATGATTTATTGTGATCAAAATTGTACTATTTATTTTACATTAAATAGAACACATTTTTCTTAAAAACTAAACAACATATAATTATTTCTTCCTTGTTATTGTAATACAATAACATCGTCATCTTTATTCCCTGAATAGTTTTATTTTTTTTTTTTTTTTTTTTTTCGTTTTTGATACTCTTGTTACACTGTTAAATTTTTTGTTTTTGTTGTTGTTGATAACAGCATTTCGTTTAGTAAACTGTGTTATAATAGCTGCGTTCCAAATAGCAGACCTGGGGCCTCACTCTGTAGTTCGATTCGAACGAAAATTCGTTCGCTTTCGAGTTCTTTTCCATATATTCTATACAACACGAATGTGCTTTAGAATCGAATTTCCCTTTCGAATCGAACTACAGAGTGAGGGCCCTATTTCGTGTCACGGTCATAATCTAACCGGAACGATGCGGGTCAGCTGCAGTAGAGTTGTTTGTGTATATACGTGTGTATACATATGTATGCATGTGCGCCCAAGCAAATAATGCCGCCCATTAACCATACAATTTATCGTACTACACCGTCGTACGATAAATCGCAGGCTTCGCCACCAACGCTCCAACTTCAACGTCGATTTATCGTCAAACATAATCTTTACCAACGCTTTGAACAGTAAACAACAAGCCAATGCATACGGATTGTACACGTGATAATTAAAAAAAAATAATTTTTGTGTTATACAAATATATAAGTTAACTGTTTACATTTTTCGCACTTAATATTGCACATGTTGGCAATATTTCTGTAGTAATTTATTAAATTTTGCCACTTTTATTTCTTATTTTCAAAGTGATGCGCGCGATGCTTTCACTTCAGCGAAAAAAATAATGAAGTTTGCCAAACATATCCACTAACCTTCCAATTTGTTGTACAACGCGACAAAATATCAAAATCGTTTGATCTTCATCCAACCGTCTGTCCAACTTGTTTCATTAAAAAAAAATTAAAGGGCAATAAGGCCTTTAAGGCTTTATTTCTCTTTCGAAGTGTAATAAAGCCTTTTTTGAAATAAAGGCCTTAATTCACTTTCAATAGTGTAATAAGGCCTTAAAGGCTTTATTTCACAAGGCGCTATTGCACCCTGCCCATTAATTTTAGTCTGGGTTCTCTTTTCCGAAATATAAATCAATTTTTTTTCAGTATCATGCTAAGATGGAACTGTCGGCAAAAGTACCCATTCCATCACTTCGACCTCTTTATACGCTTGGTCCCACTGATTTAAATAATCAGCGCAATTAATGTAAAAACGTTTTGCATGATCTTTTATTTTACTTAAATCTGCAGTTCCTGATTTTTCCAACTCTGAAACAATTTTCTTCATCATTAGCGGATTTTTAATTTAAGGTTTTTTATTAGTAAAGCAACTTCTACCATACAAATATTTTGCGATTCAGTTTATGTAATGTCAAATAACAAAGTTACAATAAAAAAAACTATTTCGGCAGTATTTCGCGGGATCAGAAAAAAATAAAAATTTTGTCTTTAATCCTCTAAATAAAAGTTTCAAATTTAGGGTCGGACTTTTACAACTTAACTAAATTAAATATTCGTCGTGACGTAACTTCTTTGTTTATTAATTTAGTAAAACTCTTTCAAGGCAACATTGTCATGAATTTTGAAGCACTTTCATTTGGCAAAACAAAGAGGATAATTCATGGACTTACAAATAAGTTAGTTGACCCAACTATGTGAAAACGACTTCAGAGCTCAGAAGGACATTAAAAGGAAACTTATGACGTATCAATTTTAAAAATCGGATGATAAATAACAAAGTTACAAGAAAAAAACAATTTCGGCGGTATTTCGCGAGATCAAAAAAAATTTTTTTTTGTGTTCCTTAACCCTCTCAACATAAGCTTCACATCTAGGGGCGGACTTTTACGACCCTATCTAGTGAACATGCTTCTGAACCAGCTGATTAATAGTGATTGCTAAGTGATACCGATAGGAACCTACATTTTAATCAGAAAATGATTGCCGCTGTAAAACAATTTTTGATTTGCATAGTGGATAAAAACATAACATTTGAAAAAAAAAAAAACAGAACAATTTGTTGGGTTTCAGAGAAAAAAAAATACGCAGAACAAGCGCCTGAAAAACAGAACTGTTCTGCTAAAAACAGAACGGATGGTCACCGTAGATATACTATCATTTGCTGATTTTTATACCATCCATGAACATGAAATAGTGTTATAACTTTGTGCCGAAATACTATGTATTTTTATGTAAAGTTTATCATTTGTCGGAATCGCCCAAATCCAGTATAAAACATAGCTCTCATACAACGGATTTTTCATATGTAGATAAATTTGAGTATTTGTAACTTATTCAATTAAACAGACAAAATTTAATTTCTATCATTCATAAATGGCATAAAGTCTTTGGTACGCATAAACTTGTTGATATTTGCATTTATCTATTTCGTCTCCCACCTGTGCCGTTACCTTATAAATGGGAGTTTACTTGGGGATCCAAGCCCTAAGTGTAGTCACATACATAGGTAATTAAATAAATATTTTTGAAGTAGTTACAAATATATGCATTTTAATGGTTTTCGCGGCACCCGTTATATGGGGGGTGGGAGTGTTTGTCTGCAGATTAAGTTCATTTTTACACCATGTACTAATATTCATCAAAGAAGCTTGCATACTGAATTTCAGCATTGTAACTTAATTAGTTTCGAAAAAAAAAAATGTATTTTAATGGGTTTTCGCGGCACTCGTTATATGGGGGTGGGAGTGTTTCTCTTCAGATTAAGTTCATTTTTACACCATGTACTAATATTCATCAAAGAAGCTTGCATACTGAATTTCAGCATTGTGACTTAATTAGTTTCGAAAATAAATGCATTTTAATGGTTTTTCGCAGCACCCGTTATATGGGGGGTGAGAGAATTTGTCATCAGATTAAGTTCATTTTTACACCATGTACTAATGTTCATAAAAAAAGCTTATTTTCAAAATTTGAGCACTCTAGGTCCATTTTTACTATTTATGGCCGTTTTTTGTATGAAACGTTCCCATTATGCGGCGTCAAGAATATCCTCCTCATTTTCCAATAGATATATCAATAGATATATCAATTGTATCAAGACACAGTAAGTCTGAATTAGAGATTTATTAATATCAGGATCCGAAAACCATAATGAAAAAGTGACAAAAAAGAAATAAACAAGTAAGGAAGCCTAAGTTCGAGTGGAATCGAACATTAGATACTCAGTTGCATGCTTTCATTAGGGGTATTCGCTATCCCTAGCAAGATAGCACGGATTGCAAATATCCTAGACCAAAATATGCTACACATCGAGAGCACCCCATTGCACAGTCGTAGGAAATTTTAAGAAGCAGCTTTTCTTTTTAGCCAAAGGGACGCGTTCATCACTCACTTTTTAATAAATAAATCATTTTATTTTAGTAAATTTAATAAATACACATAAAAAATAACATTTTAAGCAAAATTCGAATGATCAAATTGAAATTGAAATTAGCAATTGCCAAATGTCAGCTGACGCAGGGTCGCAATTAATTTCCTACACTTCATAGCAAATAAATATACATAGGTTTTGGTGTAGCATATTTTTGAGGTCTAGCATACTTTTGTGCGCCTGTATTTTGTTGTTGTGCGTTGTAAAACTTTGCAATCCGTGCTACGTGCTGGGTTATGCTATGGATAGCGAATACCCCTATTGTTTGTTTGCGTTTTATGGAAAGACGGTGTATTTGATATAAAGCGAGTGCTGCATAAAGTGGGCGTAGCCACGCCCATTTTCAAAATTTTTATCAGTCATCCAAATAAGCATATGAATATTATTCTTTGTGCAAAATTTCATTCCTTTATGACTTCTAGTTACAAAGATGTCACGTTACAAATTCCTAAAGGGTGTTCAATTATTTGTCGAGTTAAAGGCTAAGAAATCTCGTATATTCCTTTGTCTAAAAAGAGGCGGTGCCACGCCCATTTTCCAAAATTTTTATGTTTTTCGTTTTACGTCCGCAATTGGACTCCTGCCATAAAATTTCAATGAATTATCTTTATATTTGACAAAGATATCGCTTAAAATGTTTTTATTATGTCACTTTATAATACCCATATATAAAAGTGGGCGTGGTCGTCAACCGATTTCGCTAAAATTTTGAACATGTATTACCACAAGTTATAAAAGTATATAAACCAAGTTTCGTCATAAAACTTTCAATGTTTGACCCTTAAAAAGTGGGCGTGGCACCGCCAATTTTCCAAAATTTCATCAAATTTCTTCATAGGGGCCTGAGCTCAACACGTGGGTAAAATTTCATCGCTCCATCTGAGATACCAAATTTCCGATTTTTTCTATATAGGAAAAGTGGGCGTGGTCATGGTCCGATTTCGTCCATTTTCAATACCAAATTTCATCAAAATATCTAAATTTTTGCGCGAGTTAGAGTGTTTACAGACGGCATACCCTCCGAGTGTATTTCTGCCATGAAAAAGCTTCTCACAAAAAATGCATTCGCCGTTCGGAGTCGGCATAAAGCTGTAGCAATAGGTAGGAAAAACAAAAGTTAAGGAGCACACCTGGAATTGGGACAGAAGCTCGGCCAAAAAACTCATGAGCTTTATAATAGCGCTTGTGTATTATATTATTACTATTATCGCCGGTGCTCGAAATTCGACCATGCAATTTATTTTTTCAACTTTGTATTGGTACAAAAATTATTCCTTTTCGCGGAGATAAGCAACACTTTCCAAATTCCAGTTGTACCGCAAAACTGATTTGCCGTTTTGATCACGGTCCGACGCGAAATCATGATCAAAATCAAGGCAGATCTGGGAAGGTAGGCCCGGTGGGAATTCAGAAATTTCCCATGTATTTTGTTATTGTAATTTGTAGAGTGTAATATTAAAACGATATTTCGCCGTGGTTAAAATCTGAATTCGCTCGGGGCTCGTCCATTCCTATTGGCCATGATGTGAATTCGCTTTGATTTTGACATTACACTCTACCTTTGTAAATAAAAAAAAAGAAGTTTTTCAATTCACCGCCGGGCCTACCTTTATATATGCCTTGGTCAAAATTAAAATTACTCAGTGTGCTCTCCCGCCCTCTCTCTCATTTTTCGCTTTAATGGAAAAGCAATAGCAGATATTTGGCCGCGTTGATTTTAATCTGAGCGTAAACTGGGCCAATGCATATAAAATAGAGAGAGCGCTTTTAAATTAAAGCAACCCTTCAACTGTGTTTACGATATTTGTAAACATTTTTACGATATCTATTTCTCTTAACTAAAAACTTTATTTATTAATTATAAACAAATTAAATAATTTATAGAAAAAATTATATGCCTATGCACTGCTCCTGACACATACGAACACATCCATATCAATTTTATGTGGATACGAGTATGTTAAATGTGCAAAACAGCCTGGCAATTGTTTGTATGGAAAAAATGTTAGCCTATTAATAAATAGATACATATATACGTAAACAAAAATATGCTGCCATCGCAGTCGACAACTTCGCTGAAACGTCGCGCTAGTAGAGAGCATGGTATAAAAATTCAGAAGGTAATTTCACTTCAAACTTTTTGACGGCTATTGAATTTTTCTGAAATATCTTTTTTGTAAACATTATGAGTGAGGCTGCCATATTGGACAAATATAAAAATGCAGATTTTTTAACAAAATTTTGGTAATTTTAGTTTTAGTTGAAGAAAGCTCAGAAATTATTAAAGAAAGTCATATATTATTAAAAGGGTTGTGAAAAGTGGGAAGTATTTGGCTCGAATATTTAATACAAAGCCTTACGCAATACAGCAGACAGAGCATTTAACAAAGAAGTAAGGCTCAAGTCATCGTTATGTCCGAACAAATTTTTGTTTACTTTTTGCTCGTTCTTTTTCACTTCTATCTTACAAAAATAATAGCTTAAAAAACTAAAAAACACGCTTTAATCTTAAAAATCGTACTAAAAATTGAGAAATAATTTAATTAGAAACAAAATGATGAACGAAAATATAAGTATTTAAGGAAAAGCGTGGGGTGCTCAGTATGTCAAAAAATATTTAAAATCGGTTGTAGCATTACATAAATACATCGCACTTACAGTTGTTGTCATGTACACATAATTTATTGTGTACACATGTACCACACACATTGTCAAAACAGACTGACCTAAATAAATTCCGTTAAACCCCAGCGGGAGTTTAACATCAAATATATACACCGCCACATACGGCGCCTCAAGTTACATTTGTTGCATTTTGTCAAGTGCATTGCCCGAGCGGTCACAATGACCAACTGAGCGACAGCGTCAGTTTGTCAATGTGCACCGACGAAATATTTATGATTCACATATGCTGACACAGCATATGGTGAACACTCTTTCTTTTTGTATATGTATTAGTGTAAGTTATTGTAATAATTTTTGGTATATAAGGAAGTGAAAGTGAATAAATAAATTAATTCATTTCGAACCTCAAACCGTGTCTTTTTATATGTAATATGGCGATCCGCCAGCTCGAAGTTATCCTTATGAACAAAAATTTGCTTACTAGCGGAATAGTTCATAAGGACTAACCAGTTCCACATACAAGGCAATTGTTTATGAAGAAATAAAAATTGGTTTAAACAACTGAACGCATATGGTATTTCGGATTGAATTAGTCAAGACGGTAGATGTTCGAAAATCAAAAAACCTATCACCACGCACCACGGTTTGGATAAAAACACATCAAGACGAAAACGATGATAGTTGCATATCTGTACTGAATCCAGCACAATTAGGCAGTCAGAGGACACCAGCAGAAGCATCCCAAAGTAACGTACCTTACATGACCGGCTATAATACACATGAGGCTATGCTATTTATATGAAGAAAGATCAAGCAACAACAAAGGGGGATAGCATAATTCTAGTGGAATAGAGGAGACTATGCTATTTATACGATCAAGCAGCAACAAAAGGGGATAACATAATTCTAATGGAATAGAGAAAGGATAACTTCATCATCACTATATCGGGTCTACTACAAACACCACCACAACAACAACAAATAAATAATATAAGTATAACTATAATATTAAGTTTATATGAATTTAGCAGCCTAACGGCCGCTTCACCAAACAGCAAGTAACATTGCTTAGGGACATTATTTTCATATACGTATATTTCCTTCCGACATTAGGGTCTCATTTTAAATAAAACAACATAAATTGAGTAAATTTGAATGCCAGTTTATTTTTAATTCGGTTTAAATACATATCCCTTATGGATAGTGCTTTGCCAGACGACTTCAATTACGAAGCCTTAAATAGGATAATAGACCAACTAGAAAACACGAACAATACTCGTAGGTCAAGAGCTCGTACAATAGGCAGTAATAGGCATCAGCTTAACTGGTTAAGGCAATTTTGGACTTTTATAGGAATGGGCAGAGCACCCACAATGACAGACTTGTTATACCCCACTACATTAGAAGAGGAAACAATTAAGACACTCAGGAGAGTAGAAAATTAAAAATAAAAAAAATAACAAAAAAAAAATTTTTTAATTATTGCTGATAGAATAAATTATTTCTTTTAAAATGTCACAGGACATTACAACCCAAGAGGAATTTAATAAAATTTTCGATAGATGCGTTAGCACGATAAGAGAATTCATAAAATTTGCTGAGGACCACCTCAAAAATAAAAAAGAAGGCCCAAAACCAATAACCATAGAAGAGTATAGGAGAAGAAATAAGGCAAAAAAGGAAAATATCCCAAAAATACCTTCCCCAGCAATAATAACAAAAAGAAAAAGGGCAGGTAAAAGAGTAAGAAAAAATCAGGAAATAGCCGAAGCTTATAGGTTATTAAATTTAAGTACCAATAAGGAAGATAAAATAAAATTAAGATATAAAATTAGAGAATTAAGGAAAAAATAAATGAATAAATGGAATAAATAAAATTAAAATTTAAAATCTCAAATTATTTTTTAAATATGGCATGGTGGAAAGTAGCGCTAAACAGCGTATTAATAGCTATCGCAGGATACGAAGTAGGTAAAGAAAGCTCAGAAGGAAAAAATTCTGAAAATAGAATTGTAAAGTTTGAAGGAAACCCAATTGTAGAAAAAGAAGAAGAAATCTCTAACAAATGGCTAACAGTTTTTGGATGCGTCATGACATTGTTAATTGTCACAATTGCAATTCTAATAAAAAATTACATTAAAAATAAATTGAGACAATTGAACAATGTGCAACAACGCATATAAGCTGAAATGAATAAATGGCAAGAGATATATGAGTTATTATCAACAGAAAAAGAAAAAGCCCATAAATCTTACAAATGCATAAATAAAAGCATACAAATTACAAACGAAACTTTATTAAAGCATTTCAACATAATTTTGGAAGCTCTAAAAAACATTAGACAAATTATAAACGAGAAAAATAAATTTTTTACTGAAGAACACAGAAAAGAAGCTTATTCAATTTTCACTACAGTACGGGATAAATTAGTTTCTTCTTTAGCCAGACATAGCATTGAAACTACAATACCAACAACAGTAGAGGAGGACATTCAAATAGATTTTTTATTACTGCTATCTGTACGCGTCCCTAGCCGAACACCCTCACCTTCGTTCAGTCAAGCCACATCAGTGGAAGAATTTAAAATAAACACCCCAGAAATAAACGTCACAATGCCACAAACGGTAGTAGAATTTATCAAAACTGCTTCGTCAGTACTACCAGAGTTTGATGGTAAGCCAGAAAATCTACACAGTTTCCTAGATGCACTCGATATTCTTGAGCAAATCAAGGAGGCACACGAGGCATTGGCAATTACAATGATAAAAACAAAATTAAAAGGCACGGCAAGAAACTTTATCAGCAATGAAACTACCATAACACAGATTAAAAATAAGCTAAAAACCGCAATAAAGGGTGAATCAGTAGAAGTTTTAACTGCTGAACTCCTGAACATCCAACAGCGTAGCAAAACTGCTAACCAATACACAGCGGAAATAGAAAAAATTACCAGGTCATTAGAAGGAGCATATATCTCTGACGGATTAAATCCAGATTTAGCCACGAGATATTCAACACAGGCAGCAGTTAAAGCCATGTGTAAAAACTGCTCTAATGACAAGGTCAAAATGATCATGCAAGCAGGAACGTTCACAACCATGAACGATGCAATTTCCAAATTCACCAACAGCTGCACCGAAATAACGGGCAGCTCAAATACAATTTTAAATGTACGACAACAAAGTCAGTACCGGAGTAATTTCCGTGGAGGTTACCGAAGTAACAACTATGGGAGTTACCAAAGTAGGAGATTTAGACCACAACCAAGATACAACAATAACTCGAGGTCTAACAACAATAACAATAATAATAATCAAAGAGGGTCACAATCCCAAAATACAAACAGACCATATAATCAAACCCGTAATGTGCGCAGCTGCACCCAGACGGAAAACCAGGAAACTCCACTTCAAGATCAGTAAAAAGAAAAATATGCGTACTCAACCTCAATTTAAACAGCTATATATCAACAAGGACTTCATTAAACAATTCATACTCAAATTTTTTAATCGACACTGGAGCTGATATCTCCATAATTAAAAAACAGCAAATAAATAATAAAGAAAAAATAAATACTGAACAAATCACAGATTTGAAAGGCATTGGTCAGGGAATAACTAGCACTTTAGGCACAATCAAAGCAGATTTAAAAGGTGATGACCTTCTAATTTATCATAAATTTCACGTCGTAGACGACAACTTCCCAATTCCATGCGATGGAATAATAGGCCTAGATTTCATAAAGAAATACAATTGCATTCTAGATTATGGAAAAACAGAAGATAAACTAATCTTAAGACCATATGATTTCCCTCAAACAATAACAATGAATCTAACAAATTATCTGTCTGTCAATACAATCACAATCCCAGCTACATCAGAGGTTATTAGACAAATTAAAATAAATACAAATAATAAAAACATTTTCATACCACACCAACAGCTATCTGAAGGCATCTTTATTGCAAATACCATTACAAATAACGAGCAAACTTTCGTTAGAATTATCAACACGACACATAATAACACAACTATTTAAAATTATAAAATTAAAACTGAAAATTTAGATGATTATACACTAGTCAAAGCAACCACACACAGTAAAAATGATACAGACACAGAAAAATTAAAAAGATTAACGAAAAACTTTCCAAATTTTGTTAAAGATCAGTTAACATCAATTTGCACAGAATTCATAGATATATTTGCACTAGAAACAGAACCAATTACTTCTAATAATTTTTATAAACAAAAATTATATATGAAGGATGACAACCCTGTTTACATTAAAAACTATAGATTACCACAGACACAAAAAGGAGAAATTACAAATCAAGTAAATAAACTAATCAAAGACGATATAATAGAACCTTCAATTTCAGAATATAATAGTCCAATTTTATTGGTTCCTAAAAAATCACTCCCAGGAAATACAGAAAAAAGATGGAGATTAGTAGTAGATTACAGACAAGTAAACAAAAAATTAGCAGCAGATAAATTTCCACTCCCAAGAATTGATGATATTTTAGACCAACTGGGAAGAGCAAAATATTTTTCATGCCTAGACCTTATGTCAGGTTTTCATCAAATCGAGTTACACCCAGATTCCAGGGATATAACCTCATTCACAGCCGAGAATGGCACATATAGATTCAAAAGATTACCATATGGATTAAAAGTAGCACCAAATTCATTCCAAAGAATGATGACACTAGCATTCGCAGGCCTCAAACCATCTCAAGCATTTCTCTACATGGATGATTTAGTTGTATTAGGTTGTTCAGAAAATCATATGTTAAAAAATTTACGAGATGTATTCTCCACTTGTAGAAAATATAATCTAAAATTACATCCAGACAAATGTCTATTTTTCAGTCAAGAAGTAACTTATTTAGGACATAAATGTACAAACAAGGGAATATTACCCGACCCAAGCAAATTTGAAACAGTTCAGAATTACCCAACACCAAAAACAGCAGACGAAGTTAAGAGATTCGTAGCATTCTGTAATTATTATAGAAGATTTGTACCGAATTTCGCAGAACATTCAAGAAAGTTAACTAGACTTTGCAGAAAGAATGTTACTTTCGAATGGACAGAAGAATGTCAAAAAGCTTTTGTCTATTTAAAGGAAGCACTAATTAGTCCAACACTTTTGCAATACCCAGACTTCGATAAAGAATTTTGCATAACGACAGATGCTAGCGGGTACGCTTGTGGAGCAGTCCTTAGCCAAGAACATGATGGCAAACAGTTACCAATTGCTTACGCCTCTAGGTCATTCACAAAAGGTGAAATAAACAAAGCCACGATAGAAAAAGAATTGGCCGCAATCCATTGGGCCATAACCTTCTTCAGACCATACATCTATGGCAGAAAATTCTTAGTAAAAACCGACCATCGCCCATTAACATACCTATTTTCAATGAAAAGTCCTTCATCTAAACTAACACGAGTAAGACTCGATTTGGAAGAGTACGATTTTGAGGTGGAGTATATAGCTGGAAAAGAAAATCACATTGCGGATGCACTATCACGCATAACAATTACAAATTTGAAAGATATGTCAGTGGAAGCAAATAAAATTTTTAAAATAACAACAAGATCAGCAGCTAAAAAGACCAGTAATAATACTGAAATTAAAGAAAGTCACAAAGAGAACCCCAAAATATACGAAGCGCTAAATAAATTTGAAGTAAAAAGACATGTCGAGCTCGTTTTCAATCCTCCGAAATTATATTTCAAAAAAGGAAAGAAAATTTGTAGCAATTTTGAGACAAGCAACCTAATTGTTGAGGATAAGATTGACTTAGGACAATTCTTTACCAGGCTCGAAAGAGAAGCCGGCAATTTAGGACTTGTACAAATACAGTTGTCCTTAGGGGACAAATTGTTTAAAAAGAATTATACTGCAGAAGGCAAATTTATGGAAATGGGAAATAAAGTTCTCAAAAAGTTAACAATCGCTCTAACCCCAGAGGTTATATATGTGACAAATCCCGGGAAAATTAAAGAAATTCTGCACAAATATCATGACGATCCTATTAGTGGTGGCCACCCAGGAATAAATCGCATGACAGATAAAATCAAGCAGAAATATAGCTGGCTGAATATGAAAAATGACATACGAAAATACATAAAGAACTGCATCCACTGCAAGAAAAATAAAATTCATAAACATATAAAAGAACCAATGACAATAACGGAGACACCTCCGAAGGCATTCGATATTGTACAAATTGACACAGTCGGCCCATTGCCAAAGTCGATAAATGGAAACGAATATGCGGTTACCATTATATGCGATTTAACCAAATATTTGGTAGCGATCCCAGTTCCAAGCAAACATGCAATAACTGTCGCTAAAGCCATATTCGAGCATTTCATCTTGATTTATGGACAAATGAAAACAATTTTAACAGACATGGGCACAGAATACAAAAATACCCTATTCGCAGAACTGTGTAAACTGTTAAAAATTGAACATAAAACTTCAACACCGTATCATCACCAGACTTTGGGTACTGTAGAACGCAGTCACCGGACATTCAACGAATATATGCGTGCATATATATCCAGTGACAAAGACGATTGGTATGAATATCTCAAATATTTCGCATATTGCTACAATACAACGCCATCAACAACACATAATTATTGTCCTTTCGAACTTATATTTGGGAAAAACCCACCAAATTATGAATTTTTGACAGAAAATAAAATTAGCCCGGTATACAACCATGAGGCATATGACAAAGAAGTAAAATACAAACTTCAACTAGCACAGCAAAGAGCCAGAAAATTAATTCAAGAAGCTAAAGAAAAGCAAAAAACCAATTATGACAAAAATACTTATAGTAAGGAAATTAAAATAGGAGATTTAGTTTTAGTTAGAGAAGAGGCCTCCCATAAGTTAGAAAATAGATATACAGGACACTATAAAGTTAAAAATATTGATAAGAATAACAATTACACTCTAATCCCAAATAGCATAGGAGATAGCAATAAAAACAAAAAAGAAATAGTTATTCATAAGAATAGGCTTAAACCAATTTAAAATTAGGCACTGCACTTTTATCCGATAATAATAAATTTAGTAATAACGTAAATAAATATGCATTCCATTTTACTCAATTTAATAAACAGGCACACGCCAACGAAACAAAAAAAATATATAAATGTAATGTACTAAATATATGTATAAATATACAATACGAACCAAATGTAAAAAGAAAAGAAAAACAATAATAACGTTCATGTACAAATAAAAAATGCAATGCAGGCAAAAGCAAATGTAACACAAAAAAAAAAAATTTTTTGAATAATAAAATTTTATGCTACACAGGCAATATGAGCCGAAAAGCAATTAATAAATTTTGTCAACTCAGACAAACGTTAAGTGGGTCACTAAGTCATCCAAATAGATATATATAGTTTAATACAAATATATATATCTATTTTTTTTTAAGGGGGAAGGTGTAGCATTACATAAATACACCGCACTTACAGTTGTTGTCATGTACACATAATTTATTGTGTACACATGTACCACACACATTGTCAAAACAGACTGACCTAAATAAATTCCGTTAAACCCCAGCGGGAGTTTAACATCAAATATATACACCGCCACATACGGCGCCTCAAGTTACATTTGTTGCATTTTGTCAAGTGCATTGCCCGAGCGGTCACAATGACCAACTGAGCGACAGCGTCAGTTTGTCAATGTGCACCGACGAAATATTTATGATTCACATATGCTGACACAGCATATGGTGAACACTCTTTCTTTTTGTATATGTATTAGTGTAAGTTATTGTAATAATTTTTGGTATATAAGGAAGTGAAAGTGAATAAATAAATTAATTCATTTCGAACCTCAAACCGTGTCTTTCTATATGTAATACGGTGTTTTTTTTTTACTAATAATTTTATTTTGACTTTTTTGAGATTTCATATATCGTACTCTTTAATTTCGCAACTAGGTATATTTTTGTACTAGTTGTACGAATCGAATATTTTCATGTTGAAATATTATTGAGCACCCCCACGCTTTTCCTTAAATACTTATATTTTCGTTCATCATTTTGTTTCTAATTAAATTATTTCTGAATTTTTAGTACGATTTTTAAGATTAAAGCGTGTTTTTTAGTTTTTTAAGCTATTATTTATTTTTGACTTTTTAGTGAAATTTTTCATTAAAGGATGTTTTATGCGGACGCAAGAATAAAAGTAAAAAGAAGTCTGATGGGATGTGGTGTTCTCCGAAATAGATCTACATACATATGTATTTATAACTTCTACCAAAAATCCCAATATGCAGTGAAGTAAACTAGCTTATTATGCAATATTTTCCAAACCCTTTTATTCAAGGTTTTCCAAACTAGTTTGGAAATACAAAATTTCCCAAACGTTTTGTTATATTTTACAATCAGAAAGTGAAGAGAAGTTGAGGTGAAGCATTTGAAAGGAACAAAAAAAAAAGAAACCTGATTGAATAAATTCGAATTTAGACAACAAAGTTCCGAATACGTTTGTAGCGTAATGGTGAGGTATGCTGCCTACGGACCAAGGAGCTCAGGTTCGAGTCCCGAGTGGCGCATTTTGTTTTTGTTTTTGTTTTTTTTTTTTTTATTTTTATTTTTTTTTTTTTTTTTTTTATTTTTTTATTTTTTTTTTTAGAGAAATTTTTCTCACCTCACGTTTACAAAACATTGTATAAAAATGTAATTAGGGTCCCTTTTCGTTGATTCAGCACTTACTATTAAATGAATTACAAACAAAACCAGTTCTTGCTTTGCATACGTATGTATGTACATTGTACATGCGGTTGATTTTATTGCAAACACAACAACGACAAAACAGAAAGCTTGTTACACAAAACACAAAACCAGTTCTTGCTCTGCATACGTATGTATGTACATTGTACATGCGGTTGATTTCATTGCAAATACAACAAACCCAAAACAGAAAGCTTCAAGCTTTATTTTTGAGTGAATTTATGCATTGAGTTTATCGCCATCGCTATGAGCGATCGCTGGCTGTTGTGCGTTAGTTCGCTCGCTCTCCATCACGTTGGTCTCCTTGTCGTTGGGGATGGGGCTTAAATGGGGACCAGGGTGAATTCCCCTTGAGGGACCTGTCCTGTCTCTCCATGAACTAAGAGGGAAGCTCCGTATGGTACCCTTGGGCGCATCCTGCCTATCGCGGCAAGCAGGTTGTATCCCAGGTGTCCCATGCGGAGATCACCGCACCAACACACACACAAAAACCCCCTAATCCAGGGTGTTATGCGTTTCCGTGCCCATTGGATGGTTTGCAGTCAGGGGTAACCGACTGTATTCTTACGGAGCCTCCCGGATACCGGTCCACCTCCGGGAGTAACGGTGGACTTGCTGCGGTAAGGGGCTCTACCGTAGTCGACCGTTCCCTTTCCCCCTTTCCTTACTTCAGGTCGCCGAAAGGTCTCGTCTCAGTAGGCGACCGCACAAAACAGAAATAAAATGAATAAAAAACAAATAGCCTCGGATCCCTGCACGGGTAACGATGCCGCCGTTGGACTTGGCGATAAAGTAGTAACCAACCCCTCGGGTACCGCTAAGACGGCGCCGAGCGGGTCTTCACGGCCCACATCACAACTTCGACCACCTATGCAAGCAGGCAGGAAGACTAAACCCCTTGAGGGTAAGCCGACTACTGCCGTCAAAGCTGGTACAGCTAAGCCCCTTGAGGGAAAGCAACCACCAGCTGAGCGGGCACGGGTGGTCTCCCCAATCCCTCAACCGGGCACCTCTGAACGGCAGGCAGTGGAGAGCAGCACCAAGTCCTCCACGGACGAAGTGCAAGCACCTGCTCCTGCCAGGGACTCTCTTACCAAGCCCGCTGAACACCCTGAGTGTTCTAAGGCTAGTAAGAGGATTCCGATGTCGGTGCGCAGCCAGCGAAATGTTCGCAGCGCCGCCAAAATCGTAGAGAGGACTAAAAATCTTCCCTACGACAAGTTGACGGCGGAGCAGAAGAGTTCGTTGGTTTGGGCAAAGAAGATTCTCGCTGCCAAACAGGCTAAAGCGACTTCCGGTCCGACAATCACCCCCCAGTCTGGTCCCTCGACATCTAAACAGGCACTGACCTCAAAGAGACCCCGATCTCTAGAGAACGCTTCGAACGTTCCAAAGAGGCACAGGCCTTCGAACACTCCTCCTGCCCTGACCAAAACTTTCAGCGAGGCGGCGAAAGCCACCTTAACGCTGGCAGTTATGGACCGCGGCCACCCGGACGGGAACCTGTCCCCGGAAAAGTGGAAGATGATCCTCATAGGTCTTCTCAGGAACTATGAGGAGCTTATGGACCGTTTTCCGGGGCCTCCTCCTGATATCCGGGATGGCGGATGGCATCAGGGCAGAATAAAGCTCGTAACATGCGCAGATGAGCGCTCGTACGAGCTTTATAAACTGGCTATGTCCGAGGTGGGTGAGCTGTGGCCCGGGTCTGACTTGGTTGCGGTCAGTAAGGAAGAAATTCCGAACAGACCGAGAGCCTGGGTCTGGGTCCCGGCTGAGCCATCTGATCCGGATAAAATTCTGAGGATCATCTCTCGCTCCAACGCGGAAATGCCCACAAGCGATTGGAGGGTAGTACGTGTTGGTGACGTGAGGGAGATGCAACGCCAGGTTGGGCTTGTCATAAGCGAGGCGTCTCTCCCGTGGATTGAGAAGCGAGGTGGTACAATCCGCTACGGCCTTTTTACCATCACGCCGAAAATCAGAAGGGATGATCCCCAGAAGGAGGATGAATTGGTAGCCGACGAGGACAACCCTGGTCTTCCGAGCCTTGGGGCTGAGGGCAGCGCCCTGAGCGCACCCGATCCGCAGGGCTCTTGGGATGGGGGGTGTTCTACGAAAGCATCCAATTCAATTTCTGTGGAGGTAGGGGGCAACGCCATGAGCGAACCCACTACCCCCTTAACTATGGACGTCCGGGCTACATGCAACACCTCGAGTGGACATGGGGTCGCTAATGAACGGGCAGACAGCACTCTGGACTCCGAGAGCGATACGTTCTCGGTGTCTGAGTTGGTAGGCCCGTTCTACAACATGCTCGACGAATGCACGCTGCTGGATTCGGATCCGGAGGAGGCCGACTTTGACTCCACAGTCATTGGTTTCCGAAGGAGCGGGTACAGTAGCGGCGGACGTCGAGATGCATTCCGACGACCAAAATGATGCAGGTACTGCAAACTAACCTGCATCACTCCAAAGCAGCTTCGGCTGCACTACTCTTACGTCTCAGCAAGACTGCTGAGGCGATCGTTCTGGTCCAGGAGCCTTGGGTCGATGGATCCAGGGTCTGTGGCCTCAAATCTGGGGACTACCATGTGGTGGCAGCACCTGCGACAGGTAGGACCAGATCATGTATTCTAATACACAAAACTCTTTCCTACTTTATGGTATCTCTTTTCAGCGACGAAGATATGGTCTGCATCAGCCTCGAGCTGAAAGGTAAACCGATATGGGTCGCCTCTGCTTATTTGGCGTATGACCGCCCCATTTCTGGGCAAGATCGGCTACTTGGTGCGGTTAAAGAAGCCGAACGTTTAGGGCTCCAACTGCTGATAGGGGCCGATGCCAATGCCCACCACACAACATGGGGCTCATCGGATGTAAACGCGAGGGGTGAGTCTCTTTTTGATTTTATTATATCTAATAATTTATCTATATGTAACTCTGGAGGCAAACCTACTTTTGTCACCGCAAACAGGAGTGAGGTACTTGATATCACTCTGGTCACAGGCCCGCTCTCTGACTATGTCAAGGAATGGCAGGTGTCCGGAGAAAACTCCTTCTCTGATCATATGTATATAACTTTTAATCTACTCTTGAGACCTCCGCTTAGAGCGGGATACAGGAACAGGAGGCGTACGGATTGGGCTCTGTTTAATCAGAAACTGTCTGCTACGCTCCTCGAGCACGCTTCTCTCGGTATGTTAAGCCTACCGTTAACAACTGATGAAGCGCCTATCTCCAATAACGGGTCTGTTTCTCTCGGTGTGCTGGACACATCGTCAAAAATCGATGAAGCAGTTGACTTTGTTACTAAATCCTGTAACGCTGCTTTCAAGAGTGCCTGCCCGGAGGTCATAGTTCGGGGTAAAAAGAAACCTTATTGGTGGAACCCGGAGATCTCCAAGCTTCGGCTTAACAGCAGAAAACTCTTCAACCAGGCGAAAACAACTGGCAACTGGCAAGCCTACAAGGATGCCTTAAAAATTTTCAAGAAGTCGATCGAAAGAGCTAAAAGAGACTCATGGAAAAACTTCGCTAGCGACATAGAAGAAATCTCTGAGGCCAATCGTCTACGAAAGGTCCTCTCTACTAACCCAGTTCCCCCAAGCTGCATCCGAATGCAAAATGGGGACTGGGCCACATCTAGTACTGATATTCTGAACACCCTGGTCACCACACACTTCCCAGGGTGCACCTCGGAACCTTATAGAACCTACTCTAACCCCAGGACATCTAATGACCTGGAGCACATAATTACTAACAGAAGGGTAAAATGGGCAATTAAATCCTTCAAACCCTTCAAATCTCCGGGAATAGATGGGATCTTTCCTGCTGAATTACAGGCAGCAAGTGATACTCTAATCCCTCTACTTGTTCCTATCTATAAAGCCTGCCTCAACCTGTCATACATTCCTCTAGAATGGACTAAGGCGAAGGTGATCTTTATTCCTAAAGGGGGCAGAGCCTCCTACAGCAGCTCAAAGGATTTCAGGCCGATAAG
Organism: Urophora cardui; assembly: GCA_960531455.1. Classification (NCBI taxonomy): domain Eukaryota; kingdom Metazoa; phylum Arthropoda; class Insecta; order Diptera; family Tephritidae; genus Urophora; species Urophora cardui. The sequence goes on from OY482672.1 coordinate 97,486,863, forward strand.
CCTGACCTCTTTTCTACTCAAAGTTCTTGAGAGATTGCTGGATGTCTATATCAGGCTCCGTGCGAATACTCTATCTCCTTTTCAACACGCTTATTCCAAAGGCAAGTCCGTAGAGACTGCTCTACACGCTATCACTTCCAAGATAGAAAAGGGGCTAGCCTTTAAGGAATTCACACTGGGCATCTTTCTCGACATAGAAGGAGCTTTCAACAATGTTCTACCGGGAGCCGTTTCCACCGCCCTACGGGACTTGGAGGTAGAGGAGGCTCTCGTGAGGTTTGTCGAACTTCTTCTTAGTAGAAGAGCCATTATTTCTGAAATGGGTAATTCATCGATAACTAGGTATGCCAACAGGGGAACACCCCAGGGTGGAGTTTTGTCTCCTCTGCTTTGGAACCTAACGGTGAACACCCTGCTCTCTAAACTTCAGCACACGGGCTGCCAGGTCATTGCGTACGCCGATGACATCGCCCTGACAGCGACTGGCAAGCATATACCGGTGCTGAGCGACCTTTTGCAAAATGCACTCAACATTGTAAAAACCTGGTCTCTGAAATGCGGGCTCAGTGTCAGCTCTGAGAAAACGGAAATGGTTCTGTTTACCCGCAAACATAAGATACCTGAATTCAAACCTCCGTCCATAAATGGGAAGGAGATTAAACTCTCTACCGAGGTTAAATACCTTGGTGTTATTCTAGACAGAAAACTTAACTGGAAACGGAACGTAGAAGTACGATCCCAAAAAGCCATGTTAGCACTTTACGCATGTAAATCAGCGATAGGCAAGAGATGGGGACTTAACCCCCAAATCGTCCATTGGCTGTACACAGCGGTAGTGCGACCTATTCTCTTCTATGCAGTCACCATATGGTGGCCAGCACTGGAACTCGAAACCAATAAGAGCAAATTAACTAGAGTGCAGCGAATGGCTTCCATGCTTATTAGCGGAGCCCTTCCCTCCACCCCAACTAAAGCTCTCGAAACCATCCTATTTCTTCTCCCCACGGATATACAGGGGAAACTCATTGCCAGCTGCAACGCGGCAAGGCTCAATGCAACCGAACCCTGGAGGGACACCAGATTCGGGCACGCTCAAATTCTTAGTAACGTCCCTGCCAATTTTCTAAAGCTGGACTATGCAATACCAGCCTTCTGTTGGGATAACAAATTCTCCACAAGAATCCCGGAGAGGAGCGAGTGCAAGAACTTAGGGGACCCTAATACACTGCACCTTTACACGGACGGCTCTAAATTGAACAATAGAGTTGGAAGTGGGTTTTTCTGCGAAAAGCTTCATCTGAAAGTAAGTTTGCGCCTACCTGATCACTGCAGCGTCTATCAGGCTGAGCTCATAGCCATATGGGAAGCAGCTCGTCGCCTGACAGATCTGCCAGACATAAATTCTATTAAAATCTTCTCTGACAGCCAAGCTGCCATAAAATCCTTACAGAGTAACAATACTACATCTATAGTTGCAATGAAATGTAGGGAGTCTTTGAACAAACTAGCCGAAAGGTGCGACCTGAACGTCATTTGGGTTCCAGGCCATAGCAACGTTTGGGGCAACTGCATTGCAGATGAGTTAGCAAGGGAAGGCACAAGCTTGCAGGATATCACATCTGCGACATGGGTTGGCCCCCCGCTTAACTCATGCAAGCATTGGTTGAGATCTCGCTCCATTGAACAGGCTAACGCTAGATGGGCCAAGGAGTCAACTTGTGTGATTTCTAGGCAAATCTGGCCTAGACTGGATGAGGCTAGGTCTGTATCGGTGCTGCATCTGAATCGGCTCTCTATAGGTCCGCTGGTGGGACTTCTAACAGGCCATTGTCTTATGGGCACTCACTCCTCTCGCATGGGCCTATATAAAAACGACTTCTGCCGCAGCTGTAGGGACGTGGAGGAAATAGAGAGTGTTGAGCACTATCTATGACACTGCCCCGCACTGTCGCTATCCAGGTACCGCTTCCTCCATAAACACTTTTTCAAGTGCCTGGCGGAGATGGAAAATGCAAGGACACTAGATTTTCTGCGCTTCATGAAACAAACGCGCTGGTTTAGCTTCACGGGCATCTAATCTTATCATACTTTTGAATCTAATTTTTCCGGAAAGGTTTGTAAATAGGGATAAGGAAGCTAGGGCTCCCGTGTGGTATCACAATGGGCCACCTCGGCCTAAGTGTGTCCCCGCTTTCATGAATTGCGGAGACAGCCACCTAAACCTAAACTAACCTAACCTAGTTCGCTCGCTATTTGAGTGGTTATACGTTTTTCTTTGAACATTTGTTTGTGATTTGAGAATAATGTATTTTTGAGCGTTCGTGAGTGAGTTTTTCCGTACCCTGCAAGCTTGTTACTTATTGGCTTGTATACGGGAGTGAATTGAAATTCATAGAGGCTATTTTGAAGAAAGGTAACATAAAAGCCGCAATGAAGCATAAAATATAATGTTGAATGTCCTACTATATGATGCCGTTGGGCTGTTGATGTCATGTTTCGAATCCGGAGGAGAATAGAAATATAAAATAGAGAGAACACAAAAAAGTGAATGTTTGAAAGATATAATATTTAGTTAAATGTTGCAACTTTTAGGATGGGATGAAGTTACATACATACATACATACAAACATACATACATACAGGTGAAGCTAATAAAAGCGTGTTAAAAACGAGTCAATACAAGCAAAAATTTAGTAGAACAGAAATGCAGAATTCAGATTAAATAAAACAAGAAGGTATATTTTAAAGTTCTTTATTAAACTCATTTAAGTCGTAATTTTTTTCATTTTGTTGTTTTTATAATATTTTTTTTCTTTCATTTTCCTATTTAACCCTAGTTCGGCCGACGATTTTTACAACTCATTTCGGCCGAAGCAGTCACCCGGGTGACCATATTTAAAAGTTTTAAAGTTCAGATGTAAATGGAGGGTAGTAAAGAAAAAATGTCTGAAAAATTGCGAAATAAGTGAAATTAAGTGAAAATAGGCATCTGAAAAGATTAAAAGCTGATTATTTTTACTGTTCATTTTGGTACAATTGTGAAAAAGTTAATTCAGTTACTTTAAATTGTTGAAAATGGCCAGCTCTAAGCGTGTAAAATACGAGGACGCAATCAGTTCAACCAATAAAGATAAAAAGGCAGACTGTAGGATTGAAATTGAGCGGTTTGTAGCCATAACCGACTGCAGAACACCGTTAATCGAAGGTAAGTATGCTATTTCTGATGAAATTTGTACTGGATATTTATACTATATAGAACATTGACGGGAGCGGATATTGAGAAGTTGTTCGAGAAGGATGACCATGATGTTAAATTTGGCAATGACAACGATGTTGAAGATGACAAAACTGACAATATTGAATTCTATGGAATTTTATTGCATAGCTTGTGGAGTTCATAAGTCCAGCATGGAGGACCTATGGAATTCTTATTCATTTCAACTCTACCATTTAGAGAAACTTTCCATTTCGTGATCGAGTGTCGTTCCGTCAATGTATCCCGTCAAAGCCAGCAAAATATGGCATACAAATATTTTGTATTTAGGCCAGCAACCTATCTAAAAGGACTTGCTCGTTAATTGGCCACTGGAGCTATAAGCCGCCACGCATCAAACCCTCGTATCCTGCAGCATTATCACGTACATACCTACCGATATGCAGCCTGTTTTGAATACTCGTTTATCTCCGTCCATCGCATAAGAAACGCGAATTGAGCACCGTGATGAAACTGGTCAAATGGCAATCAAAGGCAGGTGTCATGTTTGTCGGCATGCGAACGAAAGACAACGGAACTCCCGAAAAGTTTGCTTAGTTTGTAAACGGCCAGGGTGCCAGGAGTGCATTCAATCAATTGTCAAATGTGTTGAGTGCAGGAAATAATCATATGCCAACATTTTCATTTGTATGTATGTATATTACGTTTGAATTTACCCGTGGTCACCCAGGTGACTACGTCGGCCAGAATAAGAATATAAGATCTCAAACTGTAACAGTGTTCTATGGATTAAATCTTAAAACTTTATTTCGTGTTTTTTCTGCTCAAAATTAACAACTTTAAGATGTCATGGAACACAAGGTAATAGAATTTATTAAAAATATGTTTTTTTGTGCGAAAAATGTGAAATAGTCACCCAGGTGACTCGTCGGCCGAACTAGGGTTAAGACGGAAAAATATTCTGCCTAGGAAAAACCGTTTAACAATTTTTATATCACAATTAAATTTAAATATTTCAATTAAATATTTGTTTATAACGCACAGCCTCGAGATTTTTTTTCACAAAGCTTTCCACTAATTGCACTCTAAAAATACATATTAAGATTTATGCACATTTTAATTATTGCGTCGATACTTTGTTTTCGAATTATAACTTGGCACTGCACATATCGATAATGGGTCATATTAATAAAGGCAAGCATTTTCTTTTTGCCTAAGACTTCAGACCTTTTCCTCAAATTTTGAAATTTACTTCATACAAAGTAATGTCAAATTTCCGAAATCTTGAGTAAAAGCATTTGCTTGGTTTTTATTAATACGGCACAATAACGTTTTGTTGTTTGTGCTACTAATATCGCTAGCACCGAAATGCACTGAGCACATTAACGGGTTCTTTGGAAGATCAACTTCCTCTATTTGGCACGCTTGAAGCCATTGATTCCTTATAAACGGAATTGCTGGAAACCTAAAAAACTTGCCCGCTGAGTGTTTGCAAAAGTGCACGGTATTTTCGCATCCCCTGAAAAGGCAGCCCATTTTTTCAAATCTTTTTTCACAAACTACGCGTATGAAAGTAAACTTATTAGGGGTATTCATGATTGGGTGCAAATGGCCTTGCATCGTTGCATAGCAAATTTTCATTGCAAACCAATTGCAACACAACAACAAATTACACGCATGTGCAAATGCCAAGCAATTTGCAATCTGCAACACCAAAAATCCGTTGCATAGCGATATTTTCATTGCATTCTTCAACAGCTGATCAAATTAGTGGCCAAATTAAAATAGATATGCTAATTACGTCGAACCTATCAACGTTTTGATTAATGTATCGACACTTTTTCAATGCATTAACAAAACACGTAAAAGATAAAATGGAATGTCATTTAATAAATTTTTTTGTAATAAAATAAGGTGGAAAAATTTACTGTACTCGTATTAAGAAAAAATGTCCTATTTTGTTGTTCCACTTCTGAAAGGAAGTCGCCGCCATACCAATCTGTACCCGATTTTGACATTGGCCGACTTTTTTTTTATCGATTTTCGATGAGCTGTGTTACTTGTAAATGTTGATTGCTTTGCTTTGATTGAAATATAAGAGGAAGAAGCTAAATTTATTAAATGGAAGGAAAATTGAAGAAAAAACCAATGAAAAGGGAAAAACTAAACAAAATATGGAGTTTGGAAGAGATAAACGATGTGCTGAACTATATGCTAGATGCTCCAGAAGTTGAGGTAATGAATTTTTTAGCCAGTGAATCTTTTGTAGTGCGTGCCTCTGTGTAATAATCTAATTCATTTCAACTTCCAATTTAAGGTTCCAACGGCACAAATATTTTACAAAAAACTAATTGCAGAGACAGGTATCGATGCTTCATGGGATCTTTTAAGATGGAAGGTGAGGCACTTGAAGGAAACCTACAAGAAGGCTTCCGATTGGCGTAAAAAAACCGGCGCTGGGCCGGGGCTGAAAGTGTTGAAAGTACCTTATTATCATTTCGGAAAAAAGTTTTGTATGTATAAACATTTGCAAATCTGAATTTCAGGTAAAATGTTACAAATTTGCCCACATTACTACAAGCTACATCAAATATTTGGAAACAAAAGTGACGCAGAATATGAGTATGTCGATACCGGTGAACTTGCAGATACGGATGAACATGTCAACAAGGGTGTATCTCTGGATACGGGTGAACAAATTAACGTGAATGAAACTGAAAAAAATTTAACGCAAAAATGGGATAGTTATGAGCCAGACATAATTATATTCGACGGAACAGTACAACACGATGTGGAAAGTGAAATAGGTGGTAGAAATGAGTCAGTCACAGATTCTTCAGGCAGCCGAAGCTTGCAGGATATGATTTCAAAAAAAGGAAGAGATTTCGCGGAAAAATTAAAAAAAAAATTCGCCCCGCTCACCTGCGGCTCATTTGGCGAATTTCCAAACGGAGAGAACGGCGGTTTTGAAAATGAAAATTGAATGGGAAAAAGAAAAGCAGGGTAAAGCAAATAGAAGAAAGAAAGCTACAACTAAAAGAAGAGCAAATAAAGGCGGATATAGAACTAAGAAAACGCGAAATGGATTTAAAAGCAATGGAAATCGAAAAGGAAATTAGAATGAAGAAAATGGAGTTGGAAAATGAAAAGCTAATAAAAACGTATGAAATAGAATTGAAGTATAAACATGGAAATAAGCAGTAAAATCGCACCTGTGAATTTCATTCTAGTAATTTTTTTCTTAATGTCATAGTTTTGATTTATTTATTATATGTATTACCATTTTGGTATGCGTTTTTGTCTTATTTATATATGACCTTTTTTGTTTATATTAGTTAAAACACACAGTCACAAATAAGTATGCATACAGCAATTACGTATGCAGAACTGCATATTCAAAATTTTTTAAAAACTCTGAATTTCTAATTATCAGTAATATGCATATCTATCCTGTATAATTTTTTTGTGATAGAATGTATGTACATATGTCGTATGCTGCCAAAATTGAATTAAAACAAGGCTGAATATTAATTTTTATTTTAATGTATTTTTTAAAATAAGTTGTATTGAAAATAAATGAAGTATTTTAATAAAAATTCTGTGTTTTAGTTAAATACTGATTCTCTAACAGAATAGAGACTTTCTATGTACTATGTGCATACATATGTAAAATAACGTTTTTAATCAAACAGTAGGGAATATATGACGTTTCTTTTCATTTGACCTCCAACATTATCTACTTCAATAACATCATCAACAATATCAGGAAATTCTGTATTACTTTGCTCCAAAGTAGGTATGAAGAACTTTTCCCTACCATCTATTAATACATTATGCAATATGCAGCAGACAATAAACCAATCACAACATATTTATGGAGATTCTAAAATAATGGCTTATGAGCACATACGCTATTGTTATATTGAGGGGACGAAATATTAAATTGAGCAAGTAAGAACAAGTAAAAAAGCATACCGGTTTCGCAAATAATCGCTTCGATAGCTTCATTTATTAAACCATTGATAGCTATTTCTTTTTCAGTTAATCTTGGCATTTCTAAATAATTTTTGATTACTTGTTGTTTTTAAACGGTTTTATTTAGCTCACCCCGTTTGTTTTATTTATTATTTATTCTTTATTCTTGGGTCAAATTTAGTAATTCAAATTTCACCCTCTTCCTGTCAACCGATTAATCTGAAATTTTGCACGCATGTATAACCCCGATGACAATGCAATATTATGAAAAAAAAATTCCGATAGGTGGCGCGTGGGTCGCTATATTTACAAAAATCGCATTTATGGTCCTATTTGGCTGAAATTCGGAACATGTATTACTACCTTGAAAAGAAATATTTTCTTTAAAAAAAAATTCCGCTAGGTGGCGCGTGGGTCGCTATATTTACAAAAATCGCATTTATGGTCCGATTTGGCTGAAATTCGGAACATGTATTACTACCTTGAAAAGAAATATTTTCTTAAAAAAAAAATTCCGCTAGGTGGCGCGTGGGTCGCTATATTTACAAAAATCGCATTTATGGTCCGATTTGGCTGAAATTCGGAACATGTATTACTACCTTGAAAAGAAATATTTTCTTTAAAAAAAATTCCGCTAGGTGGCGCGTGGGTCGCTATATTTACAAAAATCGCATTTATGGTCCGATTTGGCTGAAATTCGGAACATGTATTACTACCTTGAAAATAAATATTTTCTTTAAAAAAAATTCCGCTAGGTGGCGCGTGGGTCGCTATATTTACAAAAATCGCATTTATGGTCCGATTTGGCTGAAATTCGGAACATGTATTACTACCTTGAAAGGAAATATTTTCCTAAAAAAAACTTCCGATAGGTGGCGCGTGGGTCGCTATAGAGGCGTTGGACTGCAATAAACTAACGGGCAAGAAACCTTGCAATAATGAAGCACTAAATGAATTAAACAGAATGCGAAATAAAAACTAAAAACTAGAAAATAAAAATAGGTAAAAAAACTTTTTAAGTTAAACGGTTTTATGTTATACATACATTGCAATGTTTAAGATAAATGTACTAAAAACCAAAAAATAATAAAATAGATACAGTCGTGGGAATTATAAACATTTGCATAGACTAGACTAAAATAAAACCGGGGGGCACGTCAATTGTCTACAAATTATCGACTTAATGTGCGATAGAAGAATCGTTTAATTCGTCGTTAGGCAGTTGGCCCGCAGACGGCGAGGAAAATACTTACTATTTTCTTGCTCATGGAAATTCCAATAGTTATACACTCCATGTTAATAAAAGAGATGTTTCAACTAGTTTATCGTTGGACATTCACACGAGGAATCGTTTCACTGCTCGTAGTTTGTCTTTAATCGACAAAACATATGATAAAAGTACTACTCGCTCACCACTATGAAACCCTAAAACTCGCTTATAATCGAGCTTGCTAGCTTTTTTCCACATTCTAGCCCTACTTATCACACGTCCATCGTTGTCGGTTGAACAACTGCCTAATTATAGTGTAACATTACAAAACAAACATTTTAATCAACGATTGTAGACAATTGACGTGCCCCACGGTTTTATTTTAGTCTAGTCTATGCAAATGTTTATAATTCCCACGACTGTATCTATTTTATTATTTTTTGGTTTTTAGTACATTTATCTTAAACATTGCAATGTATGTATAACATAAAACCGTTTAACTTAAAAAGTTTTTTTACCTATTTTTATTTAGTAGATATACCTATACCAACATATACTGAATCAGCTGTGAAAATGTTTTGCGCACGTTTGCAATGAGTGTTTTTAAAGGGTGCTCCCGATCCATTGCATGTTCATGCAATTGCACAATTTTGCAAACCCATTTGCACCTAATTTTGAATACCCCTATTTATTTATTTATTTTGCACAAATCACACAGCTTTCGAAGCAATTGCTTTTTTGAAAATAAATTAATTCATTTTCACAAACTTCAGATTTCGGCTCAAAAAACATTTGTTGCTGTTTACTCTGGTAGCATTATTTCAATGAATTTCAATGTCATAAATTCAATAAAAGTCAAATGGCTAAGATAGCTGCCTACGTCAAAAGTGATTATACCTCTATTTTTCTACCATGGTAGAGAGTCTCCATCAGCGATGCCGTTCCAAATTTTATGAGCGGAGTGAAACTTGACAAATAGCGGAGAAATGTGAATATGGGAAAGCACACGCAAAATTTGGTTTTCGAATTAAGGAACATATCTATTAGAATTGAATTTAATTAAATTAAAGTTTGTCTTTTTATTCATAACGCATTTGTTTATAAACTTTTGTATACATAAATTATTGCATGTTATGAATTAGATATCATGGCTTGGATGTAAAAGTACAAGTTTATGTACATAAGCACCTTTTTAACACGCTTTTATTAGCTTCACTTGTATGTATGTATGTATGTATGTATATATGTATGTGTGTATGTATGTATGTAACTGCATCCCATCCAAAAGTTGCAACGTTTTACTAAATTATTACACGGAGAGAATTGTGTGCAGAAATTATGCGGTATGGGCACAACTTATGCACAAATTGTTCACGAAAAATGACCAAGAACAGTTGTTCATAATCTATGCGCACTTGTTCATAACTTAAGTTCAGCAATATGAGCATGTTTTATGACCAACTGGGCATAGGTTATGAACAACATTTTCATAGATTGTGAACAAATAGGAAAATTTTTGACACCTGCTAATATTAAATAAACAAAATTTCATTTTATTTTCAAATGTCTTTATTTCAAAGTACAATTGCTTACTAACTAATATTATATATATAGTACATATTAAAATACAATAAATTATATACTTCAGTATTAACATGTATTTGTATGTCATCAGCGCTGGTTATTTCAACGACGAAGGAACTCCAAGCGTCGCCTGTGCCAACCTTATACGTCTGTTTCTCAATTGTTTTTCTTGCCACAGACTTAAAAATTGCTGCCAGCACCTTCGAGACTTCAATTAATTCTAAGCCTGGAAGAAAATTCAAAAATAATAATTAAATTAGGTCTTTATTTCATAAGTTTTAATTGTTTTTTACCTTTGTTTGTTGGAAGATTATTTATAATTTTTTTAGCAGCTGGAAATTTAACAATATTTTTGCGTACTGCTTTGATGTTATCCTTCAGTGAATTCCAGTTGTTAAGAATAATATAAACACACTTCAACTATTGTCGTTTCTAAAGACAACCGGCACTCTTGACACAAAGAAAGTGTTTATAGTCACATATTATGCACAATGTTCACATATTATGATCAATTGCGTTTGATTTTCAAATAATTAAGCTATGAACAATGTTCACAAACTGTGCACATTTTTTGTGTATAACTTATGCATAATTTTAATAGATTGTGCAGAGTTTATGATTATTAGGCATAATTTATGCGCAAAGTTGCATATTCAAAAATGTACTTAAACATTTTATAGTTATGAACAGCTTGTGCATAAATAATGAACAACAGTTTTCTCCGTGTATATTTTTCAAACATTCACTTTACTTTTATTGTGTTCTCTCCTCAATTATTTCTATTCTCCTCCGAATTCGAAACATGACATCAACATTTCAGCTTCATATAATGGGACATTCAACATTATATTCCATGCTTCATTGAGGCTCTTAAGTTACCGTTCTTCGAAATAGCCTCTATGAATTTCGAATTCATTCACGTATGCAAGCCAATAAGTAACAAGCTTTCTGTTTTGTTGTTGTTGTATTTGCAAAAATAATGAAAACAACCGCATGTACATACATACGTATGTAAGGCAAGAACTGGTGTTGTGTTTTTTGTTTGTTCAAATTCTATTTATAGCACTTATAGCACGGTTGCCGAACTTGGTAATTATCAAAATAGGTTATTTTTTCGCTGCTGGTTTCTTGGTAACTTTCACATGTGTTTGGAAGTTTTTATTTTCAAGAAGTTGTTTACTATTTTTGGTATACAAGAAAATATGGAAGTGATTATAGGACAATGAGAATATTTTGGACTGTTCATTGTGAATATACACAGGCAAATAAAGAAGAGGATATCTCCGATTAAAAACCGAAATAGTTTTGCTTCGATACACATAGTACAGTAGTATTTTTTCGTTTAGGCTTCATTTTTGAGCTCTCATGACCAATTTTTTTTTTTATAAGGAAAAAATGTATGTGAAAAATTAATATTTTTGGTAGAAGTTATAAATACATACTCGTATGTATGTAGATCTATTTCGGAGATCACCACATCCCTTCATTAGACTTCTTTTTATACTCAGCTGTACTAGTACACAGAGTATTATAGTTTTGATTTCCTAACGGTGGATTGTAACAGAATGAAATAATCGAGATAGATATAGACTTATATATATCAAAATGATCAGGGTGAAAAGACAAATCGATTGAGCCATGTCCGTCCGTCTGTCCGTCTGTGAGCACGATAACTCGCGCAAAAATTGAGATATTTTGATGAAATTTGAAATGTAAGTTGGTATCAAGACAGGAACGGACGGTATTGAAAATGGGCGAAATCGGACCATGACCACGCCCACCTCCCCTATATAGTAAAAATCGGAAATTTTGTATCTCAGTCACTAATAGAGCTAGAGTGATAAAATTTCACACACGTATTGAGCTCAGGCCCTTATGAAGAAATATGGTGAAATTTTGGAAAAAGGGCGGTGCCACGCCCACTTATTACGGGGCAAATATTGAAAGTTTTATGAGTCATAACTCAGAAACCGTTGAAGATATATCGATGAAATTTAGTAGGCGTGATATACTTACTTAGGCAAATGTTTGGACGAAAAATTGACAAAATCGGTTGACGACCACGCCCACTTTTATATATGGGTATTATAAAGTGACCTAATAAAAACATTTTAAGCGATATCTCTGTCAAATATAAAGATATATCATTGAAATTTCATGGAAGGTGTCCAACTATGGACATAAAACAAAAAATACAAAAATTTTGGAAAATGGGCGTGGCACCGCCTCCTTTTAGAAGCAGGAATATACGAGATTTCTGAGCCCATAACTCGACAAATAATCGATATATTATGACGAAACTTGGTGTATACACTTTTATTACTTGTGGTAATACATGTTCAAAATTTTAGCGAAATCGGTCCACGACCACGCCCACTTTTATATATGGGTATCATAAAGTGGCTTAATAAAAACATTTTAAGCGATATCTTTGTCAAATATAAAGATAATTCATTGAAATTTTGTGGCATGAGTTCTACAATAGATCGAAAACAAAAAATAGAAAAATCTCGGAAAATGGGCGTGGCACCGCCTCTTTTTAGACAAAGGAATATACGAGATTTCTTAGCCTATAACTCGACAAATAATTGAGATATTATGACGAAACTTGATTCACACACTTTTATAACTTGTGTTAATAGACACGCAAAAATTTATTGAAATCGGTTTATGGCCACGCCTACTTTTTAACAAAGATATTTCTGGAACACCCTTTGGGAATTTGTAACGTGACATCTTTGTAACTCATAAAGGGATGAAATTTTGCACAAAGAATAATATTCATAAGCTTAGTTGGATGACTGATAAAAATTTAGAAAATGGGCGTGGCTACGCCCACTTAATGCAGCACTCGCTTTATATAAAGTACACCGTGTTTCCATCAAACGCAAACAAACAATTAAAGCATACAGCTGAGTATCTAATGTTCGATTCCACTCGAACTTAGGCTTCCTTACTTGTTACTTTTATTCTTGCGTCCGCATAAAACACCCCACGGTGAGCTTAAACAACTTATTATGAAAAGTCAAAGTAACCAAGATATTATTTCATGGTTGTATTCTTGGACATATTAGAAGATGTTCTGAGCCAAAATTGAAATCATTCATCGGACACATTTTGAGAAATTCCATGTTTTTTTTAAAATGGTCAATTTTTTCTTTTCATGCGAGCCCCTGTTCTTTTTATGGCACCCACGGTAAAATGACTGTTCTGTTCTTCTAGTATATAAGCGTATAGTAAAATTCATTACAGTAAAAATACATTTTAAGACGTTTATTATTTATTATTTATAATATTTTAATATAAACATAAAAAGGTTGACAGTTTTTTTTAAATATGAAGAATATTATATTCACATACAGTTTTCTTCAAATTCTCCATACAATTTGGGGTTATTTGGTCTAGTTCGTAGTATAATCCCATGTTTTTTTGAAATCATAATGTACAGCCTCCATGGCTTGCTCTGAATGATACCCTAATCCTATTCCCTGCCTTGAACAAAAATCTTCTATATGAAAAAAAAAAACTGTTTGCACTTTTGGGGTTGTGGGTATAGAAAGATCGTTGTCACTCTTTCGGAAATTAGAAATACAGTTAATATAATTACTTTTCAAATCAATAGTGAAGCAAGATTCGACCACTGAATGAAAATCGTTAAAAGCTTTTACGTATTTTAGGCGCTCTAAAGGAAATATACTTCTTAATACATCGGTGTTTTCCAATAATTTCTTACAACTATTGCGTTAATGTGGGCTGAGAAATTCTATGTCCAATAAAAGATTTTTCGTGGTTGCTCAGGTTTTGATGGGTAGATAGGTTTTGATGATAGAATACAACCATGAAATAATATCTTGGTTACTTTGACTTTTCATAATAAGTTGTTTAAGCTCACCGTGCATCGACTGTTTTCGATAAAACTTTATTTTCGATAAAATCTGAGTAACTGAGTTTTGTCCCACTCTCCATACAATTTTTTTTTTGATCCCGCGAAATATCGCGGAATAATTTTTTTTATTGTAACTTTGTTATTTGACATCGGATTTTTAAAATCGATATGTCATTAGTTTAGTCTTTGGAAGCTCTCTCCTTTTGACCTATGAAGTCGTTTTCACATAGTTAAGTCACCTAACCAAGTTTTTAGTCCAAAATATCCTTTTTGTTTCACAAGAAAAAAATCGCCAAAAATAAAATATTTATCGGATCTCTCTAATATTACGCTTAAAGTCTTTGCAATTAAATAGGCAAATTTTTAAAGTAATAAAACTTTCCTGATTTTTACAACTTTTTATAAAAACTTAATTTGAAAATCAAATTTTTTTCAAAAATCGCAAAAAATCCACAAAATTTTGACCAGCTTTCACTCAGCGAGTTTTTATTAGACCACTACAAGTTGTATATCGTTTGAAGCGTATTTTAATTGCCTTTCGAACGAGATATTGCTTGCGTTTATCGCATTTGTAACTCCAGAGAAAATAATTTTTGAATAACAAGAAAACACAAAATTACCGTTATCTCAAAAATCTAACTATAAAAAAATAAAAAAAAAATAGTTCCAAGCTCAGCAGGTCAATTCCTATCCTCCCCCATTCCTGGTTTTCTTGTTTTTTTTTTTTGGCTGTAAACTTGCGTTAGTGGTGGGCGTGGATTACAACATATATGCTTTTAATTTTTCTGGAAGATGAGTCGTATAGTGGGACACCAATGTGCCAAATTTGGTTTCGGTAGGTCCATCCGTTTCCAAGAAATTGAGTTTTGTCCCACTCTATATACAAATGAGACCAGTGTGCGGTGTAAGGAGGGAAAAAAGTTGAAAATGTTCCTCTCCCTAGTTTGAAAACTTACCTTATGAGGTTTTAAAAAAAAAAAAAATTAAATTTTTTTGTCACCCTGTAAAAAACAGCCAAATTGGTTTTTTTCTATAACTTCTACATTTTACGTTCGATTTTCAAAAGTGATAAATTTTTAGAAAAGTATTCACCAAGGCAATATTTCATCAATAGCCCATCATACCAAGTTCAGCTTTTATTCTATTTTTACTAAAACCAACACCCCAGTATATTTGAAAAAAAAAAAAAAAGAATATTTACCTGCATATAATGATGAAATAAATGTAATGCATTATTGCTAAATCTTTCCTTAACTCTAATTTGCTGTAATGTTCTCGGCTACCTTGTTTAGCGAATATATAACCTAGGTGTTCCTCGTCGGCAACTTCTGTACACACGGTGAGCTTAAACAACTCATTATGAAAAGTCAAAGTAACCAAGATATTATTTCATGGTTGTATTCTTGGACATATTAGAAGATGTTCTGAGCCAAAATTGAAATCATTCATCGGACACATTTTGAGAAATTCCATGTTTTTTTTAAAATGGTCAATTTTTTCTTTTCATGCGAGCCCCTGTTCTTTTTATGGCACCCACGGTAAAATGACTGTTCTGTTCTTCTAGTATATAAGTGTATAGTAAAATTCATTACAGTAAAAATACATTTTAAGACGTTTATTATTTATTATTTATAATAGCTTTGTTCGTTTACGGATATTTTTTGATGTTTTTCGAAAACTTTTAAAAACAAACACTTTGTCGCCGTTTTTTTACGCCAAATCTCCAACAGAAGAGAACCAACTGAGAGAGAAAACTGACATTTCATTTTGTGAGAAGCTGTTGAATTTTGTTGGACAAATTTTTGCCAACAGCACTTTTCCAACAGGAAAACAGCTGATCAAACAACAGCTGACTTGAATTTTTGCAAGTAACAAGATTTGCAAAATATACAAATCAATTATAAAATTGGAAAAATACACTAAATTGGCAACAAATATGGATAAATTAAATATGCAAAATAAGTTACATACTTTTTGCGAAGTATTTATATGCATATTATGTACCTTAGTAAATTGTAATCTCCTTTGTGGGAATATATATTAACGGGGCCGCTGTGGTGCAGTGGGGAGTGTTGTGGCCACTGTGGTGTGGCGGACAGTGGCTAGTCTGCCATACCAGAGGTCATGGGTTGGATCCCCAGCCTGGATAGAGGGAAAATTTGTATATAATGATCCACGATCCGATAACAATTAATTTTCCAGAGGGTAGGGGTGGTCTCACAGATCACAAAAAACAAAGTACTACCCTCCGGACGCTTATAGTTCAGGAGACATTCCTTGTTAAATTAATGTATGTATGTGTAGAACATCCTTCTGCGTTGGCGGCTTTTGGCCGCGCTTCAATAATATTACCCTCAGCCGGCAGAATTCTCTTTCTGGATTAATATCCATGGAGCATAGACATCTTAATACATCGGTGTTTTCCAATAATTTCTTACAACTATTGCGTTAATGTGGGCTGAGAAGTTCTATGTCCAATAAAAGATTTTTCGTGGTTGCTCAGGTTTTGATGGGAATAGTTGTAAGAAATTACTGGAAAACACCGGTGTATTAAGAAGTATATTTCCTTTAGAGCGCCTAAAATACGTAAAAGCTTTTAACGATTTTCATTCAGTGGTCGAATCTTGCTTCACTATTGATTTGAAAAGTAATTATATTAACTGTATTTCTAATTTCCGAAAGAGTTACAACGATCTTTCTATACCCATAACCCCAAAAGTGCATACAGTTTTTTTTTCATATAGAAGATTTTTGTTCAAGGCAGGGAATAGGATTAGGGTATCATTCAGAGCAAGCCATGGAGGCTGTGCATTATGATTTCAAAAAAACATGGGATTATAAGTATCGAACTAGACCAAATAACCCAAATTATATGGAGAATTTGAAGAAAACTGTATGCGAATATAATATTCTTCATATTTAAAAAAAACTGTCAACCTTTTTATGTTTATATTAAAATATTATAAATAATAAATAATAAACGTCTTAAAATGTATTTTTACTGTAATGAATTTTACTATACACTTATATACTAGAATAACAGAACAGTCATTTTACCGTGGGTGCCATAAAAGGAACAGGGGCTCGCATGAAAAGAAAAAATTGACCATTTTAAAAAAAACATGGAATTTCTCAAAATGTGTCCGATGAATGATTTCAATTTTGGCTCAGAACATCTTCTAATATGTCCAAGAATACAACCATGAAATAATATCTTGGTTACTTTGGCTTTTCATAATAAGTTGTTTAAGCTCACCGTGACCCTTTAGTGAGAAATTTCACTAAAAAGTTAAAAATAAATAATAGCTTAAAAAAACTAAAAAACACGCTTTAATCTTAAAAATCGTACTAAAAATTGAGAAATTTAATTAGAAACAAAATGATTAAAGAAAATATAATTATTTAAGGAAAAGCGTGGGGTGCTCAATAATATTTGAACATGAAAATATTCGATTCGTACAACTAGTACAAAAATATACATACCTAGTTGCGAAAATAAATAGGACGTTATATGAAATCTCAAAAAAGTCAAAATAAAAATATTAGAATAAAAACAGTGATTTTAAATATCTTTTGACATACTGAGCACCCGACGCTTTTCCTTAAATACTTATATTTTCGTTCATCATTTTGTTTCTAATTAAATTATTTCTCAATTTTTAGTACGATTTTTAAGATTAAAGTGTGTTTTTTAGTTTTTTTAAGTAAAAGTGACTTGTACACACTTAGATTCATTGACTTTAATTCTCCAGTATGAAAGCCTTTGTTCTACAATTCTTAGATGGCTTTGTAACCGTCTGGCAGCCGTTGAGGCATTTGAGTGCACACTAAGTATTGCCATGTCATCCGCAAATGTTGAAGGAACGAGATTTTCAAGTCAAGTGGGCAAGTCACTTGCGAATATTAAAAATAGAATGGGTCAAACACTACCTTGTGGAACTCCGGCGAAGATTGCATAGCTTTCAGTGGTATAACTTTTTTGGCTTACTCGAAACTTTCTTCCCTTTAGAAAGTTCTCTAAAATAAGGCATATTCGTGTACGTCTTATTTTAAATAATAGTCCATCTAGCCATACCTTGTCGAAAGCTTGTGCTGCGTCTAAGAACAATGCAGTGCAATACTTTTTGGTTTCAAAAGTCGACCGTATTTGAGTTACTCACTTGCTCTATCGCACCATGTTTCTCCCTAAACCCGAATTGGTGACTTGGTATAGTCCCGTGTGTGTCTATGATGGGCTGTATTTTTTTCAGCAACAACTTTTCAAATAGTTTGGAAAATATTGAAATTAAGCTAATTGGCCTGTAAGAGTTTAACAGGGTTGGGTTTTTGCTGGTTTTGGAATCATAATGATTGCGGAAAGTTTCCAAGAATCAGGAAAGTAGTTTAAACACAGGAGACTATTGAAAATGTATAATAATAACTTGAGGGAGTTGTTTTACCATTTCACCGGTTATGCTGTCGTGTCCGGGTGCCTTATTTTTCTGGATGTCGTTACAGCTAACATTATTCAGCTCATGTATGTGGAATTGGAGAGAGACTGTTGGTAAGCGAAGGGCATGTTCTGGGAGGAAATTGCTCCCTGGATTAGGAGTAAATACCCGAGAAAGGTGGGCTGCAAATGCGGTTCCTTTTTCCTGGCCACTTCGAGCAAAGTCACCATTTTCGATTCGTACTGGAGGGTCCTGCAAAACTGGCCTTTTGAAAGTTTTCAGTGACCGCCACAATGAGTACCTAGATGTGGCTGTCAAGGACTTAATTATGTTTTGAAAATCTGCTTCTTTTTTATCCTGCAATAGTATCTGGAGCTCTTTCGTGCATTTTTTCAGTTCGTATTTCAAGGTTGGAGAACGTAACCTCTACCAGTCTTTCCTAATTTGCCTTTTCTTGTGTACGAGATCGGTGATATCGTTTCCTTTGAAATAATTAGGGACACTGCTCTGGGTAGTGTTAGGCTGTGGATGCGTTGATAGTTTTTCTGATACTTGAAGGTCATTTCTGAAGGCAGTAACCGCAGCGTCTACTTCGGCTGCTGATTTAAGGCTTGTATTTAAGTTGGTATGAGAACTGGTAAATTTTTTGTACTTGAGCCAGTTTGTAAATTTATTGGTTAAGGTCGAATTCAATTCGTAGAAAGATGGGATTATATCAATAGTTGTAACACAAGGGGAGTGATCAGATGATAGATCGAAAGCCGATTTTATCTTAATTAGTTCTCTTTCGATTCCACGAGTTATACCAAAGTCTATTAAGTTGAGAGTTTTGCTTCTTTCAGTCGGCCAATATGTTGGCTGACCAGAGGAAATAATATCTAGGTCATTGCTTAAAATTGCTTTGAATAGATTTCGTCCCTTTGGTGTTATCAGTCTGGAACTCCAAAATGTATGTTTAGCGTTATGATCACCTGCTGCAAGAAACCTTCGGCCCAACTTGGAAAATAATTCAGTAAATTCTGATTCTGTTATATTGAAACGGGGAGGACAGTATATTGCAGTTACAGTGAGCCCACCAGAGCTATCTTCTACGTGCAGTGATGTTGCCTGCAATAATCTCCCATTAGATGATGCTTAATCCGTTTTCTAATAAGTATTCCGGTTCCACCTCTAGCTTTACCTTCGGGGTGCTTGGTGTCGTTGAACCCAAAGCCGTCAATACTAAATTTATTAAAGGCTGTTAAATGAGTTTCGGAGACTAGCATTATGTCTATCTGCTGTCTTTCTAGAAATATTTGGAGTTCATTCCGGTGTTGGCTTAGGCCGTTAGCATTCCAAAAACCTATATTGAGTGAATTCATGGTCTTCTTAAGAATTTTGGTAATAGGAGATTTTGGTTCCTAATTAATTTTTGCGTCATATTTTGAATTGATTTCATATGATCTGGCATCATTTTCACAAAACTGTTTAAGGTTTTTTCCAAGTTTGTAGGTGGAATGGGAGTCTCCTGCGTTTCAGGCTCCTCTTGAGGGCTTGGGAATATGTCCTGAAATGTTTCTGACGAACATTAGTATTGACTGTATTTGGAACAGTTTGGAGTTTTGGAACTAGTTGAGTCTTTGGGATCAAGGCGGCGCTAGTGGTTTCCTTAGTACTGATTTCCTTTAAGGAAGTATACACTGAGCAGCCTCTGTAATTTGCAGAGTGATTACCGTCGCAATTACTACATTTCTTTAATTGTGAGTTGTCTCTTGGTTTCACACAATCCTTGGAGGTATGTAAATCCCCACAGATAAAGCAAACACTAGGCAAGGTACAGTACCGCTTGGTGTGCCCAAACTCCTGACAGTTGTGACATTGTACTGGGCCCACGCGTTTGTGTGGTTCTTCCACCGAGATAGGACGGTGCAGCAGGTACCGCAGGTTGTATATGTACGGTGACCATAAATTTGTATTAAAAAAACAGAACATTTTTTTTTATTAATAGGAACAAAAAATATTCACAAACTTGAATCACATTTCACTGGCTTTGATTTAAATCAAGTATTAGGTACATAACCAATTAATAAACATATCAAATTACTGATATTTTTCTGAGGCATAAATTGTTTAAGTACCTACATTTTCTTCATATTGTAAGTAAGTAATTCCTAAATTCTAAGCTATTAAAATCATAGTTACATCTAGTTACTAAAATAGATTTCACAGTCTCAATTTGAATTTTGATTTTTCATCAGTCCATATATTATTTAAAATTGAAAATATCCTTTCAGTGATGGCATTTGAACCCGGTAAACATAATTTGAATTCTACTATTTTTAAAATATTTTTAAAAGGTATAGCATTTTTCTTAAAATGTTGAAATATTTCAACCCATTTCATATCGACTAGATTTCCCCCTTTCACCCATTCCTTTAGTTTTTTTTGGAATCACATAATTCTTAATACATGTCAACTCATCAAATAATTCGCTGTCATTAATTTTAGTCTGAGTTCTCTTTTCCGAAATATATATCAAATTTCTTTCAACAGCATGCCAAGATGGAACTGTACGCAAAAGTACCCATTCCATCACTTCGAGCTCTTTATACGATTGGTCCCACTGATTTAAATAACACTGTGGAACAAATTCAGGTCAACAAAAGTCAACTCGGTTCTGAAAGTTAGGTGTGAAAATAGAGGCTAAATTAGAAGACCCGTATCGCGGCGTTTGTTTAGGTTAGTTCGAATTTGTTTTTAATCGACCTTTGAACTTTGCAGGCAAATGCCGATTTTCAGCATATTGTTTTTATAGTTTTTTGGCTATAACTCGTCGACTAATCCACGAACGAAGAAAATCCATGGTAAAATGGAAAAGTTATAGGCGATCATGTAAATACAGTCAAGTCGCGCAATTCCTCTGCAGTAGCAGCACATTGGCAGCGCAGTAGATACAAGCCCATTTACGGGTATAACATGCATAAAATATACCTGTGCAGATGCATTGCGCGACTTGACTGTATTTACATGATCGCCTATAACTTTTCCATTTTACCATGGATTTTCTTCGTTGATAGCTTATTTTTTTGCTAATAGAATGTAGCTTCACGTAAAGGAGTAAAACCGAAGGTGAAAATATTGGTTTTAAAGATATTTCCTGACAAAGTCAATTTTTTCTTAAAAAAATCGAAAAAATTCAAATTGAATCATCAATATTTCAGAAACTATAAGAGGTAGAGAAAAATGTTATAAAACCCATGTATAGGAAATTTAATTTGCTGTCACTCCAACAAAAAAATCTCAATTAGTCGACGAGTTATAGCCCAAAAAACCATACAAACAATATGCTGAAAATCGGCATTTGCCTGCAAAGTTCAAAGGTCGATTAAAAAAAAATTCGAACTAACCTAAACAAACGCCGCGATACGGGTCTTCTAATTTAGCCTCTATTTTCACCCCTAACTTTCAGAACCGAGTTAACTTTTGTTGACCTGAATTTGTTCCACAGTGTAATCAGAGCAATTAATGTAAAAACGTTTTGCATGATCTTTTATTTTACTTAAATCTACAGTTCCTGATTTTTCCAACTCTGAAACTATTTTCTTCATTATTAGCGGTAGAAAAATTTCATCTCTTCGTTCTGCGATTTTTAATTTAAGGTATTTTATTAGTAAAGCAACTTCTACCATTCAAATATTTTGCGATTCAATTTGTGTAATGTAATTATGAAAAAGAGATGCTTGGCAGTGGGTAAACAGAAGCCACATTTCTGATGTTGAATTTTCAAAGAATTCTTTTAAAATACTTGGGCAGTGAGGTTGTTCTAAAAAATATTTCCTTAGGGGTTTGAAAAGTTTTAAAATTCGCTCAATTGCTGGTTTTAAGGTAAGCCATCTTGTCTTACTAAATCCCAATAATTTTTTATATTCGACATCAACAGTGTCACAAATTTCCTTTAATTGCTCGACTCTAACCGTATATATGTAAAAGTATGAAAAGATTTTTATATTAGTTGTAATCTTTTGCAAGCAACATGCAAAATAACACCACAAAAATTGAGGAATTGCCTACAAAAAAATAAGCGTCCAGTTACGTCATAACCAACTTGAAAACAGTGTTGAAAAGTTTAAAAACGTGCGTCATTGTGAATGGTCAACGGAAAGTAATTGGAAATTTTCAAAATAAACGTCAAAAAATCAGAAATGAAAAAATTTCCCAGCCAGCATTTTTTGAAAATTTTGATCAAAAAATATTCAAATATCATACGCCCAGATGATTAAAAACGATCAAATTTAAAAACATTTTCTATTGGAATATGAGTGAATCGTCGGGAGAAAAATGTACCCTAAATATGACTATTTTTAAGTAATCATTTATGATACATATTTTAAAACATTTTTCAATCATTTGATGTCATTGAAATCTCTTACTTCATTTTTTTTTTTTGGAATCGAAGATGGGCACTTTGCTTCAAGCATGTAAATCCGCGTCCAATAACAATAGACGAACAGGAGCCAGTCCATATTTCGCTCTATTTATGGAAAAAAGAGAAGAAATATTTGGGCAAACCCCAATAATATGAAATAACCACACGGTTCATTCTGGTTCCAGGCCATTTGGTATAAAATCTTCATCGATCCCGCCACAATCATCGCCGCCATCGTTACATATGACGCCTTTATCTCAAACATCATCACCTTCATCACCATCGTCGTCTCCACCACCACCATCCACCCAAAACCGTCTCTATTACAATCATCACCGTCGTCACTGTCATCATCACCATCACATCGTTCATCCGTCTCACAAAATCACAAAATCTATCCACACGCAAAAGGCTTGCAGCTCGAGGAAGGTATTACGAAGGAAATTTTGAAGACTAAATTTGGAAAATACCTCGAAATAGAAAAAAGAAAGCTAGATCTACTGGAGAAATTCGCAAATAAATAAGTAACGCCTTTTTTCTTTCCATTAATACACATATATAATTTTTATTTGGAACGATTCTAGCGACATTCATTAGTTATATATGTATATGTACATAGAAATTTAAATAAATTTTAAAAACAAACCGCTTTTTTTATTTCCTTCAATAGCCCTGTAAAAATTGTGCGATTTGTCCCGGACTCCTCTCTTTCGGGTACAATTACTCCTAAATTTTATAGGGAAGGGTGAAAGTGTAGACAAATTGTTGACAATTGTACTCAAAAGGTTATAAACGAACTTCGAAATATGATTTTGTTCAGATCTAAAAGGGTACAATTAGTCTCCACATAGGACATGCTCAAACAAAAGGGGAAACTTCATTCCATATAAAGAGACCACAAGTTGTATTAGTCGCATGCTCCATTGCGAGTGATCCCGGATACATCCCGAATTAGTCGAATTTTTTGCAGGGATAGTGTCAATGAAAAAAGTCAAATTATGAAAGCTCACAGTAGTGTTGTAAATGAATCACAATTTAAAAAATTCCTCAACCATACCTCAGTAATCCCTCAATAAAAGCAGGTAGTGCATTCTTTTGCAGGTTGCTTACAAAAGATTGCCACTATTATAATTAAATAATAGTGTTAAAATTAGAAAAATTATCACTCACAGAACATTTCCTATTTCCTGAAGGTTTCATTGGAAAATTCCGAATATAAACATGTTTTTCGATTATAAGCGATAGAATTTAGAGAAAATACCAATTACAACGTAATTTCGTTGCTAATTTATAAGAAAATACGAATCTCATTCGCATTTCTCTCTCTCATATTATATGGAGAAATTATGTAATTTGTCTGTAATTTATGCCGAAAATACAAAAACTACTAAACTTACTCAATGTGAACATGCTTCTGAACCAGTTGATTAATAGTGATTGCTAAGTGATATCGATAGGAACCTACATTTTGATCAGAAAATGGTTTGCGCTGTAAAACAATTTTTGATTTGCATAGTGGAAAAAAACAGAACAAAAAACAGAACATTTAAAAAAAAAAACAGAACAATTTGTTGGTTTTCAGAGAAAAAAAAATACGCAGAACAAGCGCCTGTAAAACAGAACTGTTCTGCTAAAAACAGAACGGATGGTCACCGTATGTATATGGGATGTACATCTCCCTTCTTTAAGAGTTGGAAATTCTTTTCCCCTATTAATGCTGCCAATTTATTTACAAGTATACCAGAACTTGGTTCTCTCAGATAAATTGATGGAGGTTTGGATTTTTTTGCGGTACTTCGGAACTCTTCTCTTCATTTTGGGCAAGGAGACTAAATTTGTTGTTGGCCAGTGCTACATCTTTAGATGGTTCTTTCACAATGGAATTTTTTAAAACCTTATTAGGCTTATCACTTTTCTGCGGGGACCGCTTTCTTTTTACTAAGATATAGCGGTCCATTCCGGTCTGAACTTTCCACCCACTTTCTGCATTTCACTGGTCGTTTTGCTAGTAGCAGCTGTGGATTGATTTATTTTCCCTGATGGTTGAATTGGGGGAAATTGTACAATATTCCCTGGGATGGCTGGAGAACAAGATCGTGCTCTTTGATCGCTTGTGTTATCTTTAGAGACCTTTAGGTTGTTTTCATTTGAACTGTCCCCGTTAAAAACAGCTAAATCTCGTTTTTTGTAATAACTTTCTTATTTTATGTCGGATCTCTAAGATCTTTATGTCGATAAAAAGGTCTCGGTCAGCACTATATTTGGCTCATATAAAGTTTCGACTTTAAACGTTGTTCTGATTTTTACCTTTAAAAATTTTGAAGTTACTATCCCTAGATTTTTTTCTTTTTAACCACTAATACAAAGCTCTCAAAAAACCATGAGGAATCCCACAAAAAAATCTAGCCTTTATTCACAAACAAAAAAGTTACAAGATGTATTGTGGAACGATCTTCCGTCATCCCTTGTCGTTCCACAATACATCATATTCCTACCCTGTCGGAAAAACAAGCAACCAAAAAGTATTTAAAAAGTTATAACGTTGTAAAATGAAACACTTGTTTTTTTCAATCAGTTGTCACTAGCCTTGGATTTAAACTAAACTCTCATTTGACTTGCGCTGATCGTGTGAATTATAGCGTTTCTAAGATATATAACAAATTAAGACATCTATGGCATTCATGTTACTATCTACCTATCAACAGAAAAATTAAACTTGTACAGGCTCTTATTGTTCCCCATATTTCTTACTTTGAGACGGTGTATGGTACTCTTAGCTATGAATCGAGAAAGAAATTAACCCTAGCTTTAAATAATGCAGCTAGGTTTATATATTTTAAGCGGAAGTATGACCACATTTCATTGTACGTAAAAAAGTTTTTGGGTTTCAACCTGGAGAATTACCTCAATGTCCGAAATCTGGTGTTTTTATTTAAAATAATTAAGTACGGTCAACCCCGTTATCTTTTTAAAAAATTGAAGTTTGCGCAATCATCTCGCACGAATAATCTCATTATCCCTAAGTATAATACGCTGCCAGCCTCAAGGTTGTTCTTTGTTAGTGCTATAAGATTATGGAATTCATTACCATCGTCAATTAAATGTTTGAAAACGGTTAGATGCTTTAAAACGGCAGTTCAAAACTTTTATTCGCAATAATCCTCTGTTGTTTCTTCTCACTTCTCTCTTATCTCTAATTCTACGCTTCCCTATAATATCTTCTGCATAAGCAATCCTTCTATAATTAGCCATAGTTAATAATTTATAATGTTACAGTTATTGTTCTTGTCATTATAACTATTAGTTTAAGTTGATCCCTATGTTATTTATATGTAAATTTTGCATATCAAAAAGACTTTGCGTCTTACTGTGCACTATATAAAATAAATAAATAATAATAATAATAATAATAATAATAATAATAATAATAATAATAATAATACTAATAATAATAATAATAATAATAATAATAATAATAATAATAATAATAATAATAATAATAATAATAATAATAATAATAATAATTATTATAATAATAATAATAATAATAATAATAATAATAATAATAATAATAATAATAATAATAATAATAATAATAATAATAATAATAATAATAATAATAATAATAATAATAATAATAATAATAATAATAATAATAATAATAATAATAATAATAATAATAATAATAATAAGAATAATAATAATAATAATAATAATAATAATAATAATAATAATAATAATAATAATAATAATAATAATAATAATAATAATAATAATAATAATAATAATAATAATAATAATAATAATAAAAAATTACACAGGGAGGCAAAAATACCACAGAGAAACGGCGAAACACGTCAGTTTAATTTTTGGCTCCAGATTGCGATGGCGATTTTGGAAAATCCGGAATAGCTCCCATTTTCGAGATATTTAAGAAATAATTTTCAGTTTTCACATACAAATCGAACTGCTGAAGGGGTGGGGGGGGGGGGCGTCGTATGATTAACTATTGTTGAGGTAATAAAAAGAAAGAAAAGGGGAAAAAACTGCTTTTAATATCGTTCATAGTATATACGTACATATACATCTATATATATAAAAATCTCATGTAACATTCTTTGTGCGGGATAAACTTTTAAACTACTGAACCAATTTTGATAATATTTGGCAGTAACATGTAATTGTGCTCCGATTGAGTAGTCAAATAGTTTTTATACTCAGCTGTACTAGTACACAGAGTATTATAGTTTTAATCACATAACGGTGGATTGTAACAGAATGAAATAATCGAGATAGATATGGACTTATATATATCAAAATGATCAGGGTGAAAAGAGAATTCGATTGAGCCATGTCCGTCCGTCCGTCCGTCCGTCCGTCCGTCTGTCCGTCCGTCCGTCCGTCCGTCTGTCCGTACGTCTGTAAACACTCTAACTCGTGCAAAAATTGAGATATTTCGATGAAATTTGAAATGCATGTTGGTATCGAGACTGGGACGGTTGGTATTGAAAATGGGCGAAATCGGACAATGACCACGCCCACTTTTCCTATATAGAAAAAATCGGAAATTTGGTATCTCAGTCACTAATACAGCTGGAGCGATGAAATTATACCCACGTGTTGAGCTCAGGCCCCTAGGAAGAAATTTGATGAAATCTTGGAAAATGGGCGGTGCCACGCCCACTTATTAAGGGACAAACCTTGAAAGTTTTATATGTCATAACTCAGAAACCATTGAAGATATATCGATGAAATTTGGTACGCGTGATTTACTTACTTGGGCAAACGTTTGGACGGAAAATAGTTAAAATCGGTTGACGGCCACGCCCACTTTTATATATGTGTATTATAAAGTGACCTAATAAAAACATTTTAAGCCATATCTCTGTCAAATATAAAGATATATCATTGAAATTTTGTCGCATGAGTCCAACTATGGACATAAAATAAAAAACACAAAAATTTTGAAAAATGGGCGGTGCCACGCCCACTTATTAATGGGCAAACATTGAAACTTTTATGAGTCATAACTCATAAACCGTTAACGATATATCGATGAAATTCGGTACGCGTGATATAATTACTTAGGCAAATGTTTGGACGAAAAATTTCCAAAATCGGTTGGCGGCCACGCCCACTTTTATATATGTGTATTATAAAGTGGCCCAATAAAAACATTTTAAGCGATATCTCTGTCAAATATAAAGATATGTCATTGAAATTTTATATCAGAAGTGCAACTGCGGACATAAAACAAAAAACACAAAAACTTTGGAAAATGGGCGTGGCACCGCCTCTTTTTAGAAACAGGAATATACGAGATTTCTGAGCCCATAACTCGACAAATAATTGAGATATTATAACGAAACTTGGTGTGTATACTTTTATTACTTGTGGTAATACATGTTGAAAATTTGAGCGAAATCGGTTGACGACCACGCCCACTTTTATATATGAGAACTATAAAGGGGCCTAATAAAAACATTTTAAGCGATATCTTTGTCAAATGTAAAGATAATTCATTGAAATTTTGTGGCATGAGTTCCACAATAGACCGGAAACAAAAAATAGAAAAATTTTGGAAAATGAGCGTGGCACCGCCTCTTTTTAGACAAAGGAATATACGAGATTTCCTAGCCTATAACTCGGCAAATAATTGAGATATTATGAAGAAACTTGGTTTATACACTTCTATAACTTGTGTTAATCGACACGCAAAAATTTATTGAAATCGGTTTATGACCACGCCTACTTTTTAACAAAGATATTTCTGGAACACCCTTTGGGAATTTGTAACGTGACATCTTTGTAACTAGAAGTCATAAAGGAATGAAATGTTGCACAAAGAATAATATTCATATGCTTAGTTGGATGACTGATAAAATGCTACGCCCACTAAATGCAGCACTTTCTTTATATAAAATACACTGTGTTTTCATCAAACGCAAACAAACAATGAAAGCATACAGCTGAGTATCTAATGTTCGATTCCAGTCGAACTTAGGCTTCCTTACTTGTTATTTAAATTTTTGGTCAAATAGCGTAAATTTATGTAAAAATGTGTAAAAAACCAACCAAAATTAGCTTTATACGGCCATAAATCAAAACCGGATCAACCGATTTAAATACTTCTTCTTGGAAATGAAACTTTGAACCTTTTACTAAAGTTCTGCATTCAAAAAATTAATAAATTCTCTTTTTAAATAACAAAAATACTAGCTGGACCCGTGCGCATCTTGCGCAAAAAATAATAAAACATACATGGCGTCAGTCGATATAGTTTGTGCTGTCACGCTCATTTAAAAAAAAAAACATATTTATTTGGTTTTATGTCTACAGTGGAACTTATGGAACTTTCAATGAATTACTTATATGTTTGACAAACATATTGCATAAAATGTTTTTATTGGTATGTGTATTATATTTTTATATATTTTACATATATTTTTATATATATGTATGTGGTCCCTGCCGACTTGGGTAATTTTTTTCCACACGTTTGCCTTGGCAAGCAAATCAGTGGTCCAAGCTTAATCGATTCATCTGCTACAGTTCCTGAGTTTTTACTTATAAATCTTTGAATATTTGTCCCTCTTGGCCCATTTTTCAAAATTTCAGCATGTTTCCTCAAAACGGCATATCGTCATTTCATCACTCGGGCTTTATTAGTGACTGAATTATCATGTTTTACGTGTTTTTCGAAATACATCCCTATGCCTTATTTTCAACCCCAACTTTCTCTGTTCCCATTAGAATCTGTGTACCCAATTTCATTTAAATATTTCTATTTTTGCGCAAGTTAGAGGGTGTACGGCCGGACGGACGGACATGGTTCAATCATTTTTTTCATTCTGATCCTTTTGATATACTCGTATATATTAAGGTGGAGTGAAAATTTTTTTTTGGAAATTCAATTCGTTCCAAAGCCAGAACTTCACCTTTCTAGCCCAGAAATAAGCCTGTAAAATTTTATTGACCTACTCGCATGTTTGGAGGTGCCCCCAGCCCCACAAATTTGAAAAAAATAGCACGATCTGGTACAAATGTGAAATTTCTACAATTATGAAATCAAAAAAACGAAGTATGATGATTGATAAACAGGCTAAGTTGAGTATAAAAGTGAATTTTTTTTTTGGAAACAACAACAACCAAAGTTATTAAAGGTCAAAGTTTATATTATGCATTTTTTAAATTGCAATTACTTAAAAACTACTGAACCGATTACAAATATTCGATAGGTATTTTGAATCCCTTTAATTTGATATACATTTTATGTGGGTTCCATAACACTCCCCGCTGCGGGGGTCAACCCCCTTTTACCCCCCTTACTTTTAATATAAAGTACCACGCCCAATAAAACACCGTTTCGCATGCATAGCTAATTAACACCTTTAAAACGATGCCTTACTTATTAATTTTGGTAAATTACGTGAGCAGAAAAAGGGATATTTATAAAACACCAATTAGAAATAATATATACTAGCTGGACCCGTGCGCATCTTGCGCAAAAAATAATAAAACATACGGCGCCAGTCGATATAGTTTCTGCTCTCACGCCCATTTTAAAAAACTTATATTTATTTGGTTTTATGTCTACAGTGGAACTTATGGAATTTTCAATGAATTACTTATGTATATGTTTGACAAACATATCGCATAAAATGTTCTATTATACCTACATATATATATGTATGCAAATCAGTATTCCAAGCTTACTCGATTTATCTGTTACAGTTCTTGAGTTTTTACTTATAAATCTTTGAAAATTTGCTCCTCTTGGCCCATTTTTCAAAATTTCAGCGCGTTTCCACATAACGGCATAACGTCATTTCATCACTCGGGCTTTATTAGTGACTGAATTATCATGTTTTACGTGTTTTCGAAATACACACATATGCCTTATTTTCAACCCCAACTTTCTCTGTTCCCATTAGAATCTGTGTACCAAATTTCATTAAAATATTTCTATTTTTGCGCAAGTTAGAGTGTATACGGCCGGACGGACGGACATGGTTCAATCATTTTTTTTCATTCTGATCGTTTTGATATACTCGTATATATTAAGGTGGAGTGAAAATTTTTTTTGGAAACTCAATTTGTTCCAAAGCCAGAACGGCACCTTTCTAGCCCAGAAATAAACCTGTAAAATTTTATTGACCTACTCGCATGTTTGGATGTGCCCCCAGCCCCACAAAGTTGAAAAAAATAGCACGATCTGGTACAAATGTGAAATTTCTAAAATTATGAAATCAAAAAAACGAAGTATGAGGATTGATAAACAGCCTAAGTTGAGCATTAAAGTGAATTTTTTTTTTTGGAAACAACAACAACAAAAGTTATTAAAGGTCAAAATTTATATTATGCATTTTTTAAATTGCAATTACTTAAAAACTACTTAACCGATTTCGAATGTTTGTATACCATTGGATAGGTATTTTGATTCCCTTTAATTTGATATACATTTTATGTGGGTTCCATAACACTCCCCGCTGCGGGGGTCAACCGCCCTTTTACCCCCCTTACTTTTCATATAAAGTACCACGCCCAATAAAACACCGTTTCGCATGCATAGCTAATTAATACCTTTAAAACGATGCCTTACTTATTAATTTTGGTAAATTATGTGAGCAGAAAAAGGGATATTTATAAAACACCAATTAGAAATAATATATATGATGATTATAAAGAATAGTATCAATTTTTGAAAAAAAGAGTTATGCGCATGGTTGGTCGCCACAAGCAATCGGTAAAGCAGAAGACAAAACAACGAGAACAATACATACCTACGTACATATGTAGATAAGCAAAGAATTGTCACGAAGGTACATACATATGTATATACGACCAAAAGTAAAGCAATTCGTTTAAATAATACAAACAGATTCGATTCGTTTTGCGTGCAAATGGTAGGTTCGATTAACATTAAAATGTTTTGGTTTTTTGAATTTCACTTTATTTTTCAATTTATTTACAATATCTGGAAAGGTAAGTATTTTCCTAATATTATAATAATATAATACACTGGCGCTATTATAACTCTGACGCGTTTTATGGCCGAGCTTCTCTCCCAATTCGAGGTGTGCTCTTTTTGTTTTTCCTACTAATTGGGGGGACCTACAGTTTTATGCCGGCTCCGAACGGCGAATGCATTTTTTGTGAGAAGCTTTTTCATGGCAGAAATACTCTCGGAGGGTATGCCGCCCACTTCCTAATATTATGAACAATCATTTTTCTTTTACAACAGAAATGAAAATTGGAAAATTATTTTTAAAGTTTGACCTCAGATATGTATGTATATACCTATTTTTATCTATTTACATATATCTGTAACCGAATTTTTCATACCCAAAACCTCTGGAGTGCTCTGGCCTTAGATTCATACATATCTCTATCTACGTACATCTATATACATATATAAAAATCTCATGTAACATTCTTTGTGCGGGATAAACTTTTAAACTACTGAACCAATTCTGATAATATTTGGCAGTAACATGGAATTGTGCTCCGATTGAGTAGCCAAATAGTTTTTATATTCTCTACAGGCCCATGTATGTATGTATATATTTAATTTTGCTCCGGGGCTACTAGGTTAATTATATTCATATAAAAGAAAGATATACATAAGAAGGTACATATGTATCTATGTAAGAAACACCACTTACAGCTCGATTCTGAGCGTTACTTCAATATTATTTTACTGGTAATTTACTTTGCTGAAAAGTTTTACCATCTCCTCAATCGGTATTCTCGAACAAATGGTAACGCTATCAAAGCGATTCCATACGAATGGAATGGAATCGGACTCAAAATGGTAACAAATTGTCAAATCAAAGAATATCGTGTATTTCATTTTTTGAAAATAGAAACCTTTCCAGTAATAAAAATTATGTTTTATCAGGATGGCGAAGCAGATCACAAAATAAAAGTATCTTTTATTTTGAATATCAAATCACTAATAAGATGATGATGACTGTTGATAACTGAAAGCCAATGCGAAGCTTGGCCGGGTATGCTAGTAGATATATAAAAATGATTTGGTTTTTAATTGAAACGCTAAAACTTGAAAATGGCTGAACCAAATGAAATACTTCCTTTAGGGGGTTTGTTTGTTGTTACCCCGCGAAGGTTTAGTCGAAGAAAAAATTAAAAAATATTAGGTGCGCGTGGCACCTCCCATACAACCTTAATTTTTAAAGCTGATTATCTCTAAAACAGTTCAAGGTAGGGAGCTGAAAATTGGTATAGAGGTAGGTGATATCAAAACCCTTCTCACTCAGAAAAGTGGGGGTTATCAGAAATGGGGGCGTGGCACCTCCCATACAACCTTAATTTTTAAAGCTGCTTATAGGTAGGTGATATCAAAACCCTTCTCATTCAGAAAATTGGGGGTTATCAGAAAAGGGGGCGTGGCACCTCCCATACAACCTTAATTTTTAAAGCTGATTATCTCTAAAACAGTTTAAGGTAGGGAGCTGAAAATTGGTATAGAGGTAGGTGATATCAAAACCCTTCTCACTCAGAAAAGTGGGGGTTATCAGAAAGGGGGCGTGGCACCTCCAATACAACCTTAATTTTTAAAGCTGATTATCTCTAAAACAGTTCAAGGTAGGCACTTGGAAATTGGTATAGAGCTAAATGATATCAAAACCATTCCCACGCATAAAAGTGGGGGTTATCGGAAAAAGGGGCGTGGCACCTCCCATACAAACTTAATTTTTCATGCTGAATATCTAATATTGTTTACGCTAGGGACTTGGAAATTGGTGTGGAGATAAACTATAACAATTCCATATTAACGCAAAATAATAAGAGTTATACGAAAAGGGGGCGTGGCACCTCCCAACAACACTTAATTTTTTAAGCTGAATATCTTTAAAAAGGATTTAAGTCAGGGACCTGGAAATTGGTACAGAGCTATATGATATCAAAACAATTTTTGCGCATAAAAGTGTAGGTTATCGGAAAAGGGGGCGTGGCACCTCCCATACAAATTTTTCAAGCTGAATATCTATAAAAGCGTTTAAGGTTGAGACCTGAAAATTTATCAGGAGATTAACGATATCAATAGCATGCTTATGAAAAAACAGTAGTTTTGGGAAAAGGGGGCGTGGCACATACTATGTTCACCAAAAAAAAAAAAAGATTTATGGAAAAATACAATATCAATACTCTTACTTACTTAGTTAAAATAGCCAATACTCAGTGAAAATAAATATCCGGAACAGAAAACTAAAAATGTTGTGTATCGTGCAGCCTTAAACTGAATACTAAAATTATATATTTTTGAAGTTGTATACACAATGAAGTAGTGAAAAATCGTTAATTTTCTATTAAAAATAATACCGGTGTAATAACAGTTTTTGAAATGATATTAATAAAAAGATCTATTTTGGGCAGAACGAAGTTTGCCGGGTCAGCTAGTATGTATATAAAATGCATATCAGAGGGAAGAGAATACCCTGCACATATATTCCAATTTGTTTTAAACGTTCTAAACCTGAACTTAAAAAAGCAAATTATTCAGATTATGGAAGAATGGGAATGTTTCGGCGCTAAAGTAGAGCT
Organism: Urophora cardui; assembly: GCA_960531455.1. Classification (NCBI taxonomy): domain Eukaryota; kingdom Metazoa; phylum Arthropoda; class Insecta; order Diptera; family Tephritidae; genus Urophora; species Urophora cardui. The sequence continues at coordinate 97,521,135 of OY482672.1, forward strand.
GCAAAACCATCGATAGTCGGACCACTTGATAGTTTCGATAGTCGAAAAAGAACTATCGATACTATCGATAGTTTTTTATGAATATTTCACTACAATAAAAAGAGGCATGGTTGTTGTTTGGGCGTAGCCACGCCCATTTTCAAAATTTTTTATCAGTGATCCAACTAAGCATATGAATATTATTCTTTGTGCAAAATTTCATTCCTTTATGACTTCCAGTTACAAACATGTTACGTTACAAATTTCCAAAGCGTGTTCTAGAAATATCTTTGCTAAAAAGTAGGCGTGGTCATAAACCGATTTCAATAAATTTTTGCGTGTCTATTAATACAAGTTATAAAAGTGTATAAACCAAGTTTCATCATAATATCTCAATTATTTGTCGAACTATGGGCTCCGAAATCTCGTAGATTCCGTTGTCTAAAAAGAGGCGGTGCCACACCCATTTTCCAAAATGGCACCGCCCATTTTCTAAAATTTCACCAAATTTCTTCATATGGGCCTGAGCTCAACACGTGGGTAAAATTTCATCGCTCTAGCTATATTAGTGGCTGAGATACCAAATTTCCGATTTTTTCTATATAGGAAAAGTGGGCGTGGTCATGGTCCGATTTCGCCCATTTTCAATACCAACCGTCCCAGTCTCGATACCAACTTGCATTCCAAATTTCATCAAAATATCTCAATTTTTGCGCGAGTTAGAGTGTTTACAGACGGACAGACGGACGGACGGACATGGCTCAATCGATTTCTCTTTTCTCCCTGATCATTTTGTTATATATAAGTCTATATCTATTTCGATTATTTCATTCTGTTACAATCCACCGTTATGTGATTAAAACTATAATACTCTGTGTCAGGGCCGTGCGCAGGAATTAGCCTTGGGGGGGGGGGGGGGGGGGGTTTTAATTTTGGTTTGCATTCGCATACATTTTTCGCTAAGATAAACATATTTGTTGAAACAGATATCCAGACCCATACACCATAAATTTAAATGTTCTCTAACTTTTCTGAAACTCATTATGATTCATCAAAACCTAGTTAACCAGGTCCTGAATAGTACACGGAAAGAATTTTTTACTAGAATCAATGCCGAGACAAGAAAAATTAGACTTGATTTTGAACTTAGAAAATAATTTCTTAATAGGGTAAGAATTTCTGAAACGGGCCACCCAAAACATAAAATATTTCCGTTTTGGTCGGCAGTCGCGTTTTTGGAAAGCTCTTTGTGACACCAATAAACACCTGATGTTGTTTTTGGCTACACAATTTTTTTTTTGTTATATATAAGCAATTAAATTTTTTTGACCTTTTTTTTCAAAACGCGATTGCAGACGATCTACCTAACCGATTTTGACAATTAAACCAGCATTTTCTTTGTTTTTAAAAGTTTTTTATTATCATATGTCTAAAAAAAAATAAAAAAAAATTTTAAGTTAAATTCTTATGAAATTTCTTGAAATTGCGAAATTTGTGTTCTCCGCCTCCTTTCCATAAAAAAAAATTAGCCGCATGTGCAAAATTTTACTACCTATAATATTCAGAAGTCAAAAAAAATGGATCGCAATAGGGAAAAAATTAGTAATTTTTTATATGGAACTGAAATATGAAAGTCTGTTCATTTAACCCTTAGACTAGCGTTGTGGTCTGTCAGACCATTTTGAAAAATTTTACTACATCTTTTTGTTTTCCCTAACATTTTTGTGCAAACCGTTTTATGACTTTGTAAGGTTCCATGAGTGTTTTCTAATTCAGTATAGAAATGTAATATTAGTCTCATTTCTGTGTAAAAAAAAAGCATATTTTGTGTAAGATGTGCGTTTTTCAAGGTTGTGGTCTGTCAGACCACAGCATTGAAACCCTATATCATAATTGTAAAGGCAACTTTTTTCAACATAGAATTCGCTAGCGAGCTAATGTACATAAGCCTAGCTTTCGTTGGAACTATTCGTGAGGATGAAAGATTAATTCCACCAGAATTACTTACCTCTTCTAGTCGTCCACCATCTTCTGTTACTACGAAAATGTCTTGCTCTTACGTGCCAAAAAAATATGTAAGTCTATGATTCTAAATTCATCTGAACATTATACCTGCGATGTTGATGGGGAAGCCAAGAAAGGAAAAGATAAATAACGCGAATTTTTAATTGAATTAGCACAGGAAAAGTTTAAACCACATATGGAGTTACGTGAAGCCGAGCCGAATTTATCACGATTATGCCCCATCTGCGATTAGATTCTGGCTGGATTTTGGTATTTGAGGCAGATAAAAGAAACCGGAAAACTCATTCCATTGCATTAAATGTAAATATACGGTTTGTGATTTACATTAAACCAACGCATGCGTAATGCGTTTCTGAAGAAATGCCAAGAGGTCCTACAAACTAGGGACTTGTTTAAAACACCCATTAATGCATTTCTTTAACAAATTTGGACTGTATTTTTATGCTAAATGAACGTAAATATAACATTTGCCAAATAACAAATAACATTTGTTGTATCCGATTACTTTTTTGGTAGTTGCAAATAAAAAATACCTTGTGGTCTATCAGACCACAATATACCGTTAACGACAATTCACGTCACCAGTAGTCTGAGGGTTAAACGCTTACAACTCTTGAACCGTGGTACGGAATCTCACGACATTAAGTACGCTTATTTACTATAATACCGTGAAGCCGTAAGACATAATCTAGCCATCATCGGAAAAGTGGGGGTGGTACCTCCCATACTAACTAATGCTTTCAATTCATGTAAATCTTTCAATATTTTTCGTGAAACAGTGGCGATAGATAGATAAGTAAAGTAGATGTTGAATACATACAAAAACACTGGAACTTGTTTATTTTATTGCGAATAAAAATAAATGTACATAGGTATCACATATTTTTAGTTCTCGATCTTGCATGGGAATATACGAGATTTCTTAGCCTATAACTCGACAAATAATTGAGATATTATGACGAAACTTGGTTTATACACTTTTATTACTTGTGTTAATAGCCACGCAAAAATTTATTGAAATCGGTATATGGCCACGCCTACTTTTTAACAAACATATTTCTGGAACACCGTTTGGGAATTAGTAACGTGACATCTTTGTAACTAGAGTCATAAAGGAGTGAAATTTTGCACAAAGAATAATATTCATATGCTTAGTTGGATGACTGATAAAAATGTTGAAAATGGACGTGGCTACGCCCACTTTATGTAGCATTCGCTTTATATAAAGTACACCGTGTTTTCATTCAACGCAAACAAACAATGAAAGCATACAGCTGAGTATCTAATGTTCGATTCCACTCGAACTTAGGCTTTCTTACTTGTTTTGTTTCATCTTACAAAAGATACCTATTAAACTTTCGAGTTCCATTCTCTAACTATTCGGCGTGAGCGTATTAGCAAATTGTTGACTTGATCAGGGTTGCAAAACTAAATTTTCCGAAAACGAATATTGTGACATCACTTAACCAGCCCATGTTACAACATAGCACGCATCGTCAACGTTTGCAGCTAAGCTGGACTTAAATATATACTATGTAAATGTATCAATGACAATTTAAACTAACCACAGATAACCCTATAACATTTATTTTTATTCGCAATAAAATAAACAAATTCCAGTGTTTTTGTATGTATTCAACATCTACTTTACTTATCTATCTATCGCCACTGTTTCACGAAAAATATTGAAAGATTTAATGAATTGAAAGCATTAGTTAGTATGGGAGGTACCACTCCCAATTTTCCGATGATGGCTAGATTATGTCTTACGGCTTCACGGTATTATAGTAAATAAGCGTACTTAATGTCGTGCGATTCCGTACCACGGTTCAAGAGTTGTAAGCGTTTAAATGAACAGATTTTCATATTTCAGTTTCATATAAAAAATTACTAAATTTTTCCCTATTGCGATCCATTTTTTTTGACTTCTGAATATTATAGGTAGTAAAATTTTGCACATGCGGCAAATTTTTTTTCATGGAAAGGAGGCGGAGAAAACAATTTTTGCGACCATCTTTCAAGAAATTTCATAAGAATTTAACTTAAAAAATTTTTTTATTTTTTTTTAAACATATGATAATAAAAAACTTTTAAAAACAAAGAGAATGCTGGTTTAATTGTCAAAATCGGTTAGGTAGATCGTCTGCAATCGCGTTTTAAAAAAAAAGGTCAGAAAAATTTAATTGCTTATATATAACAAAAAAAATTTTGTAGCCAAAAACAACATCAGGTGTTTATTGGTGTCACAAAGGGCTTTCCAAAAACGCGACTGCCGACCAAAACGGAAATATTTTATGTTTTGGGTGGCCCGTTTCAGAAATTCTTACCCAATATCAAGAAAATCCAAGAAAATTGGATTTTAAATAAATAAGTCAAAATTTTCTTGCTTCAAGTGAAATTGGATTTTAAATAAATAAGAAAACATTTTCTTGCTTCAAGTAAAATTGGATTCTAAATAAATAAGAAATAATTTACTTAGGGTAAGTGTTTTTTTCTTGTTTTTTGAAATAAATTAAGAAATTATTTTTTTGTTGCAAGTAAAACTTTTCTTATACGAGCTTAAGTAAGTAATGCGAGAGACACACATCGTAGTATAGTAATAATATTTCGATCTATACCACATATGTGTCACCCTCATATTGTAGTTTAATTGAAAATTTTCATAGCATAGCCAAATCATAATATTGATATTCTAATATTCATACCACATGTGTGTCTGAGGCATAAGAAAATATTAAATATTAAATTAAGCAAATATTTTCTAAAAATATTAAAAACGTAAAAAATAAGGAAAATGAAAACTAATCATGAGGGATTAGAAAACCATAATTAGTCAACTAGTATTTTCCTAGGACTTGTTTATTGAAATGACAACATATTATTTAATATAAATGAAGATGCAAATAGTGAACTCCTTATACCAAATGCTTCACTAACAATCTGAGAATTGCAAAAATATTCAGAAATATGCAAAGCGGATGGCAAATGAAAAAAAATACATGTAAATTTGGAAATGCAAATTCAGCAAGAAAAATTTTACTTCGCTCAAGAAAACGTTTTCTTATTCATTTTACATTTTTTTTTCGCTGTATTTTGTTGTTCCAATTCGTCGAAACACAATTTTCTTAAATTCTTCTTGATATTAGCAAAAAGATTTTCTTCATTTAAGTAAATTTAAGAAAAGATGTTCTTATTTATTTAAACATTTTTTTTCAACATTTTTTTTCCACAGATTTTGTTAGTGTTCTTGAATAAGAAAATAATTGTCTCATTTTTGGAAAATTCAATTTCTTATTTCCAGTAATAATTAAGTCAATTTTTCTTATTTCCCTAAAAATTTTCTAAATTGAGTTCAAGAAAGCATTTTTCTTGATTCAAGTATACAAATTTCTTTCCGTGTACTGTTTACAGTACTTGTTAATTGAAACTGCTCACTGTTTTCACAAAATGAACATTTTTTGTTATCAGTACAATTTTTTTAAAAATGCCAAACGAACACAACTTTGTAATTTCGGAAAGCTCCAAGTGCAATTCAAAGTGCCGAACTTATGTATTGGCCAACCTTATTTTTTGCAACTTTTACCAATTCTTCTTCCGTAAAATTATTGTAACTAATATTGTCAAAAATTATGAGTCAAAATTCAATGCAAAATTTATAAACTGTATTTTGAAATTTTTTGCAAAATCATTGCAACTTAGATTTGGTCATGGGGGGTTTTAACCCCCAAAAACCCCCCCCCCCGTGCGCACGGCTCTGCTCTGTGTACTAGTACAGCTGAGTATAATAATAGCTTAAAAAAACTAAAAAACGCGCTTAATCTTAAAAATCGTTCTAAAAATTGAGAAATAATTTAATTAGAAACAAAATGATGAACGAAAATATAAGTATTTAAGGAAAAGCGTCGGGTGCTCAGTATGTCAAAAAATATTTAAAATCGCTGTTTTTTTAGTAATATTTTTATTTTGACTTTTTTGAGATTTCATATATCGTACTCTTTAAATTCGCAACTAGGTATATTTTTGTACTAGTTGTACGAATCGAATATTTTCATGATCAAATATTATTGAGCACCCCCACGTTTTCCTTAAATACTTATATTACGGTTTCTAATTAAATTATTTCTCAAGTTTTAGTACGATTTTTAGGATTAAAGCGTGTTTTTAGTTTTTTTAAGCTATTATTTATTTTTAAGTTACCTTAACCCATTAGTGGTCAAAGCACACCTAAAATAAATATAAAATATATCATTGGGTGTTCCCAAATTGGCACAGCAACCACTAATGGGTTAAAAAGAGGGATGGTTTTGTTTAGATTTTCCTTTTCAAAGTCTTTAATTTTTTTAACACATAACATTAATTAATTAACAAAAGAACAACAAATTCTTCTCTTGGGACAAAACTACAAGAATGAATAGGGATAACCATCGATAGTGGAAAAAACTATCGATAGTGGCACGAAAAAAAAACTATCGATACTATCGATAGTGCCATCGATAGTTTTGCAGCTCTACGCTAAAGACATATTTTCATTGTTTTGATGTAGAATATTCTTTAAATAAAGGAATAAAAACCACGTTTTGAAAGAAAATTGTATTCAAAACAATGAAATCATTCCCATTTTCCATAATTTGAGTAATTTTTTTTTGAGTGTGAGCAATGTATTATAAGTGACGAAGAATTCACTTTCAGAGCTCTGAAACTTCTTTCATAAATATCTCAAACTTTGGAGGGCATCGTCATTTTCGGTCTCGGTTATCATAGGCAAGAAGATGTTTTCGGGTTTAAAGTAAAATGCGTTGTTTTCAATTGTAGGCCGAATAATTAACTGCATTTCTAGGGGCAGACGAGGCATCCAGCGAAGCATTGATAATACATTTAGACTTCCGTCGCACAGTGGGGGCACCTCCATACAAACACGGCCAAAAATAGTAATAATTGAGCTAAAATCTTGAAACTCGGAACTTAAGCTTTTTTGGTTGAAATTAGTAAACTGTGAACAAAATCCACCCACAAATACGCCCACCTCCCATATAACGGTATTTTTGAAATTTCAGCATTTTCCTAACTATTATAGCTAAAATGCTCAATTTTGTTTAGTGTATAGACTTCTGAAATATAAATCAAATGCAGTAGTCATTTTGGAAAAGGGTTAAAGCACTTCACCGTTTTTAAATTAAAAATATATGCACTTTTAAGTATTTTATAAGCATTTATCATAAAATTTTCATACAAAAAAATCGCATTTCAAAAAAATTTTATACCAGAAATGAAATTATACTTTTTGAAAGGTTTTCAGTGTGCTAAACCTGAATCTGGAGTCGGATTTTCCAAATTGCTTCTAGTTTCTGAGATATTCATGCCCAAATAGGCAAAAAACACGTTTTTTGGCTCTATTCCCTGCTTAATATCTTTTATGTAATTACTTTCCACTGAAATTCGATTAAACCAGTTGAAAGAACAATCATTACCCTTGAAAATAGCGTTTAGTTTCTTCGAATATATTAATTAGAATTGGAAATATCGATATTTAATATATATATAAATAATATTCCCCATACTTAAAAATCAAAACTTTTTGAAGCATACTTCTGGGCATTTTGTATGGGAAAAATGTAGGAAAACTTAAAAAACACCTTCCATAAAAAATGTCATACAACAAAATGGAGCAAACGAATTTTTACGATTTTTCCACCTGTTTATAAAAGACATTTAGGACTATCAAATATTAAAAAATTGAGGAGGCCATATTTTTTTTTTTTTTTTTTGTTAATTTCATTTTAAAGTTTTACAATTTTTACACATTTTCTTTTTATATTCCAAAAGAAAAAAAACTGCCAAAGATATGAATTAACGCTGATAAAAAAATTACCTCATAATTTGAAAGTATGCACCATTTATTGCAAGACGATAAAGAAATATTCGATTAGTCGCCTAAATATAAACGTTTTTCATAATGTCAAAACTAACATAATTAATGCGTTTACAAAAACGCAGTTTTAGGCAAATGGGAAAAAAATTATAAAAGCAAATGGAGCAAGTGGATTTTTAAAATGAAAATGCAGTTTGATTAAGAATATATTGGTTCAAAGCATAAAAAAAATTCAGGAGGTCATAGTTTTTGTTTTTTAAATTTTTTTATTCAAATTCCAGCAAAATTTTTTGCTCATCGACATTTGTTGTCAATATTTTAAAATTCATATAAATTCAATAGTGAATGCTATTTACAACAATTTCTGAAAGAGAAAATTATTATCTATGTAATGATGTATTACTCGAGTTCGTATGTTAACAATCAAATGAGATAGATCATTTTGTATGAGGTGTGTTCATTGAGAAATAAAAGAACCTATTTTTTGCTCAACTTTGGGCACCCTGTACGAACGAACTCTACACCATTTCCAGCTGCATTTCAGAAAATTCCAAGTATATTTCCGAAAATTCCGAATGTATTTCAGAAATTTCCAAATATATATCAGAATTTTCCAAATATATTTGAGAATTTTCCAAACGTATTTCAGAATTTTCCAAATGTATATCAGAAATTTCCAAACATATTTCAGAAATTTCCAAATGTATTTCAGATCTTTCCAAATGTATATCAGAAATTTCCAAGCGTACTTCCGAATTTTCCAAATGTATTTCAAAATTTTCCTAAAGTATTTCAGAATTTTCCAAACTTACTTCCGAATTTTCCAAACGTATTTCAGAATTTTCCAAAGGTATTTCAGAATTTTCCAAATGTATTTCAGACATGAGCAGCTTTTTTCTAAAAACTCAAATACAAAATGACTTAAATACAAATTTGCATTGATTTAAAAATCTTAATAAAAAAAAACGTACAATTTTTAATTCATATTTTATTTTATTTCATGTATGTATGTATTAACATACATATATAAAAATTAATGTATGTATACATACATATGTATGTAAATACCGTAGAATAACGCAAAATTTTTAATTCATATTATTTTATTTTATTTCATGTACATATGTCTGGCAAATCGCGCAATTATCTTTAAATTCCATTTTTTTTTGTTAATTTATGTGAACATATATGCACGAACGAATGAACTGAATATTTTGCGTATTTTTTATTAAGACTTTTAAAGCGATGCAAATTTGATTTATGTTGTTTTGATTTGAGTGTTTAGAAAAATGGTGTTCATGTCTGAAATACATTTGGAAAATTCTGAAATACCTTTGGAAAATTCTGAAATACGTTTGGAAATTTCTGAAAAACGTGTGGAAAATTCTGAAAAACGTTTGTAAAATTTTGAAGTACATTTGAAAAATTCGGAAGTACGTTTGGAAATTTCTGATATACATTTGGAAAGATCTGAAATACGTTTGGAAATTTCTGAAATACGTTTGGAAATTTCTGATATACATTTGGAAAATTCCGAAATACGTTTGGAAAATTCTGAAATATATTTGGAAAATTCTGAAATATATTTGGAAATTTCTGAAATACATTCGGAATTCTCGGAAATATACTTGGAATTTTCTGAAATACAGCTGGAAATGGTGTAGTAGTTTTTATACTCAGCTGTACTAGTACACAGAGTATTATAGTTTTACTCACATAACGGTGGATTGTAACAGAATGAAATAATCGATATAGATATACTTATATATATCAAAATGATCAGGATGAAAAGAGAAATCGATTGAGCCATGTCCGTCCGTCTGTAAACACTCTAACTCGTGCAAAAATTGAGATATTTTGATGAAATTTGGAATGCAAGTTGGTATCGAGACTGGGACGGTTGGTATTGAAAATGGGCGAAATCGGACCATGACCACGCCCACTTTTCCTATATAGAAAAAATCGGAAATTTAGTATCTCAGTCACTAATAGAGCTAGAGCGATGAAATTTTACCCACGTTTTGAGCTCAGGCCCATATGAAGAAATTTGATGAAATTTTGGAAAATAGGCGGTGCCGCGCCCACTTATTAAGGTTCAAACATAAAGTGACCTAATAAAAACATTTTAAGAAATATCTTTGTCAAATATAAAGATAATTCGTGGGGGTAAGTGGAAAAAAATTCAACAACTATTTACAGCGAAGGGTTCAATCCCCGGTGCATCCACTTCCGAAAAGAGTGCTGATGATCGAAAATGGTTTTTCGTGAAATAGCTATACACTCAACCTTCGCTGTAAATAGTTGTTGAATTTTTTTCCACTTACCCCAACAATTAAAAATTGAATTAAAAATAAAAATTTCATGCTAAGCACTAAAAACTCTTTCAAGTAAAATTGTTAACGTTGTTTGGTATATACATAAAATAAATACCAACAACAATGTTCATTGCGAACTGCCTACAACAAAAATTCAGCACGTTTGTGGAGAATATATGCAAAAGCATATACACACTAACGTTAATGTTGAAAATGAAAAAGGCAAAAGTGGGGAAAATCCAACAGCTTGCGCAGGGTCTCAATGGCCGAGTGTGTTTATCCGTTGGGTCATTGCGGCTGAAGTTGGAATGGACTCGGGTTCAATCCCCGGTGCATCCACTTCCGAAAAGAGTGCTGATGATCGAAAATGGTTTTCCGTGAAATAGCTATACACTCAACCTTCGCTGTAAATAGTTGTTGAATTTTTTTCCACTTACCCCAACAATTAAAAATTGAATTAAAAATAAAAATTTCGTGCTAAGCACTAAAAACTCTTTCAAATAAAGATAATTCATTATTGATATAAGGCCATAGATCATATATATATGTATATTTTGAGAGCTTTTTGGCCGGTAATAAATAAGCAAAGCTAAGTTTTCTTATTTTCTCCTACGCGTTTCGGCTTGATTCTCAGCCTTCATCAGGGAGTCTATTTATTTAAACAATTAAAAAGAAGAAAACACACAACATAAATACACAGACTGATACTATATACATATACATACATAAATAAATAAATTATATGACATCAATAAATATTATACCTAAAAATTGAACACTTTTAAACAAAATACTTTTCACTTACATTTTAAATATTCAACAAGTTACATTACACTACATTTATATATTTATATATATATACATAATTATCGTGTCCTATGTTTCCTACTGTCATTCGTCAATTCTATTTCTACTCGTTAGTATTGATCTGTAGGCGCAATTTATGTTATCGACGTCCTCTTTGAAATTCATTGTATTTTGTATTTGTTGCTGTATTCGCAGACTTTCTAATGTTAATCTTGTTCTTGTTCTTTTTTCTATGTCTAATATTCTTGTGTTATCAAAGTCTGCAAAGTCTTGTGTTATCTACATGTCCCGTGTTGGTTAAGTGTTGCGCTAGTGCTGTGGTCGACTTTCTGTTTTTAACGTCTGTTTTATGTTCGCCTATTCTTATTCCTAATGCACGTTTTGTTGTGCCTATATATTTTTTGTTGCAAAGATCATTTTCGTTTCCTTTACATGTTATTTCATAGACTACGTTGTGTTGTTGTTCTTTGGTTATTGGTTATGTCTTTTGTTTTGCTAAATATTTTGCTAAGAGTTTGGTGTGGTTTTGGTGCAAAGGTTAACTTGTCATTTCGAATACACTTGTGTAAAGTTTTGTTGTCTGTTAAGCCTTGTATAAATGTCACTCCCATAAATATTTTGTTGCTATTTTTGTCAGTTCTTGCTATATTTTTGTTGTATGTTTTTTGTCTGTGTTTTGTTGTTGTTATCCACCTTTCTATTGTTTTTGTCGGATATCCATTTTAAGCAATATATTTTTATTTTCGTTTCATTTTCTTTTCTGAACGCCTGGTCACTCAGTGCGTAGATTTTGCTTATTAAGTTCATTGCTGTGTTCTTCTTCTGAGTCCAGGGATGATTGGAGGTGTAATTAATCATTCTCGAAGAAGAAATAGGTTTGTTGTACCAATTTGTTAATATTTTGTTGTTATGCTTGTGTACTTCTATGTCTAGGAAGGCAAGTTTTCCGTCTGTTTCGCGTTCTACAGTAAACTGTATCTTTTTATGTTGTGCGTTTAATACTGTCAAAATGTCTTCCACGTCCTTGATTTTAATTATCGCGAATATATCATCTACATATTTCGTTATGTATTTGATATATATGTCTTTGTTTTTTAGTTCAGCTATAGCGTCGTCAAGAATTTTGTCTAGGACAATGTCAGCTACTGTGGGTGATAGGGGGTTTCCCATAGGCATACCATGCACTTGCTGGTAATAAATCCCGTCATATTGAAAATAGTTATTGTCCCTTAAACAAAATTCTAAAATATCTAAAAATTTTTTCCTTGTCAAGTTTTGGGCGTGGCTACGCCCACTTTATGCAGCACTCGCTTTATATAAAGTACGCCGTGTTTCCATCAATCGCAAACAACTATGAAAGCATGCAGCTGAGTATCTAGTGTTCGATTCCACTCTGGGACGGTTGGTATTGAAAATGGGCGGAATCGTACCATGACCACGCCCACTTTTCCTATATAGAAAAAATCGGATATTTGGTATCTCAGTCACTAATAGAGCTGCAGTGATAAAATTTCACCCACGTATTGAGCTTTTATGAAGAAATTTGGTGAAATTTTGGAAAATGGGCGGTGCCACGCGCACTTATTAAGGGGCAAACATTTAAAATTTTATAAGTCATAACTCAGAAACCGTAGCAGATATATAGATCAAATTTGGTACGCGTGATCTACTTTCCTAAGTATTTGTTTGGACGAAAAATTGCCAAAATCGGTTAACGGCCACGCCCACTTTTATATATGGGAATTATAAAGTGTCCTAATAGAAACATTTTAAGCGATATCTCTGTAAATTACAAAGATATATCATTGAAATTTTGTGGTAGAAGTCCAACTGCGGACATAAAACAAAAAACAGGAAAATTATGGAAAATGGGCATGGCACTGCCTCTTTTTAGAAGCAGGAATGTACGAGATTTCTGAGCCTATAACTCGACAAATAATTCATATATATTATGACGAAAATCAGTTTGTACACTTTAATAACTTGTGGTAATACATGCTCAAAAATTTAGCGAAATCGGTTTATGACCACGCCTACTTTTTAACAAAGGTATTTCTGGAAAACCCTTTGGGAATTTGTAGCGTTATTAGAAGTTGCAAATTTGCACTAACAATAATATTTATATGCTTAGTTGGATGATTGATGAAAATTTTGAAAATAGGTGTGGCTGCGCCCACTTTATGCGGCACTCATATTCACACAAAATACACCCTAATCGAACAAACAATGAAAGCATACAGCTGAGTATCTAATATTCGATTCCACTCTAACTTAGGCTTCCTTACTTGTTAGTTTTAGTTTAAATACAGAGAAAATGCAATGAAATGCCTTTGTTTAATGTGTGCATACGTAGGTTCACTCCCCAAACATATTTTCAATTTTCCGTTGTATATTGAAACCCCCCCCAAAATATTTTTCTGTGTGCGCCACTGCTGCCTCATATAAATAAGAACTTGGGATAATTTAAAGAAAACACAGGTTCCCTGATTTTAAAACGGTATAACTTTTTTGTTTGTGAATAAAGGCTACAACTTTTTTAGCGGTGTCGTCATGGTTTTTTGAGAGCTTTGTATTAGTGATAAAAATAATAAATATAGGGATAGTAACTCCAAAGTTTTTAAAGGTAAAACTCAGAACAACCTTTGAGGTCGAAACTTTATATGGGCCAAATATAGTGCTGGGCGAGACCTTTTAAGCGACATTAAGATGATAGAGATCCGACATCAAATAAGGAAGTTATTACAAAAAACGCGATTTAGCTGTTTTTAACGCGGGACTAAAAAAAATTTTTACACCAAAAATATTTTTTCGACATAAGTGTTCAAATAAAACCAGAGACCAACTTTAACAGTTAACACTTATTTTCATTCCATTTCAGTCTGACGGAAACACAAAAATGGTGAGCGCAAAGTGTTTCCCACTGACTGAAACAGAAAACTCTTTCACTCAAAGTGTTTCTCACCGTGGGCAACCCTCTCAACGATCTTTTTTCTGTTGCCATTTAAGAGTTATTTTTCAACACTCAAAAATATCCCTCAGCAAGTGACGGTTTCAATGAGACTTTTATTTTTTTCCGTCCTTTGATAACAGTTAAAAACAGAGGGATAAAGAAAAGTGTTGCTGAAAAATATGTTTGCATATGTAGATATGCATGTACGTTCGTGCGCATACGCATGTGTACAAATGGAAGAAAATTTGTGTTCGTAGTATGACTGTATTTAAAATAACCAATTTTGTAACTTAGCAGGTATGGACAGGAATTTTATTTTGAATTATTTAGTTAATACATAATATGTATATGTATTAAAATATACTTTGATGTTAGATTCGTTACTTACATATTTATGTACATATTAATATACATAGGTATTTAATTATAAAGGCATGTATCTGAATTTTTTTACATACTCTGCAGGAAGTTAATAAGTAACTAGAGAACAGAATTTCTGGTTCAGAACTAGCGAAAATGTGTCAAAGAGGCACCAGTTCATTTGCCGTCGGCTTTGCATATTTCTGCAATTCTTATACATGCATACATATGTACATATGTATGTATGAACTTACATACATATTAACATATCATAGTTAATCTTATACCATGACTCCACATAACGTGTTTCGCTCTTTTTTCTGCATTTTCTCTCTCAATCTTGTTTCGACACGGAAACCAGTGCCGAAACTCGCCATTTTCCATACAAATTTCTGAGAGCAAGTGAAGATTGAAACACTGTTTCATTCTGAATCATCTTGCCAACCTCGATGATATCGATGTCTTCTCTAATTTTGTATCGAAAATCTATCGAAATCTCACAGAGCCCAAAACAAAAACGCAAAATATAAGCAAACATACAAACATTTAAGAAGAGAAAGAAAGAGAAATGTTAAACTGAATCACGATCAGCCACGTGGAGACGGGTTATTGAGCGAGATGTTTTGCTACATGTTTCTCTGTTGAATCAAGTTATGTGGAGACGGGCTTTTAGTTGTACGCAGGTACATACCTATGTCCATAACTATTTTATATTATTATTTTTAATACTTAGAGTTTGGCTTTATTAAAAATAACGAATTTATTGTTTTGGTATTAAGATTGTACAGCCTCTCACTTAAAATTAAATAAAAGGAGTCGTTACATATGTTCATATGTATATGCAAAAAAATGTTAAACAAAAGATTCAATAACGTACCATTTAGTATAATTACAAACATACATACATATTAGGGATTCCAATTTTTCCGATTTTTACGATCCCGGGATTTTCGAGATTTTATTTTATAATCCCGGGATCCTGGGATTTATCCCGGGATTTGGACTTTAATTACACAGGCCGAAAAAATTTCCAAAAAATTTTCTAACTCAAATAAAATTCTACTTTTCTAAAGGATTTCGGTGCGCTGATTCTGAATCTGAAGTCGTATTTTCGGTAATATGTGTAGGTTTTGAGATATTCATGTCCAAAGAGGCGAAAAATTTTATTTTTTGCTATAATCTCTGCTCAATCTGTTAAATTACTCACTTTCATTAAAAGATGATTGCAGTTATTGTAAGAACGATCATTTCTCTTGAAAACAGCGCTTTGCTTTTTCGGGTATCTTATTCAGATATCTACGTTGTCTTCAAAAGAAATGATCGTGCTTCCAATAGATGTAATCAGTTTTTAATGAAAGTCAGTAATTTTAAAAATATTGAGGAGTGAATATGGCCACAAACTGCGTTTTTCGCCTCTTTGGACATGAATCTCTCAAAAACTAGACCGAAATCCTTTTGAAACGTAGAATTTTATTTCTGTTACAAAAATTTTTCGACCAGTATTATTTTCCCACATTTGGGGTTGAAAAAAGTAAATACATTTTTAGAGAAACGCTACAACTTTAAAATGCAAAGAAAAAATAGATTTTTATTGCCATTTTTTATTATTTCATTAGTAACAAAATAAAGTAGGAATGTAAAACATTCGTATTATTCAATAATACCTAAGAGTTACTTTAAAAGGCACAACCAACAACGAAAATTACATACATTTGGTGAACAAAACATTTGCCTTTGCAGTTGGTACTTTTAGGATATTAATAAAAAGGCTGGGAATCATTTAATAATTTCCACTAAATTTTTTTTAGAATTTAACGACGCACTTTGTTTAAGCGAATATTTCCAAGCTTGCCGAAAAATTCCGAAAATTAATGCAACTTCTGAATAGATAAATATGAATTCCGAGTATGCAGCTGCGTATTTAATTTTAGTAGAGTGTTGTAAGACTATCAAGTCTAATTAATTTTTTTTTTCCATATTCTTCCATTATTTACTTTCCGTGTGGAAAAATTCCAAAAAACATTTGAGAAATAAATGACCAAAAATCAGGAAATAGAAATTATCAAATGAATTTTGCCACAAGCTAAAAGCTTTAAAAATAGCAAACATACGTTTCCTTACAACGCGTACTTCAACACAAAAAAATTTAATTATTAAAAAAAAAATCTAAAATTTTAATCCTTACTTTGACTAATGGCCTTTTTTATTCTAGCAGAAATGTCGCACTTTCTTCCGGCTGTCACATTTTTTTGTTCTCTTCCACACAGACTCAACACTTTTTAGGGATGTTTGTTCTATTGACAAAATATGAAACTGGCCCGACTACGGGCAACATTTTCTGCTCTTAGCACAAGTAAAAGTTTGCATTATTTTTGTTTCATCCATCACATGAAAAATGCAACACTTTAATAGGACAGAGGACACATGTTGATAATGCTGCAATGTAATAATGCAACATTTTCATTCAGAATAGGAAATGCTGTTAGTATACAGATCTGAGACCAATAAAAATTATATAAAATATAACTTTTCTTTGCTATAATAGCGGAATATTCTCTCTTTATCTTATCCCGAAAATCCCGGGATAAAATTCTAGCTATCCCGGGATTTTCGGGGTGTCAGAAAGGGCGGGATCCCGGGATCCCGGGATTGGAATCCCTAATACATATGTATGTACATATGCATTTCATATGTTCATCCTCAACGGAGTGGCACATGTACGTGCGCACGACACATACATGCACAAAAGACTTATTTTTTCTCTGCCCGAAATTGCCGTCCTTTCGCGACAGAAATTTTTCACTGCTCAATGATAACCGTCGCTGTTGGACAGTGAGAAAAAATTGAAAATAAATAATAGCTTAAAAAACTAAAAAACACGCTTTAATATTAAAAATCGTACTAAAAATTGAGAAATAATTTAATTAGAAACAAAATGATGAACGAAAATATAAGTATTTAAGGAAAAGCGTGGGGTGCTCAGTATGTCAAAAAATATTTAAAATCGGTGTTTTTATACTAATAATTTTATTTTGACTTTTTTGAGATTTCATATATCGTACTCTTTAATTTCGCAACTAGGTATATTTTTGTACTAGTTGTACGAATCGAATATTTTCATGTTCAAATATTATTGAGCACCCCCACGCTTTTCCTTAAATACTTATATTTTCGTTCATCATTTTGTTTCTAATTAAATTATTTCTCAATTTTTAGTACGATTTTTAAGATTAAAGCGTGTTTTTTAGTTTTTTAAGCTATTATTTATTTTTGACTTTTTAGTGAAATTTTTCATTAAAGGATGTTTTATGCGGACGCAAGAATAAAAGTAAAAAGAAGTCTGATGGGATGTGGTGTTCTCCGAAATAGATCTACATACATATGTATTTATAACTTCTACCAAAAATCCCAATATGCAGTGAAGTAAACTAGCTTATTATGCAATATTTACCAAACCCTTTTATTCAAGGTTTTCCAAACTAGTTTGGAAATACAAAATTTCCCAAACGTTTTGTTATATTTTACAATCAGAAAGTGAAGAGAAGTTGAGGTGAAGCATTTGAAAGGGACAAAAAAAAAAGAAACCTGATTGAATAAATTCGAATTTAGACAACAAAGTTCCGAATACGGTGAGCTATGCTGCCTACGGCCCAAGGAGCTCAGGTTCGAGTCCCGAGTGGCGCATTTTGTTTTTGTTTTTTTTTTTTTATTTTTATTTTTTTTTTTTTTTTTTTTTAGAGAAATTTTTCCCTTTTGTTGATTCAGCACTTACTATTAAATGAATTACAAACAAAACCAGTTCTTGCTTTGCATACGTATTTATGTACATTGTACATGCGGTTGATTTTATTGCAAACACAACAACGACAAAACAGAAAGCTTGTTACACAAAACACAAAACCAGTTCTTGCTCTGCATACGTATGTATGTACATTGTACATGCGGTTGATATCATTGCAAATACAACAAACCCAAAACAGAAAGCTTCAAGCTTTATTTTTGAGTGAATTTATGCATTGAGTTTATCGCCATCGCTGGCTGTTGTGCGTTAGTTCGCTCGCTATTTGAGTGGTTATACGTTTTTCTTTGAACATTTGTTTGTGATTTGAGAATAATGTATTTTTGAGCGTTCGTGAGTGAGTTTTTCCGTACCCTGCAAGCTTGTTACTTATTGGCTTGTATACGGGAGTGAATTGAAATTCATAGAGGCTATTTTGAAGAAAGGTAACATAAAAGCCGCAATGAAGCATACAATATAATGTTGAATGTCCTACTATATGATGCCGTTGGGCTGTTGATGTCATGTTTCGAATCCGGAGGAGAATAGAAATATAAAATAGAGAGAACACAAAAAAGTGAATGTTTGAAAGATATAATAATTTAGTTAAATGTTGCAACTTTTAGGATGGGATGAAGTTACATACATACATACATACATACATACATACATACATACATACATACAGGTGAAGCTAATAAAAGCGTGTTAAAAATAAATAATAGCTTAAAAAAACTAAAAAACACGCTTTAATCTTTAAAATCGTACTAAAAATTGAGAAATAATTTAATTAGAAACAAAATGATGAACGAAAATATAAGTATTTAAGGAAAAGCGTGGGGTGCTCAGTATGTCAAAAAATATTTAAAATCGGTGTTTTTTTACTAATAATTTTATTTTGACTTTTTTGAGATTTCATATATCGTACTCTTTAATTTCGCAACTAGGTATATTTTTGTACTAGTTGTACGAATCGAATATTTTCATGTTCAAATATTATTGAGCACCCCCACGCTTTTCCTTAAATACTTATATTTTCGTTCATCATTTTGTTTCTAATTAAATTATTTCTCAATTTTTAGTACGATTTTAAAGATTAAAGCGTGTTTTTTAGTTTTTTTAAGCTATTATTTATTTTTAACTTTTTAGTGAAATTTTTCATTAAAGGATGTTTTATGCGGACGCAAGAATAAAAGTAAAAAGAAGTCTGATGGGATGTGGTGTTCTCCGAAATAGATCTACATACATACATATGAATTTATAACTTCTACCAAAAATCCCAATATGCAGTGAAGTAAACTAGCTTATTATGCAATATTTTCCAAACCCTTTTATTCAAGGTTTTCCAAACTAGTTTGGAAATACAAAATTTCCCAAACGTTTTGTTATATTTTACAATCAGAAAGTGAAGAGAAGTTGAGGTGAAGCATTTGAAAAGAACAAAAAAAAAGAAACCTGATTGAATAAATTCGAATTTACACAACAAAGTTCGGAATACGATTGTAGCGTAATGGTGAGATATGCTGCCTACGGCCCAAGGAGCTCAGGTTCGAGTCCCGACTGGCGCATTTTTTTTTTTTATTTATCTTTATTTTTTTTTTTTATTTTTAGAGAAATTTTTTTCACCTCACGTTTACAAAACATTGTATAAAAATTGCTTTCCAAACGTGAAATGCAATTATAGAATTAAGGTTCCTTTTCGGCTACAAGCCAGTTCTTGCTTTGCATACGTATGTATGTACATGCGGCTGATTTCATTGCAAATACAACAAACCCAAAACAGAAAGCTACAATCTTCATTTTTTTTGAGTGAATTACAAACAAAACCAGTTCTTGCTTTGCATACGTATGTATGTACATGCGGCTGATTTCATTGCAAATACAACAAACCCAAAACAGAAAGCTTGTAGCTTCATTTTTTTTGAGTGAATTTATGCATTGAGTTTATCGCCATCGCCATGAGCGATCGCTGGCTGTTGTGTGTTGGTTCGCTCGCTATTTGAGTGGTTATACGTTTTTCTTTGAACATTTGTTTGTGATTTGAGAATAATGTATTTTTGAGCTTCGTGAGTTTTTCCGTACCCTGAAAGCTTGTTACTTATTGGCTTATATAAGCAAAACTATTTCAGTTTTTAATCGGAGATATGCTCTTCTTTATTTGCCTATGCATATTCACAATGAACAGTAAACGCTCCAAAATATTCTCATTGTCCTATAATCACTTCCATTTTTTTCTTGTATACCAAAAATAGTAAACAACTTCTTGAAAACAAAAATTGCCAAACACATGTGAAAGTTACCAAAAAACCAACAGCGAAAAATAACCTATTTTGGTAATTACCAAGTTCGGCAACCGTGCTATAAATAGAATTTGAACCAGGGTTTGAAATTGCTTAGCTACTTTTGCTACATTTGCTTTTGCTTTGCTTTTGCTAATGAAAAGTAAATTAGCAAACTCGGCCAGCCGAGTAAAAAACGAGAACACGATTCATTCGCTTCAGTTTTCAGCTGAGCCGTGTTTGCTTGTATAGTTAAGCAAAAGCAAAGCAACGCGATTTGGGGGATTTCATTTTACTTCCAGCAATTAGTTGTGTCTTTGCATTTTTTCTGCTTTTGCTTATTGCATCTTGTTAACATTACCAGAGTTGAGTGATGGTGAATTACAGATTTGAGAGAAAAGTTGAAAAAATTAGCAACGCGCTGTAGAATGGAATGTTACTTTACATTTGTGCACATCTGCTGATATGGCTCATAATTCCTCCCATACACCAATTCCATCGATGCACTAATTTCCCAAAACCGCTGGTGTTTTAACTATTTTCTTATCGAATTTGAATTATAAATAAATTAAAAATTAAAAAAAAATCAATTTAAATTAGTTTCAATTTGACTTTTCTGGGACTCGAACCTGCGTCTCTATGTGCATATCTTTCTGTATTAAAAAATTATAATTCAATAGATGCTTTTGTGTACACAACAATTTTTTGATATGTTTGGGGGACAGTAGGATTTTCGTTGATCAGTCATCAGAGTCTAGCAGCTGCTGTGCCCCGATACACCAAGATGAATGGTGAGGGTTTTGAAGCAGCCACCAATTTATTATTGCTCAATAGATGTACATATGTACATATGTACTGATGCATCATCTATTTGTTCAGAGAGGGTGACAATTAAATTTCATTGGCATAGGTATAGAGATGGTTGATCGTTGCTCGAGGTTGATGGGTTGGCCATCAACAAGATGAAATGGACTACAAAATGTTTTTACATTTTCAAAATTTCGAAAATTTTAAAATACATAATTAAAAAATCGATGTGGAAATTGTAAAAATACTCACCGGTTGTAGCAAACTGATGCATTGTTGTATGGTTTTTAATACAGAAAATGCACTGATGCGCAGGTTCGAGTCCCAGTAAAGTCAAATTGAAATTAATTTTAATTGATTTTTTTTTAATTTTTAATTTATTTATAATTCAAATTCGATAAGAAAATAGTTAAAACACCAGCGGTTTTGGGAAATTAGTGCATCGATGGAATTGGTGTATGGGAGGAATTATGAGCCATATCAGCAGATGTGCAGAAATTTAATATAACATTCCTTTCTACAGACGAACTCGCTCTACTTCTGTTATTTTAACAGCCAGCTGTGTTGAATTAAAATTTTTTATTCACCAGATGCACTAACAGAATTTTGTTGGGTCTCTGGCTTCCACGATTATTCGTAGTTGCAACTCCTCTGTTCATCTTGAATTGAATGAAATTCATAGAGGCTATTTTGAAGAGAGGTAACATAAAAGCCACAATGAAGCATAGAGTATAATGTTGAATCTCATTATATGATGTCGTTGGGTTGAATCCCATGTTGATGTCACGTTTCGAATCCGTAGGTGAATAGAAATAATAGAGGAGAGAACACAATAAAAGTAAAGTGAATGTTTCAAAAAAATAATAACTGAGTTAAACGTTTGGAACTTTTAGGATGGGATGAAGTTACATACATACATACATACATACATACATACATACATACATACATACATACAGGTGAAGCTAATAAAAGCGTGTTAAAAAGCCAATAGCTGCGAGAGAGTTGGCAAAAAAAGTCAAAAACTAGTGCAGATATGGTAGAACGAGTGAAGCGAAGGCATAACTGAAAAGCCTATAAAAACGTAAAACTGCCAAGAAAAGCTTAAGTCAAGTAAAAGCGGGGAAACAGACTATGTAGAAAGATTGTACGAGCGCTTGCTAAACAAAAAATGTGAAGTGCGTTATAATGACGACGAAGCATATGTAACAAGTAAGGAAGCCTAAGTTCGAGTGGAATCGAACATTAGATACTCAGCTGTATGTTTTCATTGTTTGTTTGCGTTTGATGGAAACACGGCGTATATTATATAAAGCGAGTGCCTCATAAAGTGGGCGTAGCCACGCCCGTTTTCAACATTTTTATCAGTCATCCAACTAAGCATATGAATATTATTCTTTGTGCTAAATTTCATTCCTTTTTGACTTCTAGTTACAAAGATGTCACGTTACAAATTCCCAAAGGGTGTTCCAGAAATATCTTTGTTAAAAAGTAGGCGTGGTCATAACCGATTTCAATAAATTTTTGCGTGCGACACTAAAAATGTAAGTCTTCTATGGCAATCTGAACATTGACCCCCTTAAAACACCACTAAACCGTCATCAATCGAAACCAAAATTTATATTTGTTATCATTGGGTATAGAAGTATTAATTTTAGGTATTAGAAAATTAAAAAAAATATTTTGATTTTTTGACCCTTCATAGAGTTTTCTGAACTTTGACCTCAATGCGCCACGCCTTAACCGCCACCAATCGGGACCAAAATTTATGTGTGATATATTTGACCATGTTACTACAGATTGAGGGGGCGATATAATAAAATATCGTTAATTTGAATTTTAAACGCACTCTAATGAGGAGGGTTGGTGGAGAAGTCGACGACATTGAAGAATTAAAAAAAAATGGCGAAAAACACCTCAAGCCAAATATCTACAAAAATATCGAAGTTACAGAGGAAACAATGCGTGCACTTTCTTTTCGGAACCGTCCTTATTCTGACTACGTTTTTCAATTCTCACAAATTATGCAAGTACAAAAATACATAACAAGTTTTACATTTTGCTTTTCCAATAATTAACTGTTTTCTGCCGCTGAAAACTAAGCACAATGTACGTACATAGTACCTACATAGATACATACATACGTATTTGCATACACAAACGCACAAAAACAAATAAAGCTGCAGCCGTTTGCCGAAGACTTAATAGAATGGTTTGGCCCAACATTTGATGTTCATGAAAGGTAAAAAAATGTGTCTAAGTTATGCATTTTTATAATTACAAGCAAGAATTTAGTACCTACTTGGTGTAATTGATTCAGTTACATACATATGTATGTACATTAATGTGTGTATCATCAACGCCGTCGGCGGCACCGAAATGCCGAAAGCCACGGCGCCGAACTCATCGAAAATGGCATCAGCATCCCCGACGGTTCGAAGTTCAGTGTAGCCAAATATGTGAACTGTGTTCGAATCAGTGTTTCCAAGTACTGATGCGAAATTTAAGACAGGTAGGCGCAGCGGCGAATTCAGAAACTACTTTTTTTATTTAGAAAGGTACAGTGTAATGTCAAAATCAAAGCAAATTCACACTATGGCCAACAGGAATGGGCAAGTCCCAAGCGAATACAGATTTTAACCAAGGCGAAACATTATTTTGACATTAAACTATACCAATTACAATATTAAAGTTCTGAATTCACGTATGCGCCTACCTTTCTAAATCTGGCTGGCGGAATTGAGCGGGATTTTCTGACGTTTCTTACCTTTTTGATACATCGTTAGTTTATTTTACTAAAAACTATTTATTTAAATAATAAAATAATGGATTCTATTGCGATAGCAGGAGGAAGAAGAGCAAAGGAATCTGATAAACGAGAGAAAGTTTTTAAAGGATCATAGCAATCCTTTTACTTTAAGTAAACAAGCGTAAATTTAATTAGAGGCTGAAAATAAAAATAATAGTCTTAATTTTGCGTGAAAAAAAAACCTTTACCTTGTCCTTTTTTCTGTTTTTCATAGAATTATTTTGAACTACATAAAAGCAAATTGTATGCAAAAACCGGGGAAAATTTCAATAATAATGTACCCGGCACCGGAATTTTTCGTTTCTTTTTTTGGCGATAGATCACTAAAATGCAAACGAAATCTTGCGGAAACTTATAATTCATTAATAACACAGTGGTTTTGCGTAGAGCAGCTTATGCACTGCGCCGCGCTTTGAAAAGTAACCCTCAGCCGACAGAACTCCCTTTCTGGAGTTAGACCTGGAGAGATTTACAGTAATTTTGCGTAGTCGGGAGTGTTATAACTAGTAAAATTATCATTCGCAGAACTCTTCCTGAGGGATTTATTGAAACATTCTTAGTGGTTTGAAAATAAATATGGCGGGCGCATTATACTGAAGCCGACCTTCCACCACCTGCAATATTTATTTGAATGCGTCTTTATTGAGACGAAAGTTTTTACTGAAATGGTAAATTGTTGGTAATATACATTCATAATTTGTTAGTTGCTTTTTTATAGTAGTCAAACAATAGTTATTAACTTCAGAAAATGCAATATTATTCTTTGGTGAAAATATATTTAATTTCCAAAAACTACATACACACGTATTTAAATCACTGTTATTATCATTATTTCACAATTTTTTCTCTGAAGTTTTTCTTTGCATATAAGAGCAATTCAATCTCGGTGGAAAATGCAATGGACCCACGCCATGTTTGTGGCTTCTCGCGACCGGTTGATTAATATATTTACATATATTAACACTTATTCCAACTTCATACATGCATTTACACAATTTACTTAAACTTTTATTGTAATTTTTTGATATTTTGTTAATATCGCCGCAACCAAATACTTGCGGCAAATTTCGGCACGAAAAACTGTCAAAATGTTCGTTCATTCGGTGTTCATAATGCCGATTTACCGAACTTCGAAAGATTCGGCGCGCCGTCGGTTGTCATAATGCGCGATTTGCCGAAAACGTAATCTCGGTACCGCCGACGGTGTTGGTGATAGTGGCATAAATAAGCACATCTCACACTGAAAAACCCCCATTCAGTGTATGAATACACACGCTTTTGCGTTAACTTATGCTACATAATGCGTACAAGCAAACATACAGTGAACTACACTGCGTATACGTAACTTGTTTACATACATACATACATACATACATACATACATACTAATAAAAGCGTGTTAATAAAAGTTTCCCACTGACGGAAACAGCTAGCCTGTAAACAATAAGTGTTATCGGCGTTGCTCAACTGTTATGCTTTTGTGTTTACATGAAACTATTATTTTAGGGCACTTAGAAAAAACTTAACAGTTATGTTGGTCTCTGAATAAAACCGACACACGCAAACTTTAATTTCGTGATACGGCTTAATGTACATATGTATTAGGCTTGGGTAACTCAGCACTGAGTCATGACTCTGTGTCAACTCCCATCAGTGAGCTGCACGCTCAAGCTCACCTCACGATAAAATGATAACTCAGTAGCACACTTGACTCCGTTGGCACGTTTATAGCACGTCAACTCAGTAGCACACTTGACTCCGCTGGCACGTTTATAGCACGTCAACTCAGTAGCATACTCGACTCCGCTGGCACGTTCGATTTCGCCTCTTATTTAGCGTCATCTTGTGCATGCTTACTTTATATGGCACTTGGTGTATTTTGGTGGTTTTTGGTATTGGGGTGGTCACCTATTTATGCATTTTTTCATTTATTCCAGGTGATTTAGGCAAATTTGGTGTATGTAGGTGTATTCTGCATGAATTGTACTAACTTTCGGACACTAACCCGTTTTTGTATGGACACTTATTTTCGGTCTTTTTCGGTTGTTCCCCTTAATTTTGGTAAATTTGGTTATGATATTCAGAAACTAGATGGTTTTTCCCAACTTTTGGACTTTAACCCATTATCGTATGTATGTGCATATATAAAAATTGTAATTGATCTTATCAACTAAGTTTATATTGGCACACATATGTATATTTTATTTACCCATCAGATAGCCTAATATGTGTACTTCATGTACATCTCAAAAATCCCTAAATACCCTATATCTCAGAGCAGGGCCGTGCGCACGGGGGGGGGGGGGGGTTTGGGGGTTAAAACCCCCCATGACCAAATCTAAGTTGCAATGATTTTGCAAAAATTTTCAAAACACAATTTATAGATTTTGCATTGAATCTTGACTCATAATTTTTGACAAAATTAGTACAATAATTCGTAAAAGTGCGAATAATATGCCACCATATCACAAATTCTCTATCAAATACAGAAAAATTTTTACAACCAAAAAAATTTCTTGGGTATAATTTTAAGCATCAGAGTATGCAGTTTCAGAAAAGTTAGAGAACATTTAAATTTATGATGTATGGATATGGATATCTGTTCCAGCAAATATGTTTATCTTAGCGAAAAATGTATGCGAATGCAAACCAAAATTAAAAAAAACCCCCCAAGGCTAATTCCTGCGCACGGCCCTGTCTCAGAGCTACATAGGTCTAAATCAATAATCAACAACAAAAACGACATTAATTAATTAATTAATTAATTAATTAATTTTCCGTATATTTGCCCACCCACACGTGTTGTAGCACAATCGTGCCAACTCAGTGAGTCGACTCTTTTTAGTGAGTCAGTGCTTATGTGTCAACTCCCAAAAAATCGTGTCATTACTCACCCCTAATATGTATGTACATCCATACATATCGTTGGCTTCGTGAGCAAATGTGCTAAGTCCATTTATGGTAACTTTTCAGGATAGACAAAAAACCTCCTAACTTTTTTTGTTGTTACTATTTAAAAAATCTGAAAATGCAGTTTTCGTCCCCAGATGGTCGTGCTAAAATACCAGTTATCGGCACATTTTAATATAAAGCTTGCACAAAGTTATGAGCTTCCTTGTGACTTAGCACATTTGCTTTCTATGATTTTGTTTTTTTAAGGTGGACTTAGCACATTTTCTCACAAATTATTATACTCAACTGCACGTAGCAAAATTGAAATATTTTGATGAAATTTGGTACAGAGGCTCCTAACTAGACAGGGAAGGTTGGTATTGAAAATAAGCGAAATTGGATGATGACCATGCCCACTTTCCCTATATAGTATATATCGAAAAACACGCAAAAAGTGATAATGGATGAAATTTCATCCATGCAATGAGCATGCGCCGTTATAAAGAATTAAATTGAAATTCTCGAAAATGGGCGGTGCCACACCCACTTATGAATGGATAAATTCTAAAAGTTTTATAAGTGATAAATAACTCAGAAACCGTAGTAGATATATAGATGAAATGTGGAAGGCGTTATTTACTTGCTAGGGCAAAGGTTTGGATGAAAAATTGTCCAAATCGACCACGCCCACTTTTATATATGGGAGCTATAGATGGAACTAATAAAAACATTTTAAGCTACGTCTTTGTCAAATATGAAGATAATTCATTGAAAGTTTGTGGCATTAGTCCAACTATGGACAAAAACCGAAACCATAAATATTTTTGATAATGGGCGTGGTATCGTGAATCTAAGACATTTCGGAGCCCATAACTCGACAAATAATTGAGATATTACGGCGAAGCTTGGTGTAGTACATATGTACTTGTATAACTTGTAGTAAAATTTTAGCAAAATCGGTTTGTAACCACGCCTACTTTAAAAAAATTCTAAAACTCCCTTTGGAAACTTGTGACGTGGCATCTTTGTAACTAAAAGACATAAAGGGATGAAATTTTGCACTAACACAAATATTTTGGGCTTGGTGTGATGAGAGATGAAACTGTTGGTAATGGGTGGGGCCACGCCCACATTATGCTGTACCCTCTCTATGGGACATTCCAGCCAAAAGAGGAAAGATATAAAATAGGTGCACCGTGTTTCGATCAAACGCATACAATTATAATAAAAATGTAAGAAGTACCGCAAACTAGTTTGCATATCAAATTGGTGGGAAAGCTAACCACTTCCGCGAATTATTAACGTTTACAGTCCCAAGCCATGCTTATTAAAGTAATGTAGTAATAATTCCATATCATTCTACAAAACTAATTTAAAACCAATAATTTCTTATTTTCACCTGGACTTAGCACGTAGATTTTTGAAAAAAAAAAAAAAAAAAAAGTTTATGGACTTTGCACATTTGCATAACACTGCATTTCGTTTCAACTGTTATCAAAAAAAAAAAAATATCAAAATTTTTTTGTTTTGATAATTATCAAAACAATTATTTAAAAAAAATAATGTTTCAACTTTAAACGAAAAAATTAAATTTCAATAATTTCGTTTTCTGTGAAGTAAAAAAATGTTACATACTATGTATGTACGTACATGAATAAAAACAAATACAATTTTGTTAATTTTTTTGATATCAACGAAACAAAATTTATATTGATAAAAGTTTATAGATAATTTTTGAAACGAAAAAACTTTGTTTTTGATAATCACCAAAACAAAATAATTTTTGAATAATTTTTATTGATATTTTTTGAAACAAAATTATTTTGTTCATTTCGTTGAGCAGCCTTGGTACAAATGCGATTTTATAAGTATAATTATTCTTTTAAACTTATCTTTGCAATATTTAATTATTTGACAAATTCCCAAGACAGGGAGGCACAGCCACTATGCGTTTAAATATATCACCACTTTTTATGTCTCTAACTATTTAAAAGAAACAATAGTTCGTAGCACTATAAAATAAACACTTCTGTAGACCAACAGGGTTGCCTCGAATGAATAAAAGTTGGCCAGCGACGAGTTGATGTGTTTGAACAAATGGAAGACAGAACAGCGGCACAAAAGAGAATCGTTGGATAATTTCACGTCAGAGTTGCTGTGTTTGGACACGGACATTGTGTTACAGCACGATTGTGCTACAGCACATATTACTTTCGTGCTATGGTCAACCAAAAAGTGTTACTGCGTGCTAACAGAGACTTAATTGGACTTAATTGGCGCGTAACCGTCTAGACGATTTTGGCCGAATCCAACATAGCGCGACAGCCATTTCTGTTTCGTGCAGCGTGGCGCCATTTGGGAATACCTAGGGAGCCAGCATCACTGTCCACCTGATCTTCCCAACTTAGTGAAGGTCTCCCCTTTCTTCTGCGCTCAGCGGGTTTCGACAGAAATACTTTCTTGGCCGGAGCACCTCCTTCCATTCTCAAGACATGATCTGCCCAGCGGAGTAGCTGGATCTTTATTCGCTGAACAATGTCGATGTCTACGTACAGCTCGTACAGCTCATTGTTAAATCTCCGTCGATACTCGCCCTCGCCGACACGCAAAGGTCCATAAATCCTCCGAAGAACTTTCCTCTCGAATACTCAAAGCGACATCTCATCTGCTTTTGATATAGTCCATGCTTCTGCGCCATACATGAGGACTGGAATGATGAGTGTCCTGAAGAGTATGATTTTAGTTCGTCGAGAGAGGACTTTACTTTTCAATTACCTACTTAGTCCAGAGTAGCATTTATTGGCAAGAGTGATTCTTCGTTGGATTTCTGTGCTGACATTATTTTTGGTGTTAATGCTGGTTCCCAAATAGACGAAGTCCTTAACAGTTTCGATTTTGTAGCTATCAACACTGACGTGGCTGCCAAGGCGTGCTGTTTCTTTGTGTGATGATAGGAGGTACTTCGTCTAGTGCCAATGATGTCGATGTCATCGGCGTACGTCAGCAGTTGAACACTCTTGTGGTATAAGATGCTTCCTGCAAGGTGAAGTTCTGCATCAAGTTGAAGAAGTCACACGAAAGGGAGTCACCTTGTCTGAAACCTGGTTTGGTCTCGAACGGCTCGGAGAGATCCTTCCCAATTCTGACGGTGCTGGTGGCGTCATTTGGTATAGCCGTATAGGTTTAGCAGGTAAATCAAATTGAGACATTGCGGCATATAGGCAATTCCTATTCGTGCTATGAAAAGAGGCTTTAAAATCGACAAAAAGATGGTGTGTGTTGGTTCCTTTTTCATGAGTTTTTTCCACGATTTGGCGTATAGTGAAAATCTGGTCGGTGGTAGACTTACCAGGTCTGAAGCCACACTGATAAGGTCCAATCAGCTTGTTGACGGTTGGCTTCAGTCTATAGCACAATACACTTGCTAAGACCTTGTATGCGATATTCAGAAGGCTTAACCCACGATAATTGGCGCGTACTATGGAGTCTCCTTTTTTATGGATTGGGCAGAGCACACTTAAGTTCCAATCGTCGGGCATCCGCTCGTCCGACCATATTCTGCATAGGAGTTGATACATGCTCCTTATCAACTCTTCGCCGCCCTGTTTGAATAGCTCAGCTGGCAAGCCGTCAGCGCCCGGGGCTTTGTTATTTTTAAGCCGAGACATTGCTATTCGCACTTCGTCATGGTCGGGTGGTGGAACATTCCTACCATCATCTACTATTGGGGATTCGGGTCGAACATCTTCTCCTTCCGCACTTTCACTGTCGCCGTTATCTAGCAGGGAGGAGAAGTGATCCCTCCACAGCTTAATTACACTCTGGACATCAGTTACCAGATCGCTGTTATCATTCCAGCAGGAATTTGTCCCGGTCTTGAAACCTTCAGTCAGCCGTCTTACTTTTTGAGACTGTCACGAAAATTGGTTTTCTGGTTTACGACGTTTCGAACATAAGTGTTGTTAAGTTTTAAACTATGTTCGAATCAGTGTTAGGTAGCGTTTATGCGAAATCATATGTATTTTTTGACAGCACATTTGTATTTTTGACAGCAAATTTATGTTTTTAGGATTTTCCGATGCCGACTAGCGCAACTGAAGTACGTCGATTTTTGGGTCTCACAGGATTCTTCAGAAAATTCGTGAAGAATTATGCACTTATTGCTAGACCTTTGAACAGATTAACCACGAAAGATGCCGTGAATAATTTTATATGGGTTCATCCAGAGACTGTTGCTTTTAAATCCTTGATACAAGCTTTGACGAGTGAGCCAGTTTTAATTTTTGGCACAACTATTATGATACTAGATATAATATGCGCTGAGGGATGTACCCTTAGGATAATTTCCGACAAAGGGTCGATATATTTTGAAGGGAGATTCTTATATATATAGATAGATGGTTAGGTAGTATTATTGTAAAAGTATGTCTCAACTTACCACCATAAACGATACATGTCAGCTCGAGGCTACCGCCTTCCTCATACGGGCCAGCACGAGTCTCGATCCGCAAGCGTCGCTCATTAAATATGCTTGGCTGCTGTGGAGGCACTGAAATGAAAATGAGATTGAATACGATTTATACACATGTACATTAGACCGTCTCGCCTTATATGGACATTTTTTTCGCGATACGCTCTAATGTACATATCTACATATACACTAGATGCGTTTTTTGTATATGATTCTCTAAACCTTCTCAGATCCTCCCTCCGGCACCTGAATATGAAAATAGGGTATTGTAGAGTAAATTAACTGAAAAAAAAATTTATAATAAAACTGACCCTCAGCCCTATGCACCCCTCAAATTACACATACTTTGTACCCACCATTTCACATGGTAAATGGGTCGTTCTTATCCAAAACGTATGTATATGGCTCGAATTTTTTTTTAAGGACTTTATATATATCCCATAAAAACGTTTACTAACGCGAAAATCTGCTTTTAGGCCCTTCAAAAAAATCGTTTGTTTTACTTTTTTTTTTCATTTTTGAAAAATGTCACTTTTTATTAAAGTATGCTAAAGTGATAATTATGCTTAGAAAATGTTAGAACAAAAACATCCGTCTCCTTCGTTAACTTATTATCTAACATTTCGGAAGTTTTTTTTTTATTAAAAATATCTCATTAATGACAAAAATAAATATGTATTGTGGAACGATTTTCCGTCATCCCTTGTCAAGTTTGGTTTGGAGACAAACCGGTTTCGGCTAATATGCGCCATCTTCAGTGTCTTCTTTCGTTCTGAGTTATTTTCTGTAAGTTCGATAGCATTTATAGTAACTAACTTCCGTCGTTTTGTTCAGGTACTTCGTGTTCATGTGATGTGTTCGTGCATTCGTGCGTTCGGGTGCCGTGTGTGTGTGTGTGAGTCTGTGTTGTGTGTTTAGGTATGCAAATCTATTTTTTGTCATATTTTCATTATTGTACCCTCATTAACCAAGTAGGTAAAAGTCCGTTATTGTCCGTTTGTGTGTTGTTTTGTTTATGTCGGTTTTAGGTCTTTTGTCCTCTTTCGGGTATATTAGCTTAAGCGGTTCAAATAATGTATCCGATGCGGTGTTTATTTGTTCATTTATTATTTTACCTACGAATGTTTTTTGTTTGTATATCTCCATATTTTCTAATATGTTAAGTCGTCTTCCTTTATGCTGTATGTGGAGAATTTTAGCTGTTTTTCCTATTTTCATGGGTGTACACTTGTTTTCTGCCATGTGGTTGGCGAAATTTGATTCCACTGTCGTTGATGATTTTCTTATTTTCTTATTGTAATCCCTTATGTGTTCTCGATATCTCGTCTTGATTTGGCGTCCTGTTTGTCCTATATAACTGTTTTGGCATTCGCAAGTCAATTTGTATACGCCTTGTTTGTCAAAGAGGTCTTCCTTATTAATGTTGTTTCGTAGAAGTTTTCCCATATTGTTCCTCGTTTTAAATGCTGCATTAATGTTATATTTTTGGAAAACTTTAGCCAACTTGTAAGATGTTGCTCCGGTATATGATAGGACTGCCCATTTCTTCTCTTCTTTTTCTTTGGTTTCTGACTTTCTAGAATTTATGTTTTTTTGTATTTTCTTCACTAAACTTTTTTGATATCCGTTGTTTTCTGCGATTGTGTATATTGTGCTCAGTTCCTTGTTGTAAGCTTCTTTTTCTAACGGGGTTCGTTCAAGTCGTGTTAATAAATGTCTGAAAGCGGCGTTCTTGTGCTGTTGAGGATGGTTAGATTTATTGTGTATTATTGCATCTGTTGCTGTGGGTTTTCTGTATATTTCGTAAGTAAATTTGTTAGTCTCTTTGTTTATTTTAATTGTTAGGTCCAGGTAGTTGATTTTTCCATTTTTCTCTGTATCCATAGTGAATTTTATATTTTTGTGTTGGCTGTTGAGGTGCTCCAAAATTTGTTCTTCTTTATTTCCCGATATTAGGCAGATGACGTCATCTACATACCTGGCATAAAAATTTACTCCCAAATTTGCCGTCAGTTCTTCCATATAAATTTCCTCCAAATGTTGCATAAATACTTCCATAAGGATAGCTGATGTGGGGCTACCCATGCCTAGTCCGTGAGTTTGTCTGTATATTTTATTGTCAAATTTAAAATAATTCTGGTCCAGGGTTATTCTCAGCGTATTTACTATCTCTGTAGCAATGTCTTTGTTCGTTTTCTCTGTCAGTATTTTAGTAAAAGTTTTTAGTGTTTCTGTCGTTGGTATCGAAGGGTATAGATCCTTCACGTCAAATGATACCAGTTTTGAGTCCTTGGGTACGTTCAGGTTGTTCAGTTTGTTGACTAGTTCCGTCGTGTTTTTGATTGTGTATTTATTGGATAGGTCTAGTTTCTCGGTTAGTAGCTTGTTTAGGTGTTTTGATAGTCTATATCCTGGTGCCGACTTATGGTTTACTATTGGTCGCATAGGTGTTCCTGCTTTGTGGATTTTAGGTATTGCGATCAGTGACGGGGCCGATGGATTCATTGCCGTGAGAGTGTAGGTCATCTTGTTGTCTATTATATTCTTTGCTTGTTTTATTGCACGCTTTATTGCCATTTGGTATTCTTCCGTTGGGTCTTTCCTTATCACTCGACAGCCCATTTCTTTGATGAGTTGACCCGTTTTTGCGGTGTATTCCTCTTCGTCCATTAGCACCGTTGTATTTCCTTTGTCTGCTTTTGTTGCTATCACCTTATTATTGATTAGTTTCTTCCTTAATACTTTTGCCGTTTTATTGTCGTCCGTTGCCATTTCATTTCCAGCAGCTTTTATACTCTTTTCGATTATGCGTCTGCATAGATGCCTTGCGTGCTCCTGTTCTTCGTTTGGTACTAGTGATATGGCCATATCCGTGTCTGCAATAGTATTCTCTACGTCTTTTTTTCTATCGTAGCTTTCGATATTGTACTTCAAACCTTTTTGTAGTAGCTCTGTTTCTTTGGCGTTGATGGAAAGATTTGTTAAGTTAACAAATCTTGGATGGAATGATGTTTTGTTCTGTTGTGAGCCTTTTTTGTTGTTGTTTTGTTTTGTGTCAAGGTCCTCCAGTTTTTTGTTGAGTTTTTTGTATTTGTGTTCCATGGCCTTTTTGATCTCCTCCTTTATAGTGTCTAACGTTTCCATAAGGCAACTAACTAGGATGTTTTCCATCAGCTCCAGGTGGATGCGTAGTAGTTCCTCATTTATGCGCTCCTTCTTTGCGTGTTGGTTCCTGATCTCGCATCTGAGGAAGCTGTTCTCCGCTTTCCGTATAATTTTGCGTTTATCCTCGCTGTTCACTTTGTGCCCTATTTGCGCGTATTTTGGAATGAGTTTGGTCTTTAGACATTCCTTATTAAACCATATGTTGGCTTTTGTGTTGTGTATTTTCTGTAGCCGCCTTTTGTAAGCTGTCAGTAGAATATTTGTTCGTAGGTAAAATAATAAATGAACAAATAAACACCGCATCGGATACATTATTTGAACCGCTTAAGCTAATATACCCGAAAGAGGACAAAAGACCTAAAACCGACATAAACAAAACAACACACAAACGGACAATAACGGACTTTTACCTACTTGGTTAATGAGGGTACAATAATGAAAATATGACAAAAAAATAGATTTGCATACCTAAACACACAACACAGACTCACACACACACACACGGCACCCGAACGCACGAATGCACGAACACATCACATGAACACGAAGTACCTGAACAAAACGACGGAAGTTAGTTACTATAAATGCTATCGAACTTACAGAAAATAACTCAGAACGAAAGAAGACACTGAAGATGGCGCATATTAGCCGAAACCGGTTTGTCTCCAAACCAAACTTGACAAGGGATGACGGAAAATCGTTCCACAATACATCATATTCCTACCCTGTCGGAAAAACAAGCAACCAAAAAGTTATTAATAATGCCAGTCAGGCACATCAAATCCGGACAAATATTCTACTGACAGCTTACAAAAGGCGGCTACAGAAAATACACAACACAAAAGCCAACATATGGTTTAATAAGGAATGTCTAAAGACCAAACTCATTCCAAAATACGCGCAAATAGGGCACAAAGTGAACAGCGAGGATAAACGCAAAATTATACGGAAAGCGGAGAACAGCTTCCTCAGATGCGAGATCAGGAACCAACACGCAAAGAAGGAGCGCATAAATGAGGAACTACTACGCATCCACCTGGAGCTGATGGAAAACAACCTAGTTAGTTGCCTTATGGAAACGTTAGACACTATAAAGGAGGAGATCAAAAAGGCCATGGAACACAAATACAAAAAACTCAACAAAAAACTGGAGGACCTTGACACAAAACAAAACAACAACAAAAAAGGCTCACAACAGAACAAAACATCATTCCATCCAAGATTTGTTAACTTAACAAATCTTTCCATCAACGCCAAAGAAACAGAGCTACTACAAAAAGGTTTGAAGTACAATATCGAAAGCTACGATAGAAAAAAAGACGTAGAGAATACTATTGCAGACACGGAGATGGCCATATCACTAGTACCAAACGAAGAACAGGAGCACGCAAGGCATCTATGCAGACGCATAATCGAAAAGAGTATAAAAGCTGCTGGAAATGAAATGGCAACGGACGACAATAAAACGGCAAAAGTATTAAGGAAGAAACTAATCGATAATAAGGTGATAGCAACAAAAGCAGACAAAGGAAATACAACGGTGCTAATGGACGAAGAGGAATACACCGCAAAAACGGGTCAACTCATCAAAGAAATGGGCTGTCGAGTGATAAGGAAAGACCCAACGGAAGAATACCAAATGGCAATAAAGCGTGCAATAAAACAAGCAAAGAATATAATAGACAACAAGATGACCTACACTCTCACGGCAATGAATCCATCGGCCCCGTCACTGATCGCACTACCTAAAATCCACAAAGCAGGAACACCTATGCGACCAATAGTAAACCATAAGTCGGCACCAGGATATAGACTATCAAAACACCTAAACAAGCTACTAACCGAGAAACTAGACCTATCCAATAAATACACAATCAAAAACACGACGGAACTAGTCAACAAACTGAACAACCTGAACGTACCCAAGGACTCAAAACTGGTATCATTTGACGTGAAGGATCTATACCCTTCGATACCAACGACAGAAACACTAAAAACTTTAACTAAAATACTGACAGAGAAAACGAACAAAGACATTGCTACAGAGATAGTAAATACGCTGAGAATAACCCTGGACCAGAATTATTTTAAATTTGACAATAAAATATACAGACAAACTCACGGACTAGGCATGGGTAGCCCCACATCAGCTATCCT
This sequence comes from Urophora cardui, assembly GCA_960531455.1. Classification (NCBI taxonomy): domain Eukaryota; kingdom Metazoa; phylum Arthropoda; class Insecta; order Diptera; family Tephritidae; genus Urophora; species Urophora cardui. The sequence goes on from OY482672.1 coordinate 97,557,798, forward strand.
TATGGAAGTATTTATGCAACATTTGGAGGAAATTTATATGGAAGAACTGACGGCAAATTTGGGAGTAAATTTTTATGCCAGGTATGTAGATGACGTCATCTGCCTAATATCGGGAAATAAAGAAGAACAAATTTTGGAGCACCTCAACAGCCAACACAAAAATATAAAATTCACTATGGATACAGAGAAAAATGGAAAAATCAACTACCTAGACCTAACAATTAAAATAAACAAAGAGACTAACAAATTTACTTACGAAATATACAGAAAACCCACAGCAACAGATGCAATAATACACAATAAATCTAACCATCCTCAACAGCACAAGAACGCCGCTTTCAGACATTTATTAACACGACTTGAACGAACCCCGTTAGAAAAAGAAGCTTACAACAAGGAACTGAGCACAATATACACAATCGCAGAGAACAACGGATATCAAAAAAGTTTAGTGAAGAAAATACAAAAAAACATAAATTCTAGAAAGTCAGAAACCAAAGAAAAAGAAGAGAAGAAATGGGCAGTCCTATCATATACCGGAGCAACATCTTACAAGTTGGCTAAAGTTTTCCAAAAATATAACATTAATGCAGCATTTAAAACGAGGAACAATATGGGAAAACTTCTACGAAACAACATTAATAAGGAAGACCTCTTTGACAAACAAGGCGTATACAAATTGACTTGCGAATGCCAAAACAGTTATATAGGACAAACAGGACGCCAAATCAAGACGAGATATCGAGAACACATAAGGGATTACAATAAGAAAATAAGAAAATCATCAACGACAGTGGAATCAAATTTCGCCAACCACATGGCAGAAAACAAGTGTACACCCATGAAAATAGGAAAAACAGCTAAAATTCTCCACATACAGCATAAAGGAAGACGACTTAACATATTAGAAAATATGGAGATATACAAACAAAAAACATTCGTAGGTAAAATAATAAATGAACAAATAAACACCGAATCGGATACATTATTTGAACCGCTTAAGCTAATATACCCGAAAGAGGACAAAAGACCTAAAACCGACATAAACAAAACAACACACAAACGGACAATAACGGACTTTTACCTACTTGGTTAATGAGGGTACAATAATGAAAATATGACAAAAAAATAGATTTGCATACCTAAACACACAACACAGACTCACACACACACACACGGCACCCGAACGCACGAATGCACGAACACATCCCATGAACACGAAGTACCTGAACAAAACGACGGAAGTTAGTTACTATAAATGCTATCGAACTTACAGAAAATAACTCAGAACGAAAGAAGACACTGAAGATGGCGCATATTAGCCGAAACCGGTTTGTCTCCAAACCAAACTTGACAAGGGATGACGGAAAATCGTTCCACAATACATCATATTCCTACCCTGTCGGAAAAACAAGCAACCAAAAAGTTAAAAATAAATATATTTGCTCTCAGGTCAATTCTTTTATACTCAGCTGTACTAGTACACAGAGTATTATAGTTTTAATCACATAACGGTGGATTGTAACAGAATGAAATAATAGAGATAGATATGGACTTATATATCAAAATGATCAGGGTGAAAAGAGAAATCGATTGAGCCATGTCCGTCCGTCCGTACGCACTCTAACTCGCGCAAAAATTGAGATAATTTGATGAAATTTTGAATGCAAGTTGGTATCGAGACTGGGACGGTTGGTATTGAAAATGGGCGAAATCGGACCATGACCACGTCCAATTTCCTATATAGAAAAAATCTTAATATTGGTATCTCAGCCACTAATATAGCTGGAGCGATTAAATTTCACCCACGTTTTGAGCTCAGGCCCATATGAAGAAATTTGATGAAATTTTGGAAAATAGGCGGTGCCGCGCCCACTTATTAAGGGTCAAACATAAAAAGTTTTATATGTCATAACTCAGAAACCGTTGAAGATATATCGATGAAATTTGGTACGCGTGATTTACTTACTTATACAAAGGTTCTGACGGAAAATTGTCAAAATCGGTTGACGGCCACGCCTACTTTTATATATGGGAACTATAAAGGGTAAATAATACAAACAAATATCTGTAAATATAAACATCTATCACTGAAATTTTGTGGCAGGAGTCCAACTACGGACGTAAAACAAAAAACACAAAAATTTTGGAAAACGGGCGGTGCCACGCCCACTTATTAAGGGGCAAATATTGAAAGTTTTATAAGCCATAACTCAGAAACCGTTAAAGATATATCGATGAAAATTGGTACGCGTGATATATTTACTTAGGCAAAAAAAAGCATTATAAGCAATATCTTTGTCAAATAGTTATAAAGATAATTCATTGAAATTTTGTGACAGGAATTCCACAATAGACCGGAAACAAAAAATGAAAAAACGATGGAAAATGCGCGTGGCACCGCCTCTTTTTAGACAAATCTACGAGATTTCGGAGCCCATTACTCGACAAATAACTGAGATATTATGACGAAACTTGGTTTATACACTTTTATAACTTGTGTTAATATACACGCAAAAATTTATTGAAATCGGTTTATGACCACGCCTACTTTTTAACAAAGATATTTCTGGAACACCCTAATAATATAATAATAATATTCATATGCTTAGTTGGATCACTGATAAAAATGTTGAAAATGGGCGTGAATACGCCCACTTTATGCAGCACTCCTTTATATAAAGTACACCGTGCTTCCATCAAACGCAAAAAAACAATGAAAGCATACAGCTGAGTATCTAATGTTCGATTCCACTCGAACTTAGGCTTCCTTACTTGTTTTTTCTTCGCAATTTTGTGATGAATTATTTTTTTCAAAATTTCCTTCGGCGAGATTACGCGTAGGATACGAAATAATCAAATGTGCTTCAAAAAGTTAAGCAAAATTATATACTTTTGCAGGGAACATGAAAAAAGGAAAAGTGACATTCAAGAATTATTGTGACATTTTGGAAAACAAAGGTGGGTCCAGTTAAGTGTTAGGTGAAATTATAAATTTATCTATTCATGTCTGATCTTGCCAAACTTAGTAAGATACTGAAAGTCATTATGGGCACAAATACTGAAAGTCCTTATGTCCTTAGCAGTGATGCCAATATTCTTGGACCAAAAATCCCTACGGCATACCAAAAAATTCCCTACTTTTCCCTACGCTAACAAAATTTTTCCCTACATATTTCCCTACGTCGTATTTTCTCTATATTGAAATAAACACACACAAAATTGAGGCAAATAAAGTTTTTATTCAAAAAGCCACGTGACCTAATCAATCCTTATTTCGTTTTTTTAATAAAATTTTGAGTCAGCTTATAAAATATTTTAGTTGACTCCAAATAAATTTCATGTATTAACGGCTTTTTGGCTTGAAAAAGTGTCGGTTACCCCTAACTGCAAACCATCTAATGGGTACGGAAACGCATAACACCCTGGATTAGGGGTTTTGTGTGACCGAAGCTGACGAAAAAAAAAACTTTTGCTCCGAGGCCCTGTAAGCAGGTAAAAGAATATATTGCCAGATCAGAACAAAGTACAATTATGAAATATTAGGCATGGGTAACACTGCGCTGCGCGGCGCAATTTCGCTAACGCCAACCCTGGCGCTATTGCGCTAACTCCGATTTTGAAAATGCGCCAACTCAATATTGCAATATAAAACCGACTCAATTTCGTGCGCTAACACTAGCACCGGGTCCAATATAGCGCTAGTGTAAAATTGGGCCACCACAACGCCAATAACACACAGCGTATACGACACCGTCACAATTATGTATGTATCCTAACGCCAACACCGAACCATCGCTAATACGAAAGGGTGTTGATATTTAACTTTCATAATGAAAGAAGACAAAATTGACATTATCTGTAAATAGGAGAGAAAAATACAATACAAAACAAATTGAATAAAATATTTATTAGCATATAGTATATTTTTATTACGCATGGCAAATGGTAAGGGGAAATTTCGATATAATGCGCCCGGGCCCGGAATTTTTCTTTTTAATAATAATAATGAAGATGCAGCAAAACGAAGACTCCAGCATATTTTAAGAAATATACGCAAATGATTTTTAAAACTAAATTTAATTGTGGCACAATTATTGTGACCACGTGTATGTAATCAGAATTGCGCCAAAAGAAATAAAACGGTGATATTAGACAGTAAGAAGCGAACAAGTGTTATTTATCGATTATTCCATGACAATTGCGCTAAAGGTGTTATTGTATCAGCGCCAAAAAAATTGCGCCATTACCCATGGCTATGAAATATTGCATTCAAGCATTCAGAAACATTTTATTTGTAGTTATTAAAAAAATTTTAGGTTCTTAGAAAAAATTAATTCGTTGCAAAGGAAACGAAAATTTTTAACTTCCAAAATTCCCTACATTTAGCTAACTTTTGAAAATCTGTCCTTTTTTCCCTACACTGAAAATTTGAGGTCGAATTTCCCTACATGTAGCCTATTTTCCCTACACTTGGCATCACTGGTCCTTAGCTGCATAAATAGATAAGTTTTAGCCAAAAATTGTTATATCTGAACAATCGCTTGTATGGCAGCTATGTATATGTTATATTAGTGTGATTTGGCCAATTCTGACTCTACACTGCTCTACATCCAAAAAATACTCTGAACGCCACTATCATATCTATATGTAAAATCGGGTCCTATGGGAAGGTTTCTCAGATATAGGCAATTTACCGTTATTTGGCCAATGGCTTCACTTAATCCAGTATGTCTCTTTAACACATTAGATAGCTACGTTGGAGTAACACCGAACGAAAGAAAATTAAATTGCCTATACATACATAGCTCCTATAACATTTTTCTCTAGGTCCCATAGTTTCTGAAATATAGAAGAGTCAGTTTGAAAATTTTCACAATCTGTTGTAGGTCAATTAATTTGCTTTTAAGAATAAATGCTTTGAGAGCTTTGTGGCCGGCGAAGTTGAAAGCGAAAACAAGTTTCCTTTAATCCTCCTACGCGTTTCGGCGTATATTTGCGCCTTCTTCAGGGCGTCTAATTTATTTATAAAAAACACAAAACAATACATAATAATACAATTAGTTAACCATTACTTTTCATTAAATATTTAACACTACCTACACTGTATTGACACTTACTTTTAGAATTTAAAATACATACATTAATATTATTTTCTTTGCGCTGAAAAATTGTCAGCTTAACCATATATTGCTGCATCTCAACTAACTAACTAAACAAACATACTAAACTATACAAACATACATATATTCACATATTCTGTTTCCTACTGTCATTCTTATCTTTTTTCTGGCTTTGTTATTGTTGTTTTGTAGGCGCAGCTTATGCTGTCTACGTCTTCTTTGAAATTTACTGCGTCTTGTATTCTTTGTTGTATGCGCAGGCTTTCTAGCGTTAGTCTTGTTTTTGTTCGTTTTTATACTCAGCTGTACTAGTACACAGAGTATTATAATTTTGATTTCATAACGGTGGATTGTAACATAATGAAATAATCGAGATAGATATGGACTTATATATATCAAAATGATCAGGGTGAAAAGAGAAATCGATTGAGCCATGTCCGTCCGTCCGTCCGTCCGTCCGTCCGTCCGTCCGTCCGTCCGTCCGTCCGTCCGTCCGTACGCACGATAACTCGCGTAAAAATTGAGATATTTTGATGAAATTTGAAATGCAAGTTGGTATCGAGACTGGGACGGTTGGTATTGAAAATGGGCGAAATCGGACCATGACCACGCCCACTTTTCCTATATAGAAAAAATCGGAAATTTGGTATCTCAGCCACTAATATAGCTAGAGTGATAAAATTTTACCCACGTATTGAGCTCAGGCCGTTATGAAGAAATTTGATTAAGTTTTGGAAAATGGGCGGTGCCACGCCCACTTATTAAGGGTCAAACATTGAAAGTTTTATATGTCATAACTCAGAAACCGTTGAAGATATATCGATGAAATTTGGTATGCGTAATTTGCTTACCTAGACAAATGTTTTGGCGAAAAATTATCAAAATCGGTTGACGGCCACGCCCACTTTGATATATGGGAACTATAAAGGGGCCTAATAAAAACATTTTAAGCGATATCTCTGTCAAATATAAAGATCTATCACTGAATTTTTGTGGCAGGAGTCCAACTACGGACATAAAACAAAAAGTACAAAAATTTTGGAAAATGGGCGGTGCCACGCCCACTTATTAAGGGGCAAACATTGAAAGTTTTATATGTCATAACTCAGAAACCGTTGAAGATATATCGATGAAATTTGTTTTGCGTAATTTGCTTACTTAGACAAATGTTTTGGCGAAAAATTATCAAAATCGGTTGACGGCCACGCCCACTTTTATATATGGGAACTATAAAGGGGCCTAATAAAAACATTTTAAGCGATATCTCTGTCAAATATAAAGATCTATCACTGAAATTTTGTGGCAGGAGACCAACTAGGGACATAAAACAAAAAATATAAAAATTTTGGAAAATGGGCGGTGCCACGCCCACTTATTAAGGGGCAAATATTGAAAGTTTTATAAGCCATAACTCATAAACCGTTAAAGATATATCGATGAAATTTGGTACGCGTGATATATTTACTTAGCCAAATGTGTGGACGAAAGATTTCCAAAATCGGTTGACGACCACGCCCACTTTTATATATGGGTTTTATAAAGTGACCTAATAAAAACATTTTAAGCGATCTCTCTGTCAAATATAAAGATCTATCACTGAAATTTTGTGACATGAGTTCTACAATAGACCGGAAACAAAATATAAAAAAGTTTGGAAAATGGGCGTGGCACCGCCTCTTTTTATACAAAGGAATCTACGTGCCTATTACTCGACAAATAACTGAGATATTATGACGAAACTTGGTTTATACACTTTTATAACATGTGTTAATAGACACGCAAAAATGTATTGAAATCGGTTTATGACCACGCCTACTTTTTAACAAAGATATTTCTGGAACACCCTTTTGGAATTTGTAACGTGAAGTTTTTGTAACTAAAAGTCATAGAGGGATGCAATTTTGCACTAACAATAATATTTATATGCTTATTTGGATGATTGATACAAATTTTGAAAATGGGCGTGGCTGCGCCCTGTTTATGCAGCACTTGTGTCATATAAAATACACCCTATATCGAACAAACGCAAACAAACAATGAAAGCATACAGCTGAGTATCTAATGTTCGATTCCACTCGAACTTAGGCTTCCTTACTTGTTCTATGTCTAATATTGTTGTGTTTTCAAAGTCTGCTGCATGCCCAGTATCTGTGAAGTGTTGAGCTAGTTTTTTATTTTTGACATCATTTTTATGCTCTCCTATTCTTACGTTCAGGGCTCGTTTGGTAGTGCCTATGTAGGTTTTGTTGCAAGGCTCGTTCTCCTTTCCCTTGCATTTAATTTCGTAAACTAAGTTATGTTGCTCTTTTTGTTAATTTCGTGTTTTTTTTCTTACTAAATATTTTTCGAAGTGTTTGGTGTGGCTTAGATAGGGTCCCCATATGAAAAAAAAAGTTGTAAAAGTCCGCCCCTAAATTTGAAGCTTATGTTGAGAGGGTTAAGGGACACAAAAAAAAATTTTTTTTTGATCCCGCGAAATATCGCCGAAATCGTTTTTTTTTATTGTAACTTTCTTATTTTTCATCCGATTTTTAAAATTGATACGTCATTATTTTCGTATTTTGCAGCTCTACACTTCCTTCTAATGCCCTTTTGCGCTCTGAAGTCGTTTTCACATAGTTGGGTCAGTTAACTTATTTGTATCTCCATGAATTATCCTCTTTGTTTTGCCAAATGAAAGTGCTTCAAAATTCATGACAATGTTGCCTTTAAAGGGTTTTACTAAATTAATAAACAAAGAAGTTACATCACTACGAATATTTAACGTAGCTATTATTTAATTTATTTTTTAAGCAATTCAATATATGTAAAAATGTAAAAGTCCGACCCTAAATTTGAAGCTTATATTGAGAGGATTAATGGACAAAAAAATTTTTTTTTCTGATCCGGCGAAATTCCGCCGAAATGGTTTTTTTCTTGTAACTTTGTTATTTAACATCCGATTTTTAAAATTGATACGTCATTATTTTCGTGTTTCGAAGCTCTATATTTTCTTCTTTCTTCCTTTTGTACTCTGAAGTCAAATAACAAAGTTACAATAAAAAAAACTATTTCGGCGGTATTTCGCGGGATCAGAAAAAAAATAAAAATTTTGTCTTTAATCCTCTCAATATAAGCTTCAAATGTAGGGTCGGACTTTTACAACTTTACATATACTGAATTGCTTAAAAAAATTAGTTAAATAATATCTACGTTAAATAACTTATTTGTGACGTAACTTCTTTGTTTATTAATTTAGTAAAACCGTTTCAAGGCAACATTGTCATGAATTTTGAAGCACTTTCATTTGGTAATACAAAGAGGAAAATTCATGGACATACAAATAAGTTAGCTGACCCAACTATGTGAACACGACTTCAGAGCTCAAAAGGACATTAGAAGGAAGTGTAGGAGCTTCAAAATACGAAACTAATGACGTATCAATTTTAAAAATCGGATGATAAATAACAAAGTTACAAGAAAAAAACAATTTCGGCGGTATTTCGCGGGGTCAAAAAAAATTTTTTTTTTGTGTCCCTTAACCCTATCAACATAAGCTTCAAATTTAGGGGCGGACTTTTACAACATTTTTTTTCGACCCTATCTAGTGTGGCTTATGGGCAAAAGTTAATTTTTCATTTGGTATACATTTTTGTAAAGTTTTGTTGTCTGTCAATCCTTGTATATATGTAACTCCTCTAAACGTTTTTTTTTGGTTTTTCACAGCTGTTTTTCCATTTGTTATGTGTACTGGTTGTCTGTATTTTGTTGTTGCTAACAACCTTTTTTACGAAAATTTGAAGAAAAATTGATTTTGTTAGTCAAGATCTTTAAAACAAACGTTTTTACCTTTAGTTTTACTCCTTTACGCGAAGCCCCATTCTATTGGCAAATAAATAAGTTATAACCGAAGAAAATCCATGGTAAAATGGAAAAGTTATAGGCGATCTTGTAAATACAGCCAAGTCGCGTAATACCAATGCACAGGTACATTAGATTGGGTTGGTCCCCATACTATATAAAAAAGTTGTAAAAGTCCGCCCCTAAATTTGAAGCTTATGTTGAGAGGGTTAAGGGACAAAAAAAATTTTTTTTTTGACCCCGAAAAAAATTCCGCCGAAATCGTTTTTATACTCAGCTGTATTAGTACACAGAGTATTATAGTTTTAATCACATAACGGTGGATTGTAACAGAATGAAATAATCAAGATAGATATATACACTCAGAGAAATGTTGCGGGCTAAAATCAAGCTGTGTCGTATTTGATTTAAGAATTACGGAAATTAAGGAGAAATATACAAAATTTAAGTTCCAATCTTGAAACTGGAATAGCATTCTTGAAGCAATATAAAAATTTGAAAATATTTTGTTTTAAGAATAAAATTCTCGATTTAAGTATGGAATTCTCAGAAAAAATACACATGTATGTACATATGTATGTATATATGTACATAATTTTCAAAAGTCGTTGTTTTTTTCTTCAAACAAAAATTTTGTTTAACAAAAAAAGAAAAATTTGCATACATACATACATATGAATTTTTGGAGCCAATTTAACAGTCCTACGTGTCATGGCTGGTTTTATGATGTGTGCCCGCATGAAGTATGTGCTGCTAGCTGTATTGGCTTTGGGTTGCGTTGGCTAAATAATTGCAGGGATTCTTTACAAAAAGGTAAGTGGAGAATGTCTGAATTTTTATCCCGTGAGCTTAAGTAAATATTGTATACATATACTGAAAATATGTTTTTTTCATTATTTTCAGAAAAGCAAACTAAAGAAAAAGGAGAAACTGGAAGTTGCCGCGAAGGAGAAGGAAGCTGCGGCTGCTGCAACCGCCAACGGTGAAGTGGAAGAGGCCGATGATGAACTTAAGATCTCGAAGAGGATATTGTTGTGACGCATTTTCAAACTAATTTGCACACAGACACACCACATATACGTAGAGAAACAAATGAAATCATTATCAGAAGTTAAGTTAAAACATATTTTTTTTATTTAAAACAATATATCAATGCGATGGATTATAGTATAATTTTAAAAAAATTAGTTAAAAAACATCATACAATTTATATGAAACTGTTTGAGCCTCTTAAACCAAAGCATCATTTGTAAAAATTTAATTGTATATTATATATCTATATATATAAAAATCTCATGTAACATTCTTTGTGCGGGGTAAACTTTTAAACTACTGAACCAATTTTGATAATAATTGGCAGTAACATGTAATTGTGCTCCGATTGAGTAGTCAAATAGTTTTTATTTAAATTTTTGGTCAAACAGCGTAAATTTATGTAAAAATGTGTAAAAAACCATGGTTGGTCGCCACAAGCAATCGGTAAAGCAGAAGACAAAACAACGAGAACAATACATACCTACGTACACACATATGTACATAAGCAAAGAAATGACACGAAGATAGATACATATGTATGTATATACGACCAAAAGTAAAGCAATTCGTTTAAATGATACAAACGGATTCGATTCGTTTTGCGTGCAAATGGTAGGTTCGATTAACATTAAAATGTTTTGGTTTTTTGAATTTCACTTTATTTTTCAATTTATTTCCAATATCTGGAAAGGAAAGTATTTTCCTGGCGCTATTATAACTCTGACGAGTTTTATGGCCGAGCTTCTCTCCCAATTCGAAGTGTGCTCTTTTTGTTTTTCCTACTAATTGGGGGGACCTACAGATTTATGCCGGCTCCGAACGGCGAATGCATTTTTTGTGAGAAGCTTTTTCATGGCAGAAATACTCTCGGAGGGTATGCCGCCCACTTCCTAATATTATGAACAATCATTTTTCTTTTACAACAGAAATGAAAATTGGAAAATTATTTTTAAAGTTTGACCTCAGATATGTATATACCTATTTTTATCTATTTACGTATATCTGTAACCGAATTTTTCATACCCAAAACCTCAGGAGTGCTCTGGCCTTAGATTCATACATATCTCTATCTACGTACATCTATATATATAAAAATCTCATGTAACATTCTTTGTGCGGGGTAAACTTTTAAACAACTGAACCAATTTTGATAATATTTGGCAGTAACATGTAATTGTGCTCCGATTTAGTAGTCAAATAGTTTTTAGTGGCCGCTGTGGTGCAGTGGGTAGAGTGCTCGCCTGCTGTGCCAGAGGTCTCGGGTTCAAACCACGGTCCGAGCCAAACACCAAAACAATTTTTCAATTAGTAAAAATCCAATTATTGGGTTTTTTAAGAGCAGCGGTCACCTCTCGGCAGTGGGCGGCATACCCTCCGAGAGTATTCCTGCCATGAAAAAGCTTCTCACAAAAAATGCATTCGCCGTTCGGAGCCGGCATAAAACTGTAGGTCCACCCAATTAGTAGGAAAAACAAAAAGGAGCACACCTCGAATTGGGAGAGAAGCTCGGCCATAAAACTCGTCAGAGTTATAATAGCGCCATTGTATTATATTATATTATATTATTATAGTTTTTATTTAAATTTTTGGTCAAAGAGCGTAAATTTATGTAAAAATGTGTAAAAAACCAACCAAAATTAGCTTTATACGGCCATAAATCAAAACCGGATCAACCGATTTAAATATTTCTTCTTGGAAATTAAACTTTGAACCTTTTACTAAAGTTCTGCATTCAAAAAATTAATAAATTCTCTTTTTAAATAACAAAAATATTATAAAGAGTAGCATCAATTTTTGAAAAAAGAGTCATTCGCATGGTTGGTCGCCACAAGCAATCGGTAAAGCAGAAGACAAAACAACGAGAACAATACATACCTAAGTACATACATATGTACATAAGCAAAGAAATGACACGAAGATAGATACATATGTATGTATATACGACCAAAAGTAAAGCAACTCATTTAAATGATACAAACGGATTCGATTCGTTTTGCGTGCAAATGGTAGGTTCGATTAACATTAAAATGTTTTGGTTTTTTGAATTTCACTTTATTTTTCAATTTATTTACAATATCTGGAAAGGTAAGTATTTTCCTAATATTATAATAATATAATACACTGGCGCTATTATAACTCTGACGCGTTTTATGGCCGAGCTTCTCTCCCAATTCGAGGTGTGCCCTTTTTGTTTTTCCTACTAATTGGGGGGACCTACAGTTTTATGCCGGCTCCGAACGGCGAATGCATTTTTTGTGAGAAGCTTTTTCATGGCAGAAATACTCTCGGAGGGTATGCCGCCCACTTCCAAATATTATGAACAATCATTTTTCTTTTACAACAGAAATGAAAATTGGAAAATTATTTTTAAAGTTTGACCTCAGATATGTATATACCTATTTTTATCTATTTACGTATATCTGTAACCGAATTTTTCATACCCAAAACCTCTGGAGTGCTCTGGCCTTAGATTCATACATATCTCTATCTACGTACATCTATATATATAAAAATCTCATGTAACATTCTTTGTGCGGGGTAAACTTTTAAACTACTGAACCAATTTTGATAATATTTGGCAGTAACATGTAATTGTGCTCCGATTGAGTAGTCAAATAGTTTTTATTTAAATTTTTGGTCAAACAGCGTAAATTTATGTAAAAATGTGTAAAAAACCATGGTTGGTCGCCACAAGCAATCGGTAAAGCAGAAGACAAAACAACGAGAACAATACATACCTACGTACATACATATGTACATAAGCAAAGAAATGACACGGAGATAGATACATATGTATATACGACCAAAAGTAAAGCAATTCGTTTAAATGATACAAACGGATTCGATTCGTTTTGCGTGCAAATGGTAGGTTCGATTAACATTAAAATGTTTTGGTTTTGAATTTCACTTTATTTTTCAATTTGTTTACAATATCTGGAAAGGTAAGTATTTTCCTAATATTATAATAATATAATACACTGGCGCTATTATAACTCTGACGAGTTTTATGGCCGAGTTTCTCTCCCAATTCGAAGTGTGCTCTTTTTGTTTTTCCTACTAATTGGGGGGACCTACAGTTTTATGCCGGCTCCGAACGGCAAATGCATTTTTTGTGAGAAGCTTTTTCATGGCAGAAATACTCTCGGAGGGTATGCCGCCCACTTCCTAATATTATGAACAATCATTATTCTTTTACAACAGAAATGAAAATTGGAAAATTATTTTTAAAGTTTGACCTCAGATATGTATATACCTATTTTTATCTGTTTACGTATATCTATAACCGAATTTTTCATACCCAAAACTTCAGGAGTGCTCTGGCCTTAGATTCATACATATCTCTATCTACGTACATCTATATATATAAAAATCTCATGTAACATTCTTTGTGCGGGGTAAACTTTTAAACTACTGAACCAATTTTGATAATAATTGGCAGTAACATGTAATTGTGCTCCGATTGAGTAGTCAAATAGTTTTTATTTAAATTGTTGGTCAAACAGCGTAAATTTATGTAAAAATGTGTAAAAAACCATGGTTGGTCGCCACAAGCAATCGGTAAAGCAGAAGACAAAACAACGAGAACAATACATACCTACGTACACACATATGTACATAAGCAAAGAAATGACACGAAGATAGATACATATGTATGTATATACGACCAAAAGTAAAGCAATTCGTTTAAATGATACAAACGGATTCGATTCGTTTTGCGTGCAAATGGTAGGTTCGATTAACATTAAAATGTTTTGGTTTTTTGAATTTCACTTTATTTTTCAATTTATTTCCAATATCTGGAAAGGAAAGTATTTTCCTGGCGCTATTATAACTCTGACGAGTTTTATGGCCGAGCTTCTCTCCCAATTCGAAGTGTGCTCTTTTTGTTTTTCCTACTAATTGGGGGGACCTACAGATTTATGCCGGCTCCGAACGGCGAATGCATTTTTTGTGAGAAGCTTTTTCATGGCAGAAATACTCTCGGAGGGTATGCCGCCCACTTCCTAATATTATGAACAATCATTTTTCTTTTACAACAGAAATGAAAATTGGAAAATTATTTTTAAAGTTTGACCTCAGATATGTATATACCTATTTTTATCTATTTACGTATATCTGTAACCGAATTTTTCATACCCAAAACCTCAGGAGTGCTCTGGCCTTAGATTCATACATATCTCTATCTACGTACATCTATATATATAAAAATCTCATGTAACATTCTTTGTGCGGGGTAAACTTTTAAACAACTGAACCAATTTTGATAATATTTGGCAGTAACATGTAATTGTGCTCCGATTTAGTAGTCAAATAGTTTTTAGTGGCCGCTGTGGTGCAGTGGGTAGAGTGCTCGCCTGCTGTGCCAGAGGTCTCGGGTTCAAACCACGGTCCGAGCCAAACACCAAAACAATTTTTCAATTAGTAAAAATCCAATTATTGGGTTTTTTAAGAGCAGCGGTCACCTCTCGGCAGTGGGCGGCATACCCTCCGAGAGTATTCCTGCCATGAAAAAGCTTCTCACAAAAAATGCATTCGCCGTTCGGAGCCGGCATAAAACTGTAGGTCCACCCAATTAGTAGGAAAAACAAAAAGGAGCACACCTCGAATTGGGAGAGAAGCTCGGCCATAAAACTCGTCAGAGTTATAATAGCGCCATTGTATTATATTATATTATATTATTATAGTTTTTATTTAAATTTTTGGTCAAAGAGCGTAAATTTATGTAAAAATGTGTAAAAAACCAACCAAAATTAGCTTTATACGGCCATAAATCAAAACCGGATCAACCGATTTAAATATTTCTTCTTGGAAATTAAACTTTGAACCTTTTACTAAAGTTCTGCATTCAAAAAATTAATAAATTCTCTTTTTAAATAACAAAAATATTATAAAGAGTAGCATCAATTTTTGAAAAAAGAGTCATTCGCATGGTTGGTCGCCACAAGCAATCGGTAAAGCAGAAGACAAAACAACGAGAACAATACATACCTAAGTACATACATATGTACATAAGCAAAGAAATGACACGAAGATAGATACATATGTATGTATATACGACCAAAAGTAAAGCAATTCATTTAAATGATACAAACGGATTCGATTCGTTTTGCGTGCAAATGGTAGGTTCGATTAACATTAAAATGTTTTGGTTTTTTGAATTTCACTTTATTTTTCAATTTATTTACAATATCTGGAAAGGTAAGTATTTTCCTAATATTATAATAATATAATACACTGGCGCTATTATAACTCTGACGCGTTTTATGGCCGAGCTTCTCTCCCAATTCGAGGTGTGCCCTTTTTGTTTTTCCTACTAATTGGGGGGACCTACAGTTTTATGCCGGCTCCGAACGGCGAATGCATTTTTTGTGAGAAGCTTTTTCATGGCAGAAATACTCTCGGAGGGTATGCCGCCCACTTCCAAATATTATGAACAATCATTTTTCTTTTACAACAGAAATGAAAATTGGAAAATTATTTTTAAAGTTTGACCTCAGATATGTATATACCTATTTTTATCTATTTACGTATATCTGTAACCGAATTTTTCATACCCAAAACCTCTGGAGTGCTCTGGCCTTAGATTCATACATATCTCTATCTACGTACATCTATATATATAAAAATCTCATGTAACATTCTTTGTGCGGGGTAAACTTTTAAACTACTGAACCAATTTTGATAATATTTGGCAGTAACATGTAATTGTGCTCCGATTGAGTAGTCAAATAGTTTTTATTTAAATTTTTGGTCAAACAGCGTAAATTTATGTAAAAATGTGTAAAAAACCATGGTTGGTCGCCACAAGCAATCGGTAAAGCAGAAGACAAAACAACGAGAACAATACATACCTACGTACATACATATGTACATAAGCAAAGAAATGACACGGAGATAGATACATATGTATATACGACCAAAAGTAAAGCAATTCGTTTAAATGATACAAACGGATTCGATTCGTTTTGCGTGCAAATGGTAGGTTCGATTAACATTAAAATGTTTTGGTTTTGAATTTCACTTTATTTTTCAATTTGTTTACAATATCTGGAAAGGTAAGTATTTTCCTAATATTATAATAATATAATACACTGGCGCTATTATAACTCTGACGAGTTTTATGGCCGAGTTTCTCTCCCAATTCGAAGTGTGCTCTTTTTGTTTTTCCTACTAATTGGGGGGACCTACAGTTTTATGCCGGCTCCGAACGGCAAATGCATTTTTTGTGAGAAGCTTTTTCATGGCAGAAATACTCTCGGAGGGTATGCCGCCCACTTCCTAATATTATGAACAATCATTTTTCTTTTACAACAGAAATGAAAATTGGAAAATTATTTTTAAAGTTTGACCTCAGATATGTATATACCTATTTTTATCTGTTTACGTATATCTATAACCGAATTTTTCATACCCAAAACTTCAGGAGTGCTCTGGCCTTAGATTCATACATATCTCTATCTACGTACATCTATATATATAAAAATCTCATGTAACATTCTTTGTGCGGGGTAAACTTTTAAACTACTGAACCAATTTTGATAATAATTGGCAGTAACATGTAATTGTGCTCCGATTGAGTAGTCAAATAGTTTTTATTTAAATTGTTGGTCAAACAGCGTAAATTTATGTAAAAATGTGTAAAAAACCATGGTTGGTCGCCACAAGCAATCGGTAAAGCAGAAGACAAAACAACGAGAACAATACATACCTACGTACACACATATGTACATAAGCAAAGAAATGACACGAAGATAGATACATATGTATGTATATACGACCAAAAGTAAAGCAATTCGTTTAAATGATACAAACGGATTCGATTCGTTTTGCGTGCAAATGGTAGGTTCGATTAACATTAAAATGTTTTGGTTTTTTGAATTTCACTTTATTTTTCAATTTATTTCCAATATCTGGAAAGGAAAGTATTTTCCTGGCGCTATTATAACTCTGACGAGTTTTATGGCCGAGCTTCTCTCCCAATTCGAAGTGTGCTCTTTTTGTTTTTCCTACTAATTGGGGGGACCTACAGAATTATGCCGGCTCCGAACGGCGAATGCATTTTTTGTGAGAAGCTTTTTCATGGCAGAAATACTCTCGGAGGGTATGCCGCCCACTTCCTAATATTATGAACAATCATTTTTCTTTTACAACAGAAATGAAAATTGGAAAATTATTTTTAAAGTTTGACCTCAGATATGTATATACCTATTTTTATCTATTTACGTATATCTGTAACCGAATTTTTCATACCCAAAACCTCAGGAGTGCTCTGGCCTTAGATTCATACATATCTCTATCTACGTACATCTATATATATAAAAATCTCATGTAACATTCTTTGTGCGGGGTAAACTTTTAAACAACTGAACCAATTTTGATAATATTTGGCAGTAACATGTAATTGTGCTCCGATTTAGTAGTCAAATAGTTTTTAGTGGCCGCTGTGGTGCAGTGGGTAGAGTGCTCGCCTGCTGTGCCAGAGGTCTCGGGTTCAAACCACGGTCCGAGCCAAACACCAAAACAATTTTTCAATTAGTAAAAATCCAATTATTGGGTTTTTTAAGAGCAGCGGTCACCTCTCGGCAGTGGGCGGCATACCCTCCGAGAGTATTCCTGCCATGAAAAAGCTTCTCACAAAAAATGCATTCGCCGTTCGGAGCCGGCATAAAACTGTAGGTCCACCCAATTAGTAGGAAAAACAAAAAGGAGCACACCTCGAATTGGGAGAGAAGCTCGGCCATAAAACTCGTCAGAGTTATAATAGCGCCATTGTATTATATTATATTATATTATTATAGTTTTTATTTAAATTTTTGGTCAAAGAGCGTAAATTTATGTAAAAATGTGTAAAAAACCAACCAAAATTAGCTTTATACGGCCATAAATCAAAACCGGATCAACCGATTTAAATATTTCTTCTTGGAAATTAAACTTTGAACCTTTTACTAAAGTTCTGCATTCAAAAAATTAATAAATTATCTTTTTAAATAACAAAAATATTATAAAGAGTAGCATCAATTTTTGAAAAAAGAGTCATTCGCATGGTTGGTCGCCACAAGCAATCGGTAAAGCAGAAGACAAAACAACGAGAACAATACATACCTAAGTACATACATATGTACATAAGCAAAGAAATGACACGAAGATAGATACATATGTATGTATATACGACCAAAAGTAAAGCAATTCATTTAAATGATACAAACGGATTCGATTCGTTTTGCGTGCAAATGGTAGGTTCGATTAACATTAAAATGTTTTGGTTTTTTGAATTTCACTTTATTTTTCAATTTATTTACAATATCTGGAAAGGTAAGTATTTTCCTAATATTATAATAATATAATACACTGGCGCTATTATAACTCTGACGCGTTTTATGGCCGAGCTTCTCTCCCAATTCGAGGTGTGCCCTTTTTGTTTTTCCTACTAATTGGGGGGACCTACAGTTTTATGCCGGCTCCGAACGGCGAATGCATTTTTTGTGAGAAGCTTTTTCATGGCAGAAATACTCTCGGAGGGTATGCCGCCCACTTCCAAATATTATGAACAATCATTTTTCTTTTACAACAGAAATGAAAATTGGAAAATTATTTTTAAAGTTTGACCTCAGATATGTATATACCTATTTTTATCTATTTACGTATATCTGTAACCGAATTTTTCATACCCAAAACCTCTGGAGTGCTCTGGCCTTAGATTCATACATATCTCTATCTACGTACATCTATATATATAAAAATCTCATGTAACATTCTTTGTGCGGGGTAAACTTTTAAACTACTGAACCAATTTTGATAATATTTGGCAGTAACATGTAATTGTGCTCCGATTGAGTAGTCAAATAGTTTTTATTTAAATTTTTGGTCAAACAGCGTAAATTTATGTAAAAATGTGTAAAAAACCATGGTTGGTCGCCACAAGCAATCGGTAAAGCAGAAGACAAAACAACGAGAACAATACATACCTACGTACATACATATGTACATAAGCAAAGAAATGACACGGAGATAGATACATATGTATATACGACCAAAAGTAAAGCAATTCGTTTAAATGATACAAACGGATTCGATTCGTTTTGCGTGCAAATGGTAGGTTCGATTAACATTAAAATGTTTTGGTTTTTTGAATTTCACTTTATTTTTCAATTTGTTTACAATATCTGGAAAGGTAAGTATTTTCCTAATATTATAATAATATAATACACTGGCGCTATTATAACTCTGACGAGTTTTATGGCCGAGCTTCTCTCCCAATTCGAAGTGTGCTCTTTTTGTTTTTCCTACTAATTGGGGGGACCTACAGTTTTATGCCGGCTCCGAACGGCAAATGCATTTTTTGTGAGAAGCTTTTTCATGGCAGAAATACTCTCGGAGGGTATGCCGCCCACTTCCTAATATTATGAACAATCATTTTTCTTTTACAACAGAAATGAAAATTGGAAAATTATTTTTAAAGTTTGACCTCAGATATGTATATACCTATTTTTATCTGTTTACGTATATCTATAACCGAATTTTTCATACCCAAAACCTCAGGAGTGCTCTGGCCTTAGATTCATACATATCTCTATCTACGTACATATATATATATAAATCTCATGTAACATTCTTTGTGCGGAATAAACTTTTTAACTACTCAAACAATTTTAATTATAATAATTTTTCTTTTACAACAGAAATTAAAATTGAAAAATTATTTTTAAAATTTGACTTTAGATATATACCTATCCTTATATATTTTCGTCTAAAACTACTGAAACATTTTAATGAAATTTGGTAGATATATCTCATTGGGTTCAATTAAGGTTATTAGTATGGAGATAGAGAATACCAAAACATGTGTACATACATATGAAGAAAAATCCGGCAGGTATCGCTGTTGTATTTTATTTCTATTTACACCAAAGTATCGGTCCAAATTTGAATTTCTCGATTAAATTTTAGGTTCCTTCCATAACCGAAAACTTAGGAATTGTTACAAAATGTTTGTTAATAATATCTTTGACTAGAATATAATAGTATGTATAATACAATGTCGCTGAAATAGCTCTAACGAGTTGTAAAGACGAGCTTATCTAAAGGTAACGCTATCAAATCGATTCCATACGAATGGAATGGAATCGGACTCAAAATGGTAACAAATTGTTATCACTTATTGGGGTGGAATAGAATACGAGAAAGGTGTTCAAAGGTCAAGTCTTCACTTTAGCGGTAAATTAAATTATGTTACCCCGCGGAATAAGGCCGTTATAGGATTTCAAATATGTTCTGATCTTTTGCCGTAAATAGAAATAGAACACAACAGCGACACCACAGTAAATTCATGAATTTTATCGTTGCGTGAATCAAATCCTTTTTGATTTCATATAATGAATCAATTTTATTTCTGATTTCGTTCTTCATCCAAATCCGGACAACTTTTTATTTGTGATTTCATTTTCAGTCAAATCAAAGAATATCGTGTATTTCATTTTTTTAAAATAGAAACCTTTCCAGTAATAAAAAATATGTTTTATCAGGATGGCGAATAAGATCCAAAATAAAAGTATCTTTTATTTTGAATACCAAATCACTAATAAGATGATGATGACTGTTGATAACTGAAAGCCAATGCGAAGCTTGGCCGGGTATGCTAGTATATATATATAAATCTCATGTAACATTCTTTGTGCGGAATAAACTTTTTAACTACTCAAACAATTTTAATTATAATAATTTTTCTTTTACAACAGAAATTAAAATTGAAAAATTATTTTTAAAATTTGACTTTAGATATATACCTATCCTTATATATTTTCGTCTAAAACTACTGAAACATTTTAATGAAATTTGGTAGATATATCTCATTGGGTTCAATTAAGGTTATTAGTATGGAGATAGAGAATACCAAAACATGTGTACATACATATGAAGAAAAATCCGGCAGGTATCGCTGTTGTATTTTATTTCTATTTACACCAAAGTATCGGTCCAAATTTGAATTTCTCGATTAAATTTTAGGTTCCTTCCATAACCGAAAACTTAGGAATTGTTACAAAATGTTTGTTAATAATATCTTTGACTAGAATATAATAGTATGTATAATACAATGTCGCTGAAATAGCTCTAACGAGTTGTAAAGACGAGCTTATCTAAAGGTAACGCTATCAAAGCGATTCCATACGAATGGAATGGAATCGGACTCAAAATGGTAACAAATTGTTATCACTTATTGGGGTGGAATAGAATACGAGAAAGGTGTTCAAAGGTCAAGTCTTCACTTTAGCGGTAAATTAAATTATGTTACCCCGCGGAATAAGGCCGTTATAGGATTTCAAATATGTTCTGATCTTTTGCCGTAAATAGAAATAGAACACAACAGCGACACCACAGTAAATTCAAGAATTTTATCGTTGCGTGAATCAAATCCTTTTTGATTTCATATAATGAATCAATTTTATTTCTGATTTCGTTCTTCATCCAAATCCGGACAACTTTTTATTTGTGATTTCATTTTCAGTCAAATCAAAGAATATCGTGTATTTCATTTTTTTAAAATAGAAACCTTTCCAGTAATAAAAAATATGTTTTATCAGGATGGCGAATAAGATCCAAAATAAAAGTATCTTTTATTTTGAATACCAAATCACTAATAAGATGATGATGACTGTTGATAACTGAAAGCCAATGCGAAGCTTGGCCGGGTATGCTAGTATATATATATAAATCTCATGTAACATTCTTTGTGCGGAATAAACTTTTTAACTACTCAAACAATTTTAATTATAATAATTTTTCTTTTACAACAGAAATTAAAATTGAAAAATTATTTTTAAAATTTGACTTTAGATATATACCTATCCTTATATATTTTCGTCTAAAACTACTGAAACATTTTAATGAAATTTGGTAGATATATCTCATTGGGTTCAATTAAGGTTATTAGTATGGAGATAGAGAATACCAAAACATGTGTACATACATATGAAGAAAAATCCGGCAGGTATCGCTGTTGTATTTTATTTCTATTTACACCAAAGTATCGGTCCAAATTTGAATTTCTCGATTAAATTTTAGGTTCCTTCCATAACCGAAAACTTAGGAATTGTTACAAAATGTTTGTTAATAATATCTTTGACTAGAATATAATAGTATGTATAATACAATGTCGCTGAAATAGCTCTAACGAGTTGTAAAGACGAGCTTATCTAAAGGTAACGCTATCAAAGCGATTCCATACGAATGGAATGGAATCGGACTCAAAATGGTAACAAATTGTTATCACTTATTGGGGTGGAATAGAATACGAGAAAGGTGTTCAAAGGTCAAGTCTTCACTTTAGCGGTAAATTAAATTATGTTACCCCGCGGAATAAGGCCGTTATAGGATTTCAAATATGTTCTGATCTTTTGCCGTAAATAGAAATAGAACACAACAGCGACACCACAGTAAATTCAAGAATTTTATCGTTGCGTGAATCAAATCCTTTTTGATTTCATATAATGAATCAATTTTATTTCTGATTTCGTTCTTCATCCAAATCCGGACAACTTTTTATTTGTGATTTCATTTTCAGTCAAATCAAAGAATATCGTGTATTTCATTTTTTTAAAATAGAAACCTTTCCAGTAATAAAAAATATGTTTTATCAGTATGGCGAATAAGATCCAAAATAAAAGTATCTTTTATTTTTATTTTGAATACCAAATCACTAATAAGATGATGATGACTGTTGATAACTGAAAGCCAATGCGAAGCTTGGCCGGGTATGCTAGTATATATATATAAATCTCATGTAACATTCTTTGTGCGGAATAAACTTTTTAACTACTCAAACAATTTTAATTATAATAATTTTTCTTTTACAACAGAAATTAAAATTGAAAAATTATTTTTAAAATTTGACTTTAGATATATACCTATCCTTATATATTTTCGTCTAAAACTACTGAAACATTTTAATGAAATTTGGTAGATATATCTCATTGGGTTCCATTAAGGTTATTAGTATGGAGATAGAGAATACCAAAACATGTGTACATACATATGAAGAAAAATCCGGCAGGTATCGCTGTTGTATTTTATTTCTATTTACACCAAAGTATCGGTCCAAATTTGAATTTCTCGATTAAATTTTAGGTTCCTTCCATAACCGAAAACTTAGGAATTGTTACAAAATGTTTGTTAATAATATCTTTGACTATAATATAATAGTATGTATAATACAATGCCGCTGAAATAGCTCTAACGAGTTGTAAAAGCGAGCTTATCTAATGGTAACGCTATCAAAGCGATTCCATACGAATGGAATGGAATCGGACTCAAAATGGTAACAAATTGTTATCACTTATTGAGGTGGAATAGAATACGAGAAAGGTGTTCAAAGGTCAAGTCTTCACTTTAGCGGTAAATTAAATTATGTTACCCCGCGGAATAAGGCCGTTATAGGATTTCAAATATGTTCTGATCTTTTGCCGTAAATAGAAATAGAACACAACAGCGACACCACAGTAAATTCATGAATTTTATCGTTGCGAGAATCAAATCCTTTTTGATTTCATATAATGAATCAATTTTATTTCTGATTTCGTTCTTCATCCAAATCCGGACAACTTTTTATTTGTGATTTCATTTTCAGTCAAATCAAAGAATATCGTGTATTTCATTTTTTTAAAATAGAAACCTTTCCAGTAATAAAAAATATGTTTTACCAGGATGGCGAATAAGATCCAAAATAAAAGTATCTTTTATTTTGAATACCAAATCACTAATAAGATGATGCTGACTGTTGATAACTGAAAGCCAATGCGAAGCTTGGCCGGGTATGCTAGTATTAAATATATTACTATATATATACATATGTACCTCTCTGAAAATAAAACAAAATAAAAAGCTATGCATTGAAATAACCACTTTTATTTTTTTATTTTGTTAGGTGGGTTAAATGATTTCGAATTTTGAATTTCGAAAAAGTGGAAAAATTTTGAACATTCTTAAAATAAGAATGTACATTCTTAAATCAATCACAGGCAATGCTAAAAATAAGTTTATATAAGCTTATTTCAAAACGGAAAATTCTTAATATAAGCTTTTTTTCTCAAAAATATTGTCCTAAAAATAAGATTATATTCTTGATTTTAGCATTTTCGAGCTTAACAGACTTTCATAACGTTTTCGGCTTGAATCGAGCCTGCTATACTGAAATTTAGCTTGCTTTTTTTCTGAGTGTATTTATATATGTGGAGGCACTGAAATGAAAATGAGATTGAATACGATTTATACACATGTACATTAGACCAGTGGTCCGCATTTCTGCAAACAATTGTTTGCGCTCAAATCACACCGACACGTTACGCACTTTCTTTACTAGATGATTTAGTCGTCACTGAGCAAGCGGCGTAGCAACATCGAGAGTGCTTGTCGCTTGTTTGCACGTTGAAAACAATTTACTATGCTACCTAATATCGACGCACGTGGTCAATTTACTATCAATAATTTCTCATACCCACACAATTTCTGTAACCGAAATTGAAGGGCGTGCGTATTAAGCAAACTCGACTCCCAATTATCGTTTTGCTGACAGTTGAAACTAAGCATTGTGGGTGAATATTTGCAAAAAAATTTACATTAGCTTTCGATATCGTGTGTGTTAGTTACATATTCCACAAAATAACAAGATTTTCTCGGATTTTCTATATTTTTCAATTTCTTTATCTATATACGCACGTAAGTCAATTTCGGTTCAACGCATATGGAAAATTTGCGGGCGTGCGTCAATTTGAGGCTTGTGTACATATATATGTATTATTTACGCATTGCATTTGCCCGATCACAGTTCGTTCGACCGACCATAGCGCTCTCACTAATACAATCTCAATTTCAAATTTGCCTACCATTGCATTAGACCGTCTCGCCTTATATGGACATTTTTTCGCGATACGCTCTAATGTACATATCTACATATACACTAGATGCGTTTTTTGTATATGATTCTTTAAACCTTCTCAGATCCTCCCTCCGGCACCTGAATATGAAAATAGGGTATTTTAGAGTAAATTAACTGAACAAAATTATAATAAAACCGACCCTCAGCCCTATGCACCCCTCAAAGTACACATAATTTGTACCCACCATTTCACATGGTAAATGGGTCGTTCTTATCCAAAACGTAGGTATATGTCTCGAATTTTTTTTTTTAAGTACTTTATATATCTATATATATAAAAATCTCATGTAACATTCTTTGTGCGGGGTAAACTTTTAAACTACTGAACCAATTTTGATAATATTTGGCAGTAACATGTAATTGTGCTCCGATTGAGTAGTCAAATAGTTTTTATTTAAATTTTTGGTCAAACAGCGTAAATTTATGTAAAAATGTGTAAAAAACCATGGTTGGTCGCCACAAGCAATCGGTAAAGCAGAAGACAAAACAACGAGAACAATACATACCTACGTACATACATATGTACATAAGCAAAGAAATGACACGGAGATAGATACATATGTATATACGACCAAAAGTAAAGCAATTCGTTTAAATGATACAAACGGATTCGATTCGTTTTGCGTGCAAATGGTAGGTTCGATTAACATTAAAATGTTTTGGTTTTTTGAATTTCACGTTATTTTTCAATTTGTTTACAATATCTGGAAAGGTAAGTATTTTCCTAATATTATAATAATATAATACACTGGCGCTATTATAACTCTGACGAGTTTTATGGCCGAGCTTCTCTCCCAATTCGAAGTGTGCTCTTTTTGTTTTTCCTACTAATTGGGGGGACCTACAGTTTTATGCCGGCTCCGAACGGCAAATGCATTTTTAAACGGTTTTATTTAGCTCACCCCGTTTGTTTTATTATTTATTCTTTATTCTTGGGTCAAATTTAGTAATTCAAATTTCACCCTCTTCCTGTCAACCGATTAATCTGAAATTTTGCACGCATGTATAACCCCGATGACAATGCAATATTATGAAAAAAAAATTCCGCTAGGTGGCGCGTGGGTCGCTATATTTACAAAAATCGCATTTATGGTCCGATTTGGCTGAAATTCGGAACATGTATTACTACCTTGAAAAGAAATATTTTCTTAAAAAAAAAATTCCGCTAGGTGGCGCGTGGGTCGCTATATTTACAAAAATCGCATTTATGGTCCGATTTGGCTGAAATTCGGAACATGTATTACTACCTTGAAAAGAAATATTTTCTTAAAAAAAATTCCGCTAGGTGGCGCGTGGGTCGCTATATTTACAAAAATCGCATTTATGGTCCGATTTGGCTGAAATTCGAAACATGTATTACTACCTTGAAAGGAAATATTTTCCTAAAAAAAACTTCCGATAGGTGGCGCGTGGGTCGCTATAGAGGCGTTGGACTGCAATAAACTAACGGGCAAGAAACCTTGCAATAATGAAGCACTAAATGAATTAAACAGAATGCGAAATAAAAACTAAAAACTAGAAAATAAAAATAGGTAAAAAAACTTTTTAAGTTAAACGGTTTTATGTTATACATACATTGCAATGTTTAAGATAAATGTACTAAAAACCAAAAAATAATAAAATAGATACAGTCGTGGGAATTATAAACATTTGCATAGACTAGACTAAAATAAAACCGGGGGCACGTCAATTGTCTACAAATTATCGACTTAATGTGCGATAGAAGAATCGTTTAATTCGTCGTTAGGCAGTTGGCCCGCAGACGGTGAGGAAAATACTTACTATTTTCTTGCTCATGGAAATTCCAATAGTTATACACTCCATGTTAATAAAAGAGATGTTTCAACTAGTTTATCGTTGGACATTCACACGAGGAATCGTTTCACTGCTCGTAGTTTGTCTTTAATCGACAAAACATATGATAAAAGTACTACTCGCTCACCACTATGAAACCCTAAAACTCGCTTATAATCGAGCTTGCTAGCTTTTTTCCACATTCTAGCCCTACTTATCACACGTCCATCGTTGTCGGTTGAACAACTGCCTAATTATAGTGTAACATTACAAAACAAACATTTTAATCAACGATTGTAGACAATTGACGTGCCCCACGGCTTTATTTTAGTCTAGTCTATGCAAATGTTTATAATTCCCACGACTGTATCTATTTTATTATTTTTTGGTTTTTAGTACATTTATCTTAAACATTGCAATGTATGTATAACATAAAACCGTTTAACTTAAAAAGTTTTTTTACCTATTTTTATTTGTGAGAAGCTTTTTCATGGCAGAAATACTCTCGGAGGGTATGCCGCCCACTTCCTAATATTATGAACTTATGAACAATCATTTTTCTTTTACAACAGAAATGAAAATTGGAAAATTATTTTTAAAGTTTGACCTCAGATATGTATATACCTATTTTTATCTGTTTACGTATATCTATAACCGAATTTTTCATACCCAAAACCTCAGGAGTGCTCTGGCCTTAGATTCATACATATCTCTATCTACGTACATATATATATATAAATCTCATGTAACATTCTTTGTGCGGAATAAACTTTTTAACTACTCAAACAATTTTAATTATAATAATTTTTCTTTTACAACAGAAATTAAAATTGAAAAATTATTTTTAAAATTTGACTTTAGATATATACCTATCCTTATATATTTTCGTCTAAAACTACTGAAACATTTTAATGAAATTTGGTAGATATATCTCATTGGGTTCAATTAAGGTTATTAGTATGGAGATAGAGAATACCAAAACATGTGTACATACATATGAAGAAAAATCCGGCAGGTATCGCTGTTGTATTTTATTTCTATTTACACCAAAGTATCGGTCCAAATTTGAATTTCTCGATTAAATTTTAGGTTCCTTCCATAACCGAAAACTTAGGAATTGTTACAAAATGTTTGTTAATAATATCTTTGACTAGAATATAATAGTATGTATAATACAATGTCGCTGAAATAGCTCTAACGAGTTGTAAAGACGAGCTTATCTAAAGGTAACGCTATCAAAGCGATTCCATACGAATGGAATGGAATCGGACTCAAAATGGTAACAAATTGTTATCACTTATTGGGGTGGAATAGAATACGAGAAAGGTGTTCAAAGGTCAAGTCTTCACTTTAGCGGTAAATTAAATTATGTTACCCCGCGGAATAAGGCCGTTATAGGATTTCAAATATGTTCTGATCTTTTGCCGTAAATAGAAATAGAACACAACAGCGACACCACAGTAAATTCATGAATTTTATCGTTGCGTGAATCAAATCCTTTTTGATTTCATATAATGAATCAATTTTATTTCTGATTTCGTTCTTCATCCAAATCCGGACAACTTTTTATTTGTGATTTCATTTTCAGTCAAATCAAAGAATATCGTGTATTTCATTTTTTTAAAATAGAAACCTTTCCAGTAATAAAAAATATGTTTTACCAGGATGGCGAATAAGATCCAAAATAAAAGTATCTTTTATTTTGAATACCAAATCACTAATAAGATGATGATGACTGTTGATAACTGAAAGCCAATGCGAAGCTTGGCCGGGTATGCTAGTATTATATATATTACTATATATATACATATGTACCTCTCTGAAAATAAAACAAAATAAAAAGCTATGCATTGAAATAACCACTTTTATTTTTTTATTTTGTTAGGTGGGTTAAATGATTTCGAGTTTTGAATTTCGAAAAAGTGGAAAAATTTTGAACATTCTTAAAATAAGAATGTACATTCTTAAATCAATCACAGGCAATGCTAAAAATAAGTTTATATAAGCTTATTTCAAAACGGAAAATTCTTAATATAAGCTTTTTTTCTCAAAAATATTGTCCTAAAAATAAGATTATATTCTTGATTTTAGCATTTTCGAGCTTAACAGACTTTCATAACGTTTTCGGCTTGATTCGAGCCTGCTATACTGAAATTTAGCTTGCTTTTTTTCTGAGTGTATTTATATATGTGGAGGCACTGAAATGAAAATGAGATTGAATACGATTTATACACATGTACATTAGACCAGTGGTCCGCATTTCTGCAAACAATTGTTTGCGCTCAAATCACACCGACACGTTACGCTCTTTCTTTACTAGATGATTTAGTCGTCACTGAGTAGTGATGGGCGAGTCCGAGATGTTTAGACAATCGAGAGAATCGCCATCGTTGCAAAATCACAATCGAGTCAAAAGTTGACTCGCTCCTCGACTACACAATCGAGATGTTTTTGCGATTGTTCCGAGTCGGCGAGTCGGAGGTTGTTTCGATGACATCTCGACTACACAAGCGAGATGTTTTTGCGATTTTTCCGAGTCGGCGAGTCGTAGGTTGTTTCGATGACATCTCGACTACACAAGCGAGATGTTTTTGCGATTGTTCCGAGTCGGCGGGCCGGCTGTTGTTTTGATGATATGTTTTACCCCCTTATTATGGATTGTCATACGATAGCTATCGGCCGCTTGCAAGCGTATCGTATAAAATGAGTTTCCATATTATGAATTCCACACGCCCGCTAGGTGCACTATCGTGAATGACATTTGTTTAGGGTTCAATTAGTTATGCGTTAACTTTATTTCCATTACAGTCTATCGGGTTTCACACGATAGAAATTATTTCGTAATACGAAGTACCCGACTGCAAGCGTTTAGCGTGTATCGTATTAATTCGGAATAGGCCCCTTAGTTGATAAAATAAACTGAATGAGGTTTGTTGATAAAGAAAGTAGGATTTTTAATGGAAGTGAGGCAAATACATAAATAAATTAACCAAATTGAAAAATATGCTATACATAGACGCTGCATTATTGCAATCACAACTAAACAGTGTCGTGCATAATAATAATAATTAATTATTTAAACATTAATAAATTTTCTGAAGTGGGACGCTTATGAAACAAATGAATTTTACGAGTACCAACAACGGCAATAGATTTGTACCACTCTGTATGTTTTGTAAAGCAATTTTAATATTCAAGCGGCAACAATTATTATGTATTTTTTGCAGTGAGTGTGAGATGTTGTAGGGTTGCTTTGAAAACGAGAGGAATCGTTGGCGAGTCCGAGATGTTTTAGCGATTGTTTCGACTGACGGCCATTTACGACTTGACTCGAATACGAATGAAAACCATCGAGAGCATTCGAGATGTTTCAACAATCGAGAGAATCGAATAAAACATCTCGGACTCGCCCATCACTATCACTGAGCAAGCGGCGTAGCAACATCGAGAGTGCTTGTCGCTTGTTTGCACGTTGAAAACAATTTACTATGCTACCTAATATCGACGCACGTGGTCAATTTACTATCAATAATTTCTCATACCCACACAATTTCTGTAACCGAAATTGAAGGGCGTGCGTATTAAGCAAACTCGACTCCCAATTATCGTTTTGCTGACAGTTGAAACTAAGCATTGTGGGTGAATATTTGCAAAAAAATTTACATTAGCTTTCGATATCGTGTGTGTTAGTTACATATTCCACAAAATAACAAGATTTTCTCGGATTTTCTATATTTTTCAATTTCTTTATCTATATACGCACGTAAGTCAATTTCGGTTCAACGCATATGGAAAATTTGCGGGCGTGCGTCAATTT
The DNA here is from genome assembly GCA_960531455.1 of Urophora cardui. Classification (NCBI taxonomy): domain Eukaryota; kingdom Metazoa; phylum Arthropoda; class Insecta; order Diptera; family Tephritidae; genus Urophora; species Urophora cardui. The sequence goes on from OY482672.1 coordinate 97,588,336, forward strand.
GAGGCTTGTGTACATATATATGTATTATTTACGCATTGCATTTGCCCGATCACAGTTCGTTCGATCGACCATAGCGCTCTCACTAATACAATCTCAATTTCAAATTTGCCTACCATTGCATTAGACCGTCTCGCCTTATATGGACATTTTTTCGCGATACGCTCTAATGTACATATCTACATATACACTAGATGCGTTTTTTGTATATGATTCTTTAAACCTTCTCAGATCCTCCCTCCGGCACCTGAATATGAAAATAGGGTATTTTAGAGTAAATTAACTGAACAAAATTATAATAAAACCGACCCTCAGCCCTATGCACCCCTCAAAGTACACATAATTTGTACCCACCATTTCACATGGTAAATGGGTCGTTCTTATCCAAAACGTAGGTATATGTCTCGAATTTTTTTTTTTTAAGTACTTTATATATATCCCATAAAATCGTTTACTAACGCGAAAATCTGCTTTTAGGCCCTTCAAAAAAATCTTTTGTTTTACTTATTTTTTTTTTTTTTTCATTTTTGTTAAAATTTTTTCCAGAATGTCACTTTTTATTAAAGTATGCTAAAGTGATAATTATGCTTAGAAAATGTTAGAACAAAAACATCCGTCTCCTTCGTTAACTTATTATCTAACATTTCGGAAGTTTTTGAAGTTAACTTCTTAGGCGGCGATACAGAGTTTTTATGGAGAGTGAAATTTGAAATTTGATGCAACGGAAGTTGCCCCCGGAAATAGCAGCCATTTTAGTTGATTATTAATTTAAAAAAAAATCAACCTTGATATCTCGCGCGGTTCGAACTCACAACCCCTCGCTTCCAGACCAGACGCAAAACCTCTGCGCCACCACACCACTTGCGTTGAATATGTCAAATGCTGCACTTAAATTGAACTAACAAGTACAACTCACTCACCTATTGAAAGCAACAAGTAACAAGTTTGATATTTGCAAATACATACATATGTACATATTACAATGAAAGCAACCAACCGTTTTGTTAGTTCAGTTTAAGTGCAGCGTTTGACATACTCCACGCAAGTGGTCAGGTGGCGCAGAGGTAGTGTGTCTGGTCTGGAAGCTAGGGGAGGTGGGTTCGAATCCAGCCAGGCGACTGATTTTTTTTTTATTTTTTTATTTTTTATTTTTTTTATTTTAATAATAAATAATAGCTTAAAAAAGAACTAAAAAGCACGCTTTAATCTTAAAATCGCACTAAAAATTGAGAAATAGTTTAATATAAAAACAAAACGATGATATAGGTACGTATTTAAGGAAAAGCATTAGGTGCTCAGTATGTCAAAAAAATTTAAAGTCGGTATTTTTTACTAATACATATTTTTATTTTAAATTCTTTTGGAGATTTGTATGTACATGTATGTATGTACATATGTGTACGTGTAAGTACATAAGAAATTCTAACCAGAACAGCGCTGTGGTGAAATAAGCGAGGTGAGAATGTTAATAACACAAGAAGAAAATAGAGTACACCGTTTGACACAACTTATACCATGTCTCCACTAGGGATGGGACTATTCGAATAAAAATTATTCGAATAAAAAATCCTTTTATTCGAAAGGTATTCGTAATTCGAATAATATTTATTCCAATAATTTATTCGTATATTCGAATAAATACTATTCGAATAGTACTATTCTAATATCACTATTCGAATACCACTATTCGCGAATAGCTATTGAATGTATGTATGTATGCTTTTGCTTTTGTAAATACATACATACATATGTATGTACATATATCTATACGTACTCTGGCTTGCGCGGAGGCAAGTGGAATTCCCAAATTATACATGTACATAATACTACTATTCGAATTTTTTCCCTCGAATATTATTATTCGTTTATTCGAATAATATTTATTCGAATATTATTCGATAAAAGTCCCACTACTAGTCTCCACATAACGTGTTTCGCTCTTTTTTTCTGCATTTTCTCTCTCAATCTTGTTTCGAAACGGAAACCAGTGCCGAAACTTGCCAATTTCCATATAAATTTCTGAGAGCGAGTGAAGATTGAAACACTGTTTCATTCTGAATCATCTTGCCAACCTCGATAATATCGATGTCTTCTCTAATTTTGTATCGAAAATCTATCGAAATCTCACACAGACCAAAACAAAAACGCAAAATATAAGCAAACATATAAACATTTAAGAAGAGCAAGAAAGAGAAATGTTAAACTGAATCACGATCAGCCACGTGGAGACGGGTTATTTAGCGAGATGTTTTGCTAGATGTTTTGTTGGTGAAACAAGTTATGAGGAGACGGGCTTTTACGTAACTAGCGCGGTAGCTCAGCTGTAAGATGCTAGGCTTCCGATTCAAATGAAGCTGGCTCAAGTCCAGGTCGAGTCAGTTTTTTTGTGCCTTTTTTTTATTAAACAATTTTCTTTGTAATTTTTTATTAAATAAAAGTGCCACCCGAATTTCGGGGATTACATACTAGTTAATTATCAAAATAAAAACGATCAAACAACCAATATAAAAACCAATCGGATGAGCTTGCCGATAAACAAAATCTAATAACAATAAATAATAGCTTAAAAAAACTAAAAAACACGCTTTAATCTTAAAAATTGTACTAAAAATTGAGAAATAATTTAATTAGAAACAAAATGATGAACTAAAATATAAGTATTTAAGGAAAAGCGTCGGGTGGTGCACAGTATGTCAAAAAATATTTAAGATCGCTGTTTTTAACCAATATTTTTATTTTGACTTTCATATAACGTACTCTTTAATTTCGCAACTAGGTATGTATATTTTTGTACTAGTTGTACGAATCGAATATTTTCATGTTCAAATATTATTGAGCACCCCCACGCTTTTCCTTAAATACTTATATTTTCGTTCATCATTTTGTTTCTAATTAAATTATTTCTCAATTTTTAGTACAATTTTTAAGATTAAAGCGTGTTTTTTAGTTTTTTTAAGCTATTATTTATTTTTAACTTTTTAGTGAAATTTTTCATTAAAGGATGTTTTATGCGGACGCAAGAATAAAAGTAAAAAGAATTCCGATGGGATGTGGTGTTCTCCGAAATAGATCTACATACATATGTACAGTGAAGTAAACTAGCTTATTATGCAATATTTTCCAAACCCTTTTATTCAAGGTTTTCCAAACTAGCTTCCCAAACGTTTTGTTATATTTTACAATCAGAAAGTGAAGAGAAGTTGAGGTGAAGCATTTGAAAAGAACAAAAAAAAAAGAAACCTGATTGAGTAAATTCGAATTTAGACAATAAAGCTCCGAATACGTTTGTAGCGTAATGGTGAGGTATGCTGCCTACGGACCAAGGAGCTCAGGTTCGAGTCCCGAGTGGCGCATTTTTTTTTATTTTTTTTTTATTTTTATTTTATTTTATTTTATTTTATTTTATTTTTTTTTTTGGAGAAATTTTTTTCACCTCACGTTTACAAAAAAAAAAAAAAAATTAGGGTTCCTTTTCGTTGATTCAGAACTTACTCTTAAATGAATTACAAACAAAAACAGTTCTTGCTTTGCATACATATGTATGTACATGCGATTGTTTTTATTGCAAACACAACAACGACAAACAGAAAGCTTGTTACACAAAACACAAAACCAGTTCTTGCTCTGCATATGTATATATGTATGTACATTGTGCATGCGGCTGATTTCATTGCAAATACAACAAACCCATAACAGAAAGCTACAAGCTTCATTTTTTTTGAGTGAATTTATGCATTGAGTTTATCGCCATCGCCATGAGCGATCGCTTGCTGTTGTGTGTTGGTTCGCTCGCTATTTGAGTGGTTATACGTTTTTCTTTGAACATTTGTTTGTGATTTGAGAAGAATATATTTTTGAGCGTTCGTGAGTGAGTTTTTCCGTACCCTGCAAGCTTGTTACTTATTGGCTTGTATACGGGAGTGAATTGAAATTCATAGAGGCTATTTTGAAGAAAGGTAACATAAAAGCCGCAATGAAGCATAAAATATAATGTTGAATGTCCTACTATATGATACCGTTGGGCTGTTGATGTCATGTTTCGAATCCGGAGGAGAATAGAAATATAAAATAGAGAGAACACAAAAAAGTGAATGTTTGAAAGATATAATAATTTAGTTAAATGTTGCAACTTTTAGGATGGGATGAAGTTACATACATACATACATACATATATACATACATACATACATACATACATACATACATACATACATACAGGTGAAGCTAATAAAAGCGTGTTAAAAACAAGCATCGCCTTTTCTATAAATAGAATTTGCACAAACAAAAACACACAACCACATGTATGTACATGCGATAGTTTTCATTGTAATATCCCTGCAAAAAAATGTGCGATTAATCTCGATATACATAGATTTGTCACTGATTAATCGCATTTTTTGCAGGGATGTATTTGCAAATTCGTTTCTCATATGATATATGAAACTTGTTACTTGTTGCTTTCGAGCGAATATAAATTGATGTAAGAAGTTAACTTCTATCACGTGTACTGTGCTACACGCGGGTTTTTTTTTATAAAAAATATCTCATTAATGACAAAAATAATTATATTTGCTCTCAGGTCAATTCTTTTATACTCAGCTGTACTAGTACACAGAGTATTATAGTTTTAATCACGTAAACGTGGATTGTAACAGAATGAAATAAACGAGATAGATATAGACTCATATATATCAAAATGATCAGGGTGAAAAGAGAAATCGATTGAGCTATGTCCGTCCGTCCGTCCGTCCGTAAACATTCTAACGCGCAAAAATTGAGATAACTTGATGAAATTTGAAATGCAAGTTGGTATCAAGACTGGGACGGTTGGTATTGAAAATGGGCGAAATCGGACCATGACCACGCCCACTTTTCCTATATAGAAAAAATCTTAATTTTGGTATCTCAGCCACTAATATAGCTTTAGCGATTAAATTTCACCCACATATTGAGCTCAGGCCCTTATGTAGAAATTTGATGAAATTTTGGAAAATGGGCGGTGCTACGCCCACTTATTAAGGGTCAAACATAGAAAGTTTTATATGTCATAACTCAAAAACCGTTGAAGATATATCGATGAAATTTGGTACGCTTGATTTACTTACTTATACAAAGGTTCTGACGGAAAATTGTCAAAATCGGTTGACGGCCACGCCTACTTTTATATATGGGAACTATAAAGGGGCCTAATAAAAACATATATCTGTAAATATAAAGATCTATCACTGAAATTTTGTGGCAGGAGTCCAACTACGGACGTAAAACAAAAAACACAAAAATTTTGGAAAACGGGCGGTGCCACGCCCACTTATTATGGAGCAAATATTGAAAGTTTTATAAGCCATAACTCAGAAACCGTTAAAGATATATCGATAAAATTTGGTACGCGTGATATATTTACTTAGGCAAAAAAAAAGCATTATAAGCAATATCTTTGTCAAATAGTTATAAAGATAATTCATTGAAATTTTGTGACAGGAATTCCACAATAGACCGGAAACAAAAAATGAAAAAACGATGGAAAATGCGCGTGGCACCGCCTCTTTTTAGACAAATCTACGAGATTTCGGAGCCCATTACTCGACAAATAACTGAGATATTATGACGAAACTTGGTTTATACACTTTTATAACTTGTGTTAATATACACGCAAAAATTTATTCAAATCGGTTTATGACCACGCCTACTTTTTAACAAAGATATTTCTGGAACACCCTAAAAATATAATAATAATATTCATATGCTTAGTTGGATCACTGATAAAAATGTTGAAAATGGGCGTGGATACGCCCACTTTATGCAGCACTCCTTTATATAAAGTACACCGTGCTTCCATCAAACGCAAAAAAACAATGAAAGCATACAGCTGAGTATCTAATGTTCGATTCCACTCGAACTTAGGCTTCCTTACTTGTTTTTTCTTCGCAATTTTGTGATGAATTATTTTTTTTTTTCAAAATTTCCTTCGGCGAGATTACGCGTAGGATACGAAATAATCAAATGTGCTTCAAAAAGTTAAGCAAAATTATATACTTTTGCAGGGAACATGAAAAAAGGAAAAGTGAAATTCAAGAATTATTGTGACATTTTGGAAAATAAAGGTGGGTCCAGTTAAGTGTTAGGAGAAATTATAATTTTATCTATTCATGTCTGATCTTGGCAAACTTAGTAAGATACTGTAAGTCATTATGGGCACAAATACTGAAAGTCCTTATGTCCTTAGCTGCATAAATAGATAAGTTTTAGCCAAAAATTGTTATATCTGAACAATCGCTTGTATGGCAGCTATGTATATGTTATATTAGTGTGATTTGGCCAATTCTGACAAATAACACTGCTCTACATCCAAAAAATACTCTGAACGCCACTATCATATCCATATGTAAAATCGGGTCCTATGGGAAGGTTTTTCAGATATAGGCAATTTACCGTTATTTGGCCAATGGCTCCACTTAATCCAGTATGTCTCTTTAACACATTAAGCTATCTACGTTGGAGTAACACCGAACGAAAGAAAATTAAATTGCCTATACATGCATAGCTCCTATAACATTTTTCTCTAGGTCCCATAGTTTCTGAAATATAGAAGAGTCAGTTTGAAAATTTTCACAATCTGTTGTAGGCCAATTAATTTGCTTTTAAGAATAAATGCTTTGAGAGCTTTGTGGCCGGCGAAGTTGAAAGCGAAAACAAGTTTCCTTTAATCCTCCTACGCGTTTCGGCGTATATTTGCGCCTTCTTCAGGGCGTCTAATTTATTTATAAAAAACACAAAACAATACATAATAATACAATTAGTTAACCATTACTTTACATTAAATATTTAACACTACCTACACTGTATTGACACTTACTTTTAGAATTTAAAATACATACATTAATATTATTTTCTTTGCGCTGAAAAATTGTCAGCTTAACCATATATTGCTGCATCTCAACTAACTAACTAAACAAACATACTAAACTATACAAACATACATATATTCACATATTCTGTTTCCTACTGTCATTCGTATCTTTTTTCTGACTTTGTTATTGTTGTTTTGTAAGCGCAGCTTATGCTGTCTACGTCTTCTTTGAAATTTACTGCGTCTTGTATTCTTTGTTGTATGCGCAGGCTTTCTAGCGTTAGTCTTGTTTTTGTTTGTTTTTCTATGTCTAATATTGTTGTGTTTTCAAAGTCTGCTGCATGCCCAGTATCTGTGAAGTGTTGAGCTAGTTTTTTATTTTTGACATCATTTTTATGCTCTCCTATTCTTACGTTCAGGGCTCGTTTGGTAGTGCCTATGTAGGTTTTGTTGCAAGGCTCGTTCTCCTTTCCCTTGCATTTAATTTCGTAAACTAAGTTATGTTGCTCTTGTTAATTTCGTCTTTTGTCTTACTAAATATTTTTCGAAGTGTTTGGTGTGGCTTATGGGCAAAAGTTAAATTTTTCGTTTGGTATACATTTTTGTAAAGTTTTGTTGTCTGTCAATCCTTGTATATATGTAACTCCTCTAAACGTTTTGTTTTGGTTTTTCACAGCTGTTTTTCCATTTGTTATGTGTATTGTTTGTCTGTATTTTGTTGTTGCTAACAACCTTTTTTACAAAAATTTGAAGAAAAAATTTATTTTGTTAGTCAAGATCTTTAAAACAAACGTTTTTACCTTTAGTTTTACTCCTTTACGCGAAGCCCCATTCTATTGGCAAATAAATAAGTTATAAACGAAGAAAATCCATTGTAAAATGGAAAAGTTATAGGCGATCTTGTAAATACAGACAAGTCGCGCAATACCAATGCACGGGTACATTAGATTGGGTTAGTATGGGACTAAATAAAACAGTTGTAAAAGTCCGCCCCTAAATTTGAAGCTTATGTTGAGAGGGTTAAGGGACAAAAAAAATTTTTTTTTTGACCCCGGAAAAAATTCCGCCGAAATCGTTTTTATACTCAGCTGTATTAGTACACAGAGTATTATACTTTTAATCACATAACGGTGGATTGTAACAGAATGAAATAATCAAGATAGATATATATTTATATATATCAAAAGGATCAGGGTGAAAAAAAAAAATCGATTGAGCCATGTCCGTCCGTCAGTCTGTCCGTCTGTAAACACTCTAACTCGCGCAAAAATTGGGATATTTTGATGAAATTTGGAATGCAAGAGACTGGGACGGTTGGTATTGAAAATGGGCGAAATCGGACCATGACCACGCCCACTTTTCCTATATAGAAAAAATAGGAAATTTGGTATCTCAGCCACTAATATAGATGGAGCGATGAAATTTCACCCACGTGTTGAGCTCAGGACCCTATGATGAAGTTCTGGAAAATGGGCGGTGCCACGCCCACTTATTAAACAAACATTAAAAGTTTTATAAACCATAACTCAGAAAGCGTAGCAGATACATATATCGATGAAATTTGGTATGCGTGATTTACCTACCTAGGCAAACGTTTGGACGGAAAATTGTTAAAATCGGTTGACGGCCAATCCCACTTTTATATATGTGTATTATAAAGTGACCTAATAAAAACATTTTAAGCGATATCCCTGTCAAATATAAAGATATATCATTGAAATTTTATGGCAGGAGTCCAACTACGGACATAAAAGAAAAAAATTTACGAGATTTCTGAGCCCATAACTCCACAAATAATTTCTGTATAATGACCAAACTTGGTGTGTACACTTTTATTACTTGTGGTAATATTATTATTTAGCGAGATGTTTTGCTAGATGTTTTGTTGGTGAAACAAGTTATGAGGAGACGGGCTTTTACGTAACTAGCGCGGTAGCTCAGCTGTAAGATGCTAGGCTTCCGATTCAAATGAAGCTGGCTCAAGTCCAGGTTGAGTCAGTTTTTTTGTGCCTTTTTTTTATTAAACAATTTTCTTTGTAATTTTTTATTAAATAAAAGTGCCACCCGAATTTCGGGGATTACATACTAGTAAATTATCAAAATAAAAACGATCAAACAACCAATATAAAAACCAATCGGATGAGCTTGCCGATAAACAAAATCTAATAACAATAAATAATAGCTTAAAAAAACTAAAAAACACGCTTTAATCTTAAAAATTGTACTAAAAATTGAGAAATAATTTAATTAGAAACAAAATGATGAACTAAAATATAAGTATTTAAGGAAAAGCGTCGGGTGGTGCACAGTATGTCAAAAAATATTTAAGATCGCTGTTTTTAACCAATATTTTTATTTTGACTTTCATATAACGTACTCTTTAATTTCGCAACTAGGTATGTATATTTTTGTACTAGTTGTACGAATCGAATATTTTCATGTTCAAATATTATTGAGCACCCCCACGCTTTTCCTTAAATACTTATATTTTCGTTCATCATTTTGTTTCTAATTAAATTATTTCTCAATTTTTAGTACAATTTTTAAGATTAAAGCGTGTTTTTTAGTTTTTTTAAGCTATTATTTATTTTTAACTTTTTAGTGAAATTTTTCATTAAAGGATGTTTTATGCGGACGCAAGAATAAAAGTAAAAAGAATTCCGATGGGATGTGGTGTTCTCCGAAATAGATCTACATACATATGTACAGTGAAGTAAACTAGCTTATTATGCAATATTTTCCAAACCCTTTTATTCAAGGTTTTCCAAACTAGCTTCCCAAACGTTTTGTTATATTTTACAATCAGAAAGTGAAGAGAAGTTGAGGTGAAGCATTTGAAAAGAACAAAAAAAAAAGAAACCTGATTGAGTAAATTCGAATTTAGACAATAAAGCTCCGAATACGTTTGTAGCGTAATGGTGAGGTATGCTGCCTACGGACCAAGGAGCTCAGGTTCGAGTCCCGAGTGGCGCATTTTTTTTATTTTTTTTTTATTTTTATTTTATTTTATTTTATTTTATTATATTTTTTTTTTTGGAGAAATTTTTTTCACCTCACGTTTACAAAACATTGTATAAAAATGTAATTAGGGTTCCTTTTCGTTGATTCAGAACTTACTCTTAAATGAATTACAAACAAAAGCAGTTCTTGCTTTGCATACATATGTATGTACATGCGATTGTTTTTATTGCAAACACAACAACGACAAACAGAAAGCTTGTTACACAAAACACAAAACCAGTTCTTGCTCTGCATACGTATATATGTATGTACATTGTGCATGCGGCTGATTTCATTGCAAATACAACAAACCCATAACAGAAAGCTACAAGCTTCATTTTTTTTGAGTGAATTTATGCATTGAGTTTATCGCCATCGCCATGAGCGATCGCTTGCTGTTGTGTGTTGGTTCGCTCGCTATTTGAGTGGTTATACGTTTTTCTTTGAACATTTGTTTGTGATTTGAGAAGAATGTATTTTTGAGCGTTCGTGAGTGAGTTTTTCCGTACCCTGCAAGCTTGTTACTTATTGGCTTGTATACGGGAGTGAATTGAAATTCATAGAGGCTATTTTGAAGAAAGGTAACATAAAAGCCGCAATGAAGCATAAAATATAATGTTGAATGTCCTACTATATGATACCGTTGGGCTGTTGATGTCATGTTTCGAATCCGGAGGAGAATAGAAATATAAAATAGAGAGAACACAAAAAAGTGAATGTTTGAAAGATATAATAATTTAGTTAAATGTTGCAACTTTTAGGATGGGATGAAGTTACATACATACATACATACATACATATATACATACATACATACATACATACATACATACATACAGGTGAAGCTAATAAAAGCGTGTTAAAAACAAGCATCGCCTTTTCTATAAATAGAATTTGCACAAACAAAAACACACAACCACATGTATGTACATGCGATAGTTTTCATTGTAATATCCCTGCAAAAAAATGTGCGATTAATCTCGATATACATAGATTTGTCACTGATTAATCGCATTTTTTGCAGGGATGTATTTGCAAATTCGTTTCTCATATGATATATGAAACTTGTTACTTGTTGCTTTCGAGCGAATATAAATTGATGTAAGAAGTTAACTTCTATCACGTGTACTGTGCTACACGCGGGTTTTTTTTTATAAAAAATATCTCATTAATGACAAAAATAATTATATTTGCTCTCAGGTCAATTCTTTTATACTCAGCTGTACTAGTACACAGAGTATTATAGTTTTAATCACGTAAACATGGATTGTAACAGAATGAAATAAACGAGATAGATATAGACTCATATATATCAAAATGATCAGGGTGAAAAGAGAAATCGATTGAGCTATGTCCGTCCGTCCGTCCGTCCGTAAACATTCTAACGCGCAAAAATTGAGATAATTTGATGAAATTTGAAATGCAAGTTGGTATCAAGACTGGGACGGTTGGTATTGAAAATGGGCGAAATCGGACCATGACCACGCCCACTTTTCCAATATAGAAAAAATCTTAATTTTGGTATCTCAGCCACTAATATAGCTTTAGCGATTAAATTTCACCCACATATTGAGCTCAGGCCCTTATGTAGAAATTTGATGAAATTTTGGAAAATGGGCGGTGCTACGCCCACTTATTAAGGGTCAAACATAGAAAGTTTTATATGTCATAACTCAAAAACCGTTGAAGATATATCGATGAAATTTAGTACGCTTGATTTACTTACTTATACAAAGGTTCTGACGGAAAATTGTCAAAATCGGTTGACGGCCACGCCTACTTTTATATATGGGAACTATAAAGGGGCCTAATAAAAACATATATCTGTAAATATAAAGATCTATCACTGAAATTTTGTGGCAGGAGTCCAACTACGGACGTAAAACAAAAAACACAAAAATTTTGGAAAACGGGCGGTGCCACGCCCACTTATTATGGAGCAAATATTGAAAGTTTTATAAGCCATAACTCAGAAACCGTTAAAGATATATCGATAAAATTTGGTACGCGTGATATATTTACTTAGGCAAAAAAAAAGCATTATAAGCAATATCTTTGTCAAATAGTTATAAAGATAATTCATTGAAATTTTGTGACAGGAATTCCACAATAGACCGGAAACAAAAAATGAAAAAACGATGGAAAATGCGCGTGGCACCGCCTCTTTTTAGACAAATCTACGAGATTTCGGAGCCCATTACTCGACAAATAACTGAGATATTATGACGAAACTTGGTTTATACACTTTTATAACTTGTGTTAATATACACGCAAAAATTTATTCAAATCGGTTTATGACCACGCCTACTTTTTAACAAAGATATTTCTGGAACACCCTAAAAATATAATAATAATATTCATATGCTTAGTTGGATCACTGATAAAAATGTTGAAAATGGGCGTGGATACGCCCACTTTATGCAGCACTCCTTTATATAAAGTACACCGTGCTTCCATCAAACGCAAAAAAACAATGAAAGCATACAGCTGAGTATCTAATGTTCGATTCCACTCGAACTTAGGCTTCCTTACTTGTTTTTTCTTCGCAATTTTGTGATGAATTATTTTTTTTTTTCAAAATTTCCTTCGGCGAGATTACGCGTAGGATACGAAATAATCAAATGTGCTTCAAAAAGTTAAGCAAAATTATATACTTTTGCAGGGAACATGAAAAAAGGAAAAGTGAAATTCAAGAATTATTGTGACATTTTGGAAAATAAAGGTGGGTCCAGTTAAGTGTTAGGAGAAATTATAATTTTATCTATTCATGTCTGATCTTGGCAAACTTAGTAAGATACTGTAAGTCATTATGGGCACAAATACTGAAAGTCCTTATGTCCTTAGCTGCATAAATAGATAAGTTTTAGCCAAAAATTGTTATATCTGAACAATCGCTTGTATGGCAGCTATGTATATGTTATATTAGTGTGATTTGGCCAATTCTGACAAATAACACTGCTCTACATCCAAAAAATACTCTGAACGCCACTATCATATCCATATGTAAAATCGGGTCCTATGGGAAGGTTTTTCAGATATAGGCAATTTACCGTTATTTGGCCAATGGCTCCACTTAATCCAGTATGTCTCTTTAACACATTAAGCTATCTACGTTGGAGTAACACCGAACGAAAGAAAATTAAATTGCCTATACATGCATAGCTCCTATAACATTTTTCTCTAGGTCCCATAGTTTCTGAAATATAGAAGAGTCAGTTTGAAAATTTTCACAATCTGTTGTAGGCCAATTAATTTGCTTTTAAGAATAAATGCTTTGAGAGCTTTGTGGCCGGCGAAGTTGAAAGCGAAAACAAGTTTCCTTTAATCCTCCTACGCGTTTCGGCGTATATTTGCGCCTTCTTCAGGGCGTCTAATTTATTTATAAAAAACACAAAACAATACATAATAATACAATTAGTTAACCATTACTTTACATTAAATATTTAACACTACCTACACTGTATTGACACTTACTTTTAGAATTTAAAATACATACATTAATATTATTTTCTTTGCGCTGAAAAATTGTCAGCTTAACCATATATTGCTGCATCTCAACTAACTAACTAAACAAACATACTAAACTATACAAACATACATATATTCACATATTCTGTTTCCTACTGTCATTCGTATCTTTTTTCTGACTTTGTTATTGTTGTTTTGTAAGCGCAGCTTATGCTGTCTACGTCTTCTTTGAAATTTACTGCGTCTTGTATTCTTTGTTGTATGCGCAGGCTTTCTAGCGTTAGTCTTGTTTTTGTTTGTTTTTCTATGTCTAATATTGTTGTGTTTTCAAAGTCTGCTGCATGCCCAGTATCTGTGAAGTGTTGAGCTAGATTTTTATTTTTGACATCATTTTTATGCTCTCCTATTCTTACGTTCAGGGCTCGTTTGGTAGTGCCTATGTAGGTTTTGTTGCAAGGCTCGTTCTCCTTTCCCTTGCATTTAATTTCGTAAACTAAGTTATGTTGCTCTTGTTAATTTCGTCTTTTGTCTTACTAAATATTTTTCGAAGTGTTTGGTGTGGCTTATGGGCAAAAGTTAAATTTTTCGTTTGGTATACATTTTTGTAAAGTTTTGTTGTCTGTCAATCCTTGTATATATGTAACTCCTCTAAACGTTTTGTTTTGGTTTTTCACAGCTGTTTTTCCATTTGTTATGTGTATTGTTTGTCTGTATTTTGTTGTTGCTAACAACCTTTTTTACAAAAATTTGAAGAAAAAATTTATTTTGTTAGTCAAGATCTTTAAAACAAACGTTTTTACCTTTAGTTTTACTCCTTTACGCGAAGCCCCATTCTATTGGCAAATAAATAAGTTATAAACGAAGAAAATCCATTGTAAAATGGAAAAGTTATAGGCGATCTTGTAAATACAGACAAGTCGCGCAATACCAATGCACGGGTACATTAGATTGGGTTAGTATGGGACTAAATAAAACAGTTGTAAAAGTCCGCCCCTAAATTTGAAGCTTATGTTGAGAGGGTTAAGGGACAAAAAAAATTTTTTTTTTGACCCCGGAAAAAATTCCGCCGAAATCGTTTTTATACTCAGCTGTATTAGTACACAGAGTATTATACTTTTAATCACATAACGGTGGATTGTAACAGAATGAAATAATCAAGATAGATATATATTTATATATATCAAAAGGATCAGGGTGAAAAAAAAAATCGATTGAGCCATGTCCGTCCGTCAGTCTGTCCGTCTGTAAACACTCTAACTCGCGCAAAAATTGGGATATTTTGATGAAATTTGGAATGCAAGAGACTGGGACGGTTGGTATTGAAAATGGGCGAAATCGGACCATGACCACGCCCACTTTTCCTATATAGAAAAAATAGGAAATTTGGTATCTCAGCCACTAATATAGATGGAGCGATGAAATTTCACCCACGTGTTGAGCTCAGGACCCTATGATGAAGTTCTGGAAAATGGGCGGTGCCACGCCCACTTATTAAACAAACATTAAAAGTTTTATAAACCATAACTCAGAAAGCGTAGCAGATACATATATCGATGAAATTTGGTATGCGTGATTTACCTACCTAGGCAAACGTTTGGACGGAAAATTGTTAAAATCGGTTGACGGCCAATCCCACTTTTATATATGTGTATTATAAAGTGACCTAATAAAAACATTTTAAGCGATATCCCTGTCAAATATAAAGATATATCATTGAAATTTTATGGCAGGAGTCCAACTACGGACATAAAAGAAAAAAATTTACGAGATTTCTGAGCCCATAACTCCACAAATAATTTCTGTATAATGACCAAACTTGGTGTGTACACTTTTATTACTTGTGGTAATATTATTATTTAGCGAGATGTTTTGCTAGATGTTTTGTTGGTGAAACAAGTTATGAGGAGACGGGCTTTTACGTAACTAGCGCGGTAGCTCAGCTGTAAGATGCTAGGCTTCCGATTCAAATGAAGCTGGCTCAAGTCCAGGTTGAGTCAGTTTTTTTGTGCCTTTTTTTTATTAAACAATTTTCTTTGTAATTTTTTATTAAATAAAAGTGCCACCCGAATTTCGGGGATTACATACTAGTTAATTATCAAAATAAAAACGATCAAACAACCAATATAAAAACCAATCGGATGAGCTTGCCGATAAACAAAATCTAATAACAATAAATAATAGCTTAAAAAAACTAAAAAACACGCTTTAATCTTAAAAATTGTACTAAAAATTGAGAAATAATTTAATTAGAAACAAAATGATGAACTAAAATATAAGTATTTAAGGAAAAGCGTCGGGTGGTGCACAGTATGTCAAAAAATATTTAAGATCGCTGTTTTTAACCAATATTTTTATTTTGACTTTCATATAACGTACTCTTTAATTTCGCAACTAGGTATGTATATTTTTGTACTAGTTGTACGAATCGAATATTTTCATGTTCAAATATTATTGAGCACCCCCACGCTTTTCCTTAAATACTTATATTTTCGTTCATCATTTTGTTTCTAATTAAATTATTTCTCAATTTTTAGTACAATTTTTAAGATTAAAGCGTGTTTTTTAGTTTTTTTAAGCTATTATTTATTTTTAACTTTTTAGTGAAATTTTTCATTAAAGGATGTTTTATGCGGACGCAAGAATAAAAGTAAAAAGAATTCCGATGGGATGTGGTGTTCTCCGAAATAGATCTACATACATATGTACAGTGAAGTAAACTAGCTTATTATGCAATATTTTCCAAACCCTTTTATTCAAGGTTTTCCAAACTAGCTTCCCAAACGTTTTGTTATATTTTACAATCAGAAAGTGAAGAGAAGTTGAGGTGAAGCATTTGAAAAGAACAAAAAAAAAAGAAACCTGATTGAGTAAATTCGAATTTAGACAATAAAGCTCCGAATACGTTTGTAGCGTAATGGTGAGGTATGCTGCCTACGGACCAAGGAGCTCAGGTTCGAGTCCCGAGTGGCGCATTTTTTTATTTTTTTTTTATTTTTATTTTATTTTATTTTATTTTATTTTATTATATTTTTTTTTTTGGAGAAATTTTTTTCACCTCACGTTTACAAAACATTGTATAAAAATGTAATTAGGGTTCCTTTTCGTTGATTCAGAACTTACTCTTAAATGAATTACAAACAAAAGCAGTTCTTGCTTTGCATACATATGTATGTACATGCGATTGTTTTTATTGCAAACACAACAACGACAAACAGAAAGCTTGTTACACAAAACACAAAACCAGTTCTTGCTCTGCATACGTATATATGTATGTACATTGTGCATGCGGCTGATTTCATTGCAAATACAACAAACCCATAACAGAAAGCTACAAGCTTCATTTTTTTTGAGTGAATTTATGCATTGAGTTTATCGCCATCGCCATGAGCGATCGCTTGCTGTTGTGTGTTGGTTCGCTCGCTATTTGAGTGGTTATACGTTTTTCTTTGAACATTTGTTTGTGATTTGAGAAGAATGTATTTTTGAGCGTTCGTGAGTGAGTTTTTCCGTACCCTGCAAGCTTGTTACTTATTGGCTTGTATACGGGAGTGAATTGAAATTCATAGAGGCTATTTTGAAGAAAGGTAACATAAAAGCCGCAATGAAGCATAAAATATAATGTTGAATGTCCTACTATATGATACCGTTGGGCTGTTGATGTCATGTTTCGAATCCGGAGGAGAATAGAAATATAAAATAGAGAGAACACAAAAAAGTGAATGTTTGAAAGATATAATAATTTAGTTAAATGTTGCAACTTTTAGGATGGGATGAAGTTACATACATACATACATACATATATACATACATACATACATACATACATACATACATACATACAGGTGAAGCTAATAAAAGCGTGTTAAAAACAAGCATCGCCTTTTCTATAAATAGAATTTGCACAAACAAAAACACACAACCACATGTATGTACATGCGATAGTTTTCATTGTAATATCCCTGCAAAAAAATGTGCGATTAATCTCGATATACATAGATTTGTCACTGATTAATCGCATTTTTTGCAGGGATGTATTTGCAAATTCGTTTCTCATATGATATATGAAACTTGTTACTTGTTGCTTTCGAGCGAATATAAATTGATGTAAGAAGTTAACTTCTATCACGTGTACTGTGCTACACGCGGGTTTTTTTTATAAAAAATATCTCATTAATGACAAAAATAATTATATTTGCTCTCAGGTCAATTCTTTTATACTCAGCTGTACTAGTACACAGAGTATTATAGTTTTAATCACGTAAACGTGGATTGTAACAGAATGAAATAAACGAGATAGATATAGACTCATATATATCAAAATGATCAGGGTGAAAAGAGAAATCGATTGAGCTATGTCCGTCCGTCCGTCCGTCCGTCCGTAAACATTCTAACGCGCAAAAATTGAGATAATTTGATGAAATTTGAAATGCAAGTTGGTATCAAGACTGGGACGGTTGGTATTGAAAATGGGCGAAATCGGACCATGACCACGCCCACTTTTCCTATATAGAAAAAATCTTAATTTTGGTATCTCAGCCACTAATATAGCTTTAGCGATTAAATTTCACCCACATATTGAGCTCAAGCCTTATGTAGAAATTTGATGAAATTTTGGAAAATGGGCGGTGCTACGCCCACTTATTAAGGGTCAAACATAGAAAGTTTTATATGTCATAACTCAAAAACCGTTGAAGATATATCGATGAAATTTGGTACGCTTGATTTACTTACTTATACAAAGGTTCTGACGGAAAATTGTCAAAATCGGTTGACGGCCACGCCTACTTTTATATATGGGAACTATAAAGGGGCCTAATAAAAACATATATCTGTAAATATAAAGATCTATCACTGAAATTTTGTGGCAGGAGTCCAACTACGGACGTAAAACAAAAAACACAAAAATTTTGGAAAACGGGCGGTGCCACGCCCACTTATTATGGAGCAAATATTGAAAGTTTTATAAGCCATAACTCAGAAACCGTTAAAGATATATCGAAAAAATTTGGTACGCGTGATATATTTACTTAGGCAAAAAAAAAGCATTATAAGCAATATCTTTGTCAAATAGTTATAAAGATAATTCATTGAAATTTTGTGACAGGAATTCCACAATAGACCGGAAACAAAAAATGAAAAAACGATGGAAAATGCGCGTGGCACCGCCTCTTTTTAGACAAATCTACGAGATTTCGGAGCCCATTACTCGACAAATAACTGAGATATTATGACGAAACTTGGTTTATACACTTTTATAACTTGTGTTAATATACACGCAAAAATTTATTGAAATCGGTTTATGACCACGCCTACTTTTTAACAAAGATATTTCTGGAACACCCTAAAAATATAATAATAATATTCATATGCTTAGTTGGATCACTGATAAAAATGTTGAAAATGGGCGTGGATACGCCCACTTTATGCAGCACTCCTTTATATAAAGTACACCGTGCTTCCATCAAACGCAAAAAAACAATGAAAGCATACAGCTGAGTATCTAATGTTCGATTCCACTCGAACTTAGGCTTCCTTACTTGTTTTTTCTTCATTTTGTGATGAATTATTTTTTTTTTTCAAAATTTCCTTCGGCGAGATTACGCGTAGGATACGAAATAATCAAATGTGCTTCAAAAAGTTAAGCAAAATTATATACTTTTGCAGGGAACATGAAAAAAGGAAAAGTGAAATTCAAGAATTATTGTGACATTTTGGAAAATAAAGGTGGGTCCAGTTAAGTGTTAGAAGAAATTATAATTTTATCTATTCATGTCTGATCTTGGCAAACTTAGTAAGATACTGTAAGTCATTATGGGCACAAATACTGAAAGTCCTTATGTCCTTAGCTGCATAAATAGATAAGTTTTAGCCAAAAATTGTTATATCTGAACAATCGCTTGTATGGCAGCTATGTATATGTTATATTAGTGTGATTTGGCCAATTCTGACAAATAACGCTGCTCTACATCCAAAAAATACTCTGAACGCCACTATCATATCCATATGTAAAATCGGGTCCTATGGGAAGGTTTTTCAGATATAGGCAATTTACCGTTATTTGGCCAATGGCTCCACTTAATCCAGTATGTCTCTTTAACACATTAAGCTATCTACGTTGGAGTAACACCGAACGAAAGAAAATTAAATTGCCTATACATGCATAGCTCCTATAACATTTTTCTCTAGGTCCCATAGTTTCTGAAATATAGAAGAGTCAGTTTGAAAATTTTCACAATCTGTTGTAGGCCAATTAATCTGCTTTTAAGAATAAATGCTTTGAGAGCTTTGTGGCCGGCGAAGTTGAAAGCGAAAACAAGTTTCCTTTAATCCTCCTACGCGTTTCGGCGTATATTTGCGCCTTCTTCAGGGCGTCTAATTTATTTATAAAAAACACAAAACAATACATAATAATACAATTAGTTAACCATTACTTTACATTAAATATTTAACACTACCTACACTGTATTGATACTTACTTTTAGAATTTAAAATACATACATTAATATTATTTTCTTTGCGCTGAAAAATTGTCAGCTTAACCATATATTGCTGCATCTCAACTAACTAACTAAACAAACATACTAAACTATACAAACATACATATATTCACATATTCTGTTTCCTACTGTCATTCGTATCTTTTTTCTGACTTTGTTATTGTTGTTTTGTAAGCGCAGCTTATGCTGTCTACGTCTTCTTTGAAATTTACTGCGTCTTGTATTCTTTGTTGTATGCGCAGGCTTTCTAGCGTTAGTCTTGTTTTTGTTTGTTTTTCTATGTCTAATATTGTTGTGTTTTCAAAGTCTGCTGCATGCCCAGTATCTGTGAAGTGTTGAGCTAGTTTTTTATTTTTGACATCATTTTTATGCTCTCCTATTCTTACGTTCAGGGCTCGTTTGGTAGTGCCTATGTAGGTTTTGTTGCAAGGCTCGTTCTCCTTTCCCTTGCATTTAATTTCGTAAACTAAGTTATGTTGCTCTTGTTAATTTCGTCTTTTGTCTTACTAAATATTTTTCGAAGTGTTTGGTGTGGCTTATGGGCAAAAGTTAAATTTTTCGTTTGGTATACATTTTTGTAAAGTTTTGTTGTCTGTCAATCCTTGTATATATGTAACTCCTCTAAACGTTTTGTTTTGGTTTTTCACAGCTGTTTTTCCATTTGTTATGTGTATTGTTTGTCTGTATTTTGTTGTTGCTAACAACCTTTTTTACAAAAATTTTAAGAAAAAATTTATTTTGTTAGTCAAGATCTTTAAAACAAACGTTTTTACCTTTAGTTTTACTCCTTTACGCGAAGCCCCATTCTATTGGCAAATAAATAAGTTATAAACGAAGAAAATCCATTGTAAAATGGAAAAGTTATAGGCGATCTTGTAAATACAGACAAGTCGCGCAATACCAATGCACGGGTACATTAGATTGGGTTAGTATGGGACTAAATAAAACAGTTGTAAAAGTCCGCCCCTAGATTTGAAGCTTATGTTGAGAGGGTTAAGGGACAAAAAAAATTTTTTTTTTGACCCCGGAAAAAATTCCGCCGAAATCGTTTTTATACTCAGCTGTATTAGTACACAGAGTATTATACTTTTAATCACATAACGGTGGATTGTAACAGAATGAAATAATCAAGATAGATATATATTTATGTATATCAAAATGATCAGGGTGAAAAAAAAAATCTATTGAGCCATGTCCGTCCGTCAGTCTGTCCGTCTGTAAACACTCTAACTCGCGCAAAAATTGGGATATTTTGATGAAATTTGGAATGCAAGAGACTGGGACGGTTGGTATTGAAAATGGGCGAAATCGGACCATGACCACGCCCACTTTTCCTATATAGAAAAAATAGGAAATTTGGTATCTCAGCCACTAATATAGATGGAGCGATGAAATTTCACCCACGTGTTGAGCTCAGGACCCTATGATGAAGTTCTGGAAAATGGGCGGTGCCACGCCCACTTATTAAACAAACATTAAAAGTTTTATAAACCATAACTCAGAAAGCGTAGCAGATACATATATCGATGAAATTTGGTATGCGTGATTTACCTACCTAGGCAAACGTTTGGACGGAAAATTGTTAAAATCGGTTGACGGCCAATCCCACTTTTATATATGTGTATTATAAAGTGACCTAATAAAAACATTTTAAGCGATATCCCTGTCAAATATAAAGATATATCATTGAAATTTTATGGCAGGAGTCCAACTACGGACATAAAAGAAAAAAGTTTACGAGATTTCTGAGCCCATAACTCCACAAATAATTTCTGTATAATGACCAAACTTGGTGTGTACACTTTTATTACTTGTGGTAATACATGTTCAAAATTTTAAAGAAATCTGTTGACGACCACGCCCACTTTTATATATGGGTATTATAAAGCAGAGGCGGGCGCTTCATACAAGCCGAGAAGCCCGGCTTGCGTACATATTTTCGTTCATTTCATTTTACGAATTTCTTTAAAACTGGTTATTTTACGTTTTAAATGTGTTTACTATTTAAGTTCTCAATAATATAGCCCCCACTGTAACATACGGTGCCTAAAAGTATTCTAAGAAAATAGCGCAAATAGACCACCAATTCACCTCACCAAAGAACGTAAATAGATTTACGTTCTTTGACCTCACAATGTGTATTTTGTTTGCACAGCCAATCACAGCACAGTTAGCATGCTTTAACGTTTCCACACATTAGCTTTTACCTGGCTTTCAAAACAGAATAACATAGCTTGTTTTCTCGCTTTCTCTAAGGAGAAATCAATTGCTTATTTTCAGACTTAAATTGAAAAAAAAAACTAGCAAAGCACTTTTTTTATTTTTCAAATTAAACTTGTATGCATTCAGTATTCACAGCATTGGTGGGCAAATGAAATGTAAGCATGTATTGGTAAACGCGAGCGTAAAGTGGCTACCATGGGACAAAGAACATTTGCAGTCAGTTGATTAACAAACAACAGCGAAGCAACATCGTGCGCCGCTTGATTGTTTTATGATACTATTTATGCGCGTACCTATATGTGTTTCTCACTCGCACTGTTCGCAGTGAAAAATTATTTAGAATTGCCCTAAATGCTTTCATTCATTAAATAGCGCATAATTTACTATTGCATAAAATATAAAAGCAAAGCGACGATACGTGTCATCCCTTTGCTTGCTGAAACACAACTGACATGAAAATTCTGTTCTAACACCACTGTGACTCAATTGATTTTTCGCTCTCAACAGCAACTGAAATAAGAGCGTAAGAATACGTGTGCTGAGAGTAACTGCTCATATGAGTCAAAACGCCCATCAGTGATTCACAGCCATATGCATATTTGATTTGATTTTCGTTTGCATGTACATACTTATGCACGTAATTTCTTACATGTGCATGTACATGCAAATATAAATATCAAATACCAGATTATAAAAGCGTTGATTGTGATATTTGGGGACTATTGGCAAAATATCAAGATAATTTTAAAAAGCGACGGAAATCAAAATCAAATAAAATTTCACGACTTTTGGTAATTGGACCTCAGTTTTTCAAATACTAAAGCACCCATTTTTTAGATACATATTAGATAATAAGCAAATACACTTGCTACTGCTAAAATTTCCGTCGGTATAAGGAAACTAAAAATACATCTGCGCTTTCGTGTGAGATTTCCCTATACGTTTGGCGTCATCAATAAATTCAATTGAGTTCTTCCCAATTTATCTATATATTAATAGGCTAACATTTTTTCCATACAAACATTTGCCAGGCTGTTTTGTACATTTAACATACTCATATCCACATAAAATTGATATGGATGTGTTCGTATGAGTGAGGAGCAGTGCATAGGCATATATTTTTTTCTATAAATTATTTAATTTCTTTATAATTAATAAATAAAGTTTTTAGTTTTGTACCATTTTTGATTTACTTCGTTTTTGCTTCGTTGGCAAATGTGCCCACTATCTATATATTAATGGGCTAACATTTTTTCCATACAAACAATTGCCAGGCTGTTTTGTACATTTAACATACTCATATCCACATAAAATTGATATGGATGTGTTCGTATGAGTCAGGAGCAGTGCACAGGCATATAATTTTTTCTATAAATTATTTAATTTCTTTATAATTAATAAATAAAGTTTTTAGTTTTGTACCATTTTTGATTTACTTCGTTTTTGCTTCGTTGGCAAATGTGCTCACTATCTATATATTAATAGGCTAACATTTTTCCCATACAAACAATTGCCAGGCTGTTTAGCACATTTAACATACTCATATCCACATAAAATAGATATGGATGTGTTCGTATGAGTCAGGAGCAGTGCACAGGCATATAATTTTTTCTATAAATTATTTAATTTTTTTATAATTAATAAATAAAATTTTTAGTTAAGATAAATAGATATCGTAAACGTGTTTACAAATATCGTAAACACAGTTGAAGAGTCGCTTTAATTTAAAAGCGCTCACCACCGGGCCTACCTTCCTAGATCTGCCTTGATTTTGACCATGATTTCGCGTCGGACCGTCATCAAAAGGGCAAATCAGTGTTGCGGTACAACTGGAATTTGGAAAGTGTTGCTTATCTCCGCGAAAAGGAATAATTTTTGTACCAATACAAAGTTGAAAAAATAAATTGCTTGGTCGAATTTCGACCACCGGCGATACTAGTTCTAATAATTTCTCCTCTGCTTTTGTAGATAATTCTGATGGTAAAAAACTTGAATTTACTTTCGACAAAGCCAGGCTTGTTGATATGCTGACCAAAAGTAGCTACAGCTAAAATACCAAAAGTCAAAAACATATGTACCTACATATCTTCATAATATTCATTGTATATAAAAACTTAAAAATTCTTTATCATCCTCATTTTCTCGATTTAATGCAATACATTCAGTTTCATATCGCACGTTTTATGCAATAGGGATTTAACTCAAAAAAAAATTTTTTTTGAGAAAACGCAAATAAAGTTGTATAATTTCAAATAGTTTCCTTCTACGGCTAACTACAAAATCACCTTTATTTCCGCCATTTTTATCTTTTTGAGTATTTTATAAGACTAGACTCAAAGGCACTACCCAGTTATTGAAATATATGGCATAATCCCAGAAATCGAAAATTTCGAGTTAAATCCCTATTGTATAAAACGGGCGATATGTTATGAATATAAACAACAAACCAAATATGCAAACCGAATTTAATCAAAGTAGAGCTCTAGATACCCGGGTATCGAGCAATTCGAACAGATCGTGTTTGTTTGAAGCCCGTTGTTCAAATTCCTGTACCAACATTCGAGCTTATACTCAGAGAAAAGGAATCAAAAATAAAATTTTTATTTTTATAATGCACGTTTTAAATTGTCATTTTTATTTAAAAAAAATAAAAAATTTTAATATTTGTTGTTTGCCGACTCCAGGTCGTAATAAAAACAATCAAAATATTTTTATATTTTTGATGCCAATATATTTCGATTACTATCAGTAATCGTCTTCAGGGCCAATTTATATACACGTCCGTCCTGTATGACATGGAGTTGTCAACGAGCCGGCAAAACAACAAATATTAAGCAATAAAGGTCGCCAAACATTACATATAAAATTTTTTAAATTAAATGTGTTTAGGATTTAAAAAGAAACATTTTTAAATTAAAAATTAAAATTAATGGAATAAAATGGAAAGTGTTTGGTTCAAAATCTCATAGTGCTTAAAATAAAAATAAAGATTTTTAAATTTAAAAATGTATTGTATTTACATTATTTTTAAACACGTTTTTATATCTATCAAGAAAAAATATCTTAAGTTTAAAAATATTTATTTTTATTTTAAGCGCTATGAGATTTTGAATCAAAAACTTTCGTTTTTATTCCATTAATTTTCATTTTTAATTTAAACATGTTTCTTTTTAAATCCTAAATACATTTTAATTTAAAAAATTCAATTTGTAATTTAAAAATTTTCATTTTTAAAATAAAAATGACTTGGTTTAAACCGGGTATTATAAAAATAAAAATTTTATTTTTAATTCCTTTTCTCCGAGTGTACAAACAAAAAAATGTGTATCAGGAAAACAAAGATAAAAAAATACATATGAAGACAAGAAAAAAAATAAACGAGAAAAAACAAACTTCAAATACCCGAATTGTTCGAATGCCCGTACAAACATACGGGTAATAAGCAAACAAAGGAGTGTTCGAGAATTTGAAAAGCATTTATTCGGGCTACTCGAAAATGTTAAAAAAAGCGAGAGCTCTAAATCAAATTCAATGACGGAACGCAATCAGACTTCTAGATAATACAGCAAAGAAAATTACATAAATGACTAATGGTTATGCTTCACACATAGGCTTGCCCAGACAATTTATGCTAGGTCCGCCACTGTTATAAAGTGACCTAATAAAAACATTTTAAGCGATATCTTGTCAAATATAAAGATAATTCATTGAAATTTTGTGGCATGAGTTCCACAATAGACCGGAAACAAAAAATAGAAAATTTTGGAAAATGGGCGTGGCACCGCACAATTGTTTTTTAGGGCGAATTTAATCAAAAATTGACAGGTGTCATATTAATTTTTTTGTAAACTAAACTAATAGTCGAAAGTGTATACAATTTAAATCACAAAAATTTTATGCAATAAGTGCTGTTATATGAACAAAAATCGTGCTCAAAAAGTGTGTACCCGTAAAATCGTCGGTCGAGTATTTTATATAAACCTTGCAATCGATCGTAAATTCACGTGTTTTTCTTGAATAAGTGTATTTTTTTTGTTGTACCTCATGGAAAGAACATCAAAAGGTAAGTTGTATAAGTTTTTAACGAATAGAAAAAATATTGCATTTGAAAAAGGCCCACTTTATAATCGATCTATTTAAAAAAAAATTTTTAAGGTTATAAAAAATTGCACGCATTTGCACGTGTTCGGAATGTTATAAAAAAAATAGCTTTACCTTTTAGCAATACTTCTTACCATAAATGAAAACTTTCTTCGACTTTCTATAATTTTGACAATTTTTTTTAGGGTTTGGATGGGAAAAACTGCTCCAGTGCCTTAAAATGTGTTCTTTCGGAAAAGCATAATATGAATCTACATAATTGTGAAAAAATATTAGACAATTTTATTAAAAGTGTGGAAAAGCGTTTTCTCATAACTAATAACGATTGGTTTCAGTCTGAAATTGTATTTCCTATAGAAAGCGAGGAATTTCAGCCTGGACCTTCAAATTAGTGGTCGGAAACTATCGATGGCACTATCGTCATTATCGATGGTTTCTGAACATCGTTTACACTATCGATGGTTTCCGACTATCGTTTGAACTATCGATAGTTTATTGAAAATTTGAAATGTGACCACTAGGCACCAAACAAACGGTAACTATTCCATGCAGGGTTTGAATTGCTGACTAGCAAGTAGTCAAAGCAACATAAATACGACTATGCATTCTAGTCGCATGGTCGTTTAAAATGTGAATACCCAAAAACATTAAAATTACACTACAATATGGGTATCAAACGAAAGGGGATGGCCCCAGGTTTCATTTGGACTTTGACATATTTCGATAAATTTATCGATAACTGAGTTATCGGTCAAAATGTGATTGCCCAAAAACATTAAAATTACACTTTAACATTAACAATTATGGGATGATCTAAAAAATATCCATTATCCAGTACTTGTTATGGAAGATCGAAAAAAATATCAATTGCTAGTAACAATTATGAACTGATCTAAAAAATATCCATCATCCAGTAATTGTTATTTAAGATCGAAAAAAATATCAATTGCTAGTAACAATTATGATATGATCGAAAAAATATCGATCTTTGAATAATTGTTATTGATGATGGAAAAATTTTTCCATTGCTCAATAATTGTTATGAGTGATTATTATATTTATTTGTTATAATTGTTATGGTCTCTGGTTAATATATTAATTTTTTTGAACAAGAATAAATGGCTAATAAATAAATAAAACAAAACAATGTACTGAAAAAATTTTTATTGGATCATCTTCTATTACTTTCATGTATTGGTAAGAATAACACCAGGACAGGTGGGCAAAGTTTGTTTACATTCGAGTGAAATCGGGTGAGCTCATTTAAAACAGATGTGTTTGTGGATGTGTTTGCTGCCGGACGGCAAAAGGCGGTTACAGTGTGAGCGTAGCCATAGACTCTCCCAAATCACCCGAAACTATCGTCAACTATCGATATACTATCGATAGTTGGCAAAAAACTATCGTACACTATCGATGGTGCTGACTATCGATAGTTTCCGACCTCTAATTCAAAGCGTGGAAGACCTACGAAAAAGTTTAGTGAAAGTGGAGCTAGGGCGAAGCAAAAAAAGCAAGAGCGCTCGCCCCAGCCTGGATCATTCAAGAACTTTCTGCCGCTTTGCAGGCTATTTTACGAAAAATGGGAGAACGAAATGCTGCTGCAATTGTTGAAAAAGTTACTGCTACTAATTCTCGGAAATTTCACAAAAAAAATATACACGATCGCAAAAACCCACACAAAATTATATTATGTACATATCGCTTTTATAAACTTAAAAAGAAAATTAAAAAGTAGGTACTGCTATAAAAAATACCTTCATCGCACACCTTTCTTAATATTAAAATTAATAGCTGGACTTTCTACTGGCCAAATTTCGGTGTCCTAAACAATATTTTCACTATACCAAAAAAAAAACAAATTTTACACACCCTAATTTACCAATTTCTTCTATTAATCTTAAAAAAACATTTACATCTACTTTATTTTATGCAGGATGCGTTTTTACACAATAAATCAACAGGTATTCCTACAAAACACTAACTTTATTGAAGCTACTGATTTAATTCACGCTAGATAAGCGATTGGGACCTCTGTTTAGACAAAGGAATATACGAGATTTCTTAGCCTATAACTCGACAAATAATTGAGATATTTTGACGAAACTTGGTTTATACACTTTTATAACTTGTGTACATAGCCACGGAAAAAGTCATAAAGGAATGAAATTTTGCACAAAGAATAATATTAATATGCTTAGTTGGATGGCTGATAAAAATATTGAAAATGGGCGTGGCTACGCCCACTTTATGCAGCACTCGCTTTATATAAAGTTAACCGTGTTTCCATCAAACGTAAACAAACACTGAGAGAAAAATCAACCAAAAGTTGTTTAACAGTACTAATTTCACACTTGAAATGGAATCAATGTGAATTTTGTTTAATACTACCATTACCATTGTTGATATATTAGACAATGTTTTTGGTTATTTTAACCATGATATTTGTTGATATAACAAAATGTTAGTTGAAATCTCCAACCAATTTGGTGTTACTATTAAAAAATTTGTTGGTTATATTAAACATGATATTGTTTGTTTTTTTTTTTTGACCATGTTTTTGGTTATATTAACCATGATATTTGTTGATATAGCAAAATGTTCGTTGAAATCTTAACCAATTTTTTTGTTACAATTTGTTGGTTATATTTTTATGCCAGTGGCAGCACTGCTACGTATGATCTATAAGAGAGTGTTAATATGTTAACTGAGTACCAAAGAAAATTCCAAATACTCACTCTCTCGCTCTCTGCAATTCGGGTCCAGCCATTCAACTTCGTCA
This sequence comes from Urophora cardui, assembly GCA_960531455.1. Lineage (NCBI taxonomy): Eukaryota > Metazoa > Arthropoda > Insecta > Diptera > Tephritidae > Urophora > Urophora cardui. The sequence continues at coordinate 97,617,251 of OY482672.1, forward strand.
AGCACAAACGGTGTGGAAGGCGGTGGTAACAACAGAGTCGAAGCCATAAAGCTTCGTAAATATTTCTACTTTTTTTAGATATTAATTAACCAATATTTTCGTTGCAAGTAAAAAATTCGAAAATTTATTATTTACATATGTATGTAGAAAAAAAATGTTGTTCAATATGAAAGTGATTTTGGAATGTTTCATTTAAACCAAAGTAGCTTGGATAAAAAAGCTCGATTTTGACGAAATAAACTTTTCTGAAAACTGCATTAATTTGCGCAGATTCCTGTATATTTTGATTAAAAAGAAATTAAAGTATCTTGAAAATACCCGGGTCTAAACTTGAAAATCCGTGACTAAAAAAATAAAGTTCCACTTCAGGCGATCTGTGTACCTTCGCTATGGCTCGCACTAAAAAACTGAGTACACCATTTGATTAAGCCGTTAATTTTACATGAGATGATGTTATACTCAGCTGTACTAGTACACAGAGTATTATAGTTTTAATCACATAACGGTGGATTGTAACAGAATGAAATAATCGAGATAGATATAGACTTATATATATCAAAATGATCAGGATGGAAAGAGAAATCGATTGAGCCATGTCCGTCCGTCCGTCTGTAAACACTCTAACTCGCGCAAAAATTGAGATATTTTGATGAAATTTGAAATGCAAGTATCGAGACTGGGACGGTTGGTATTGAAAATGGGCGAAATCGGACCATGACGACGCCCACTTTTCCTATATAGAAAAAATCGGAAATTTGGTATCTCAGCCACTAATACAGCTGGAGCGATGAAATTTCACCTACGGGTTGAGCTCAGGCCCCTACACTCAGAGAAAAAGCAAGCTAAATTTAAGTATAGCGGGCTTAAATCAAGCCGAAAACGTCATGAAAGTCTGTTAGGCTGGAAAATGCTAAAATCAAGAATATATTGTTATTATTAGAACGATTCTTTTGAGAATAAAAAGCTTATATTAAGAACCTTCTGTTTTGAAACAAGTTTGAATAAATTCGTTTTCAGCATTGCACATGATTGATTTAAAAATTTCCATTCTTATTTTAAGAGTTTTCAAATTTGTTTTAAGAATACTCTTTCTTGCTTTCCACTTTTTCGAAATTCAAAATTCGAAATCATTTAACCCACCTAACAAAAATAAAGAAAAATGGTTAATATCTTCATTGTGTTTTATTTTATGACATATATATGTACGTATATTTAAAATGAGAGATATTTCTTATTATAACTATGGAGATATATATGTATGTACATATAATTCAGTTTTTATATACATACATATACAAATATATAAGTGTAGATTTTAAAACTAAAAGAATTTATATATGCAATAGAGGACTTATGATACTATAACTATAACTATAACTATAACTATAACTATAACTATAACTATAACTATAACTATAACTATAACTATAACTATAACTATAACTATAACTATAACTATAACTATAACTATAACTATAACTATAACTATAACTATAACTATAACTATAACTATAACTATAACTATAACTATAACTATAACTATAACTATAACTATAACTATAACTATAACTATAACTATAACTATAACTATAACTATAACTATAACTATAACTATAACTATAACTATAACTATAACTATAACTATAACTATAACTATAACTATAACTATAACTATAACTATAACTATAACTATAACTATAACTATAACTATAACTATAACTATAACTATAACTATAACTATAACTATAACTATAACTATAACTATAACTATAACTATAACTATAACTATAACTATAACTATAACTATAACTATAACTATAACTATAACTATAACTATAACTATAACTATAACTATAACTATAACTATAACTATAACTATAACTATAACTTCAGAGTCATTAATTTCTGCATAGGCGATGGTGTGCTTCAGCTTCTATGCTCTTCTGATTTTTTTGTATTTGGCGTAGATCTTACCGCTCGCATTTTTCCGACCACTACTATTTATGAAATATATTACTTCTGAGGGAAAAAAGAAACATTTTGGATGCCATATTAAAACATAAACTAAATTCGCATGAACCCGAGAACTCTTACCTGTTCTTTTTTCCAAGCAAACAATTTCTCGTGAAACTTCATCCGCAATCCTAGCGCAGTAATATGTTCCTTTAAATATGTATATATCTATATATATAAATGTGTACGTATGTTTACATATCGTGACGGAAAACTCACCCTTTAACTATTGAATACAGCTCCCAAATTAAAATCCCTTAGCAGTTTTCTCGAGCAAAAAATTTGAAAATATTATGAAATTAAAGTTATGTACATATGTATGTATACAAATATTATTTCGAAAAACTTTTCATTCTTAAATCAAGAATATTATTCTTAAACCAATTTTTTTCAGATTTTTATATTGTTTCAATAATTCCATTCTTGATTTAAGACTGGAGAAACTTAAATTTGAAATATTTTTCCTTAATTTCAGTTATTCTTAAATCAAGTATGGCACAGCTTGATTCTAGCCCGCAACTTTTCTCTGAGTGTATGAAGAAAAAAGTTTTATATGTCATAACTCAGAAACCATTGAAGATATATCGATGAAATTTGGTATGCGTGATTTACTAGGCAAACGTTTGGATGGAAAATAGTTAAAATCGGTTGACGGCCCCGCCCACTTTTGTATATATGTATTATAAAGTGACCTAATAAAAACATTTTAAGCCATATCTATGTCAAATATAAAGATCTGTCATTGAAATTTTGTCGCATGAGTCCAACTATGGACATAAAACAAAAAACACAAAATTTAGGAAAATGGGCGGTGCCGCGCCTACTTATTAAGGGGCAAACATTGAAAGTTTTATGAGTCATAACTCAGAAACCGTTGAAGATATATCGATGAAATTCGGTACGCGTGATATACTTACTTAGGCAAAAGTTTAGACGAAAAATTTCCAAAATCGGTTGACGGCCACGCCCACTTTTATATATGTGTATTATAAAGTGGCCTAATAAAAACATTTTAAGCGATATCTCTGTCAAATATAAAGATACCTCATACAAATAAGTATATGTGCATAAACATTTTTCTTTCCCTTCGGCCTATTTTGGTTTGTAATTTTTTATGCGTAAACTTATTGCTGTTGGTTCTCAATATTGATATCTTAGACACAATATCTAGTTTTTCCACTCGGCGATTTGTTCCGTTATTTTCGAAATGTAAGTGCACCTGTAATACTTCATAGTAAATAATTATATGTGCTCATAATATTTTTTAGTTTTTTTCCGTCATTGACTCTTAGTAGGCGTTAGTTTTAAAAAGAGCTGGTTGCCAAATTATTCGCAAATAATAATAGTCTGAAAAATATTCGGAATTTTTGAAAATTATTTATTTGTATTCCAAAATGCCGCTTGGAAAAGGCTTATCCCAGTATGAGCAAGGACAAATCATTGGATTAAGCGAAGGTGGTTGAAAAAATAAAGAAATAGCTCAAAAACTTAACCGTCATCGGAACACGATAGGTAATTTCTTAAAAGACCCGAAAAACTACGGTGCTATTAAGCGAAGCGGAAGAAAACCAACCATCGATGATCGATCCAAACGGCACATCAAGCGCTTAGCAGTAGATGCATTGATGAGCAGTGGTGAAATCAAGCGACATATGGATCTTAAAGTAACCAGGAGTAGAATTGTGCAAATTATAAATGAAAATATTGAAGTTAAGTACACTTCCATGGTACCTTTACCAGAGCTTTTGCCCCGACACATAACTGCCAGATTGGCGTTCGCCTTTAAATATCAATTTTGGGACGAGGAGTGGCATAATGTTGTGTTTAGTGATGAACAAAAGTTTAACTTGGATGGCCCTGATTGTTCCAAGAAATATTGGCGACAAGTGACTCAACCTAGACACACCTGCCACCGCCATGTTCACGGTGGAGGAACAGTAATGGTTTGGGCAGGATTTTGTTATGAGGGAAAGACTCCAATATGCTTTATATCAACAAAAATGAATTCGGAAATGTACGTAGAATTATTGGATAGTGAATTGATTGAATTTGAGGCACAACGTTATGGGGATAATTGGACTTTCCAGCAAGATAACGCGCCAATCCATAGTGCAAAATACACGAAGACTTTCTTCAACTCGAGAAATATCCCGTTACTGGACTGGCCAGCAAACAGTCCCGACCTTAACCCCATCGAGGACCTCTGGGGTATACTTTCGGCGAAGGTGTTCAAGAATGGGAGACAGTTTGAAACCGCAAAACATCTGAAAGAAGCAACAGTGCAAGAATGGAACAATATTGATTTATCAATACTAAAATCCTTGGTTAACTCAATGCCATTTCATCTAAATCATTTGGTAATCCAAAAAGGAAAACATAAAATATTAGAATCATCACTGTTTTATAATTAATATTAAAATATCGGAATAACATAAAAAGCACATATAAATATTTACTATTGGGATACATTCAGTTTAAGTTTGTTTAACACCCTGTATACTTAAGATTTTTTTTTTTTAATGTCATAATATTACTAATACACTAAGCTCCCGTATATGAAAAACGGAACCCTCATAACTTTCCTTGTTTTCTTCAAAATTATTTGGAAGTTATGCACATATACTTTGTATGATATAGGTATATCATTGAAATTTTATAGCAGGAGTCCAACTGCGGACATAAAACGAAAAATACAAAAATTTTCGAAAATGGGCGTGGCACCGCCTCTTTTTAGAAACAGGAATATACGAGATTTCTGAACTCATAACTCGACAAATAATTTATATATAATGACGAAACTTGGTGTGTACACTTTTATTACTTGCGGTAATACGCGTTCAAAATCTTAGCGAAATCGGTTTGACGACCACGCCCACTTTTATACATGGGAACTATAAAGTGGCCTAATAAAAACATTTTAAGCGATATCTTTGTCAAATATAGAGATAATTCATAGAAATTTTGTGGCATGAGTTCCACAATAGACCGGAAACAAAAAATATAAAAATTTTGGAAAATGGGCGTGGCACCGCCTCTTTTAGACAAAGAAATATACGAGATTTCTTAGCCTTTAACTCGACAAATAATTGAGATATTATGGCGAAACTTGGTTTATATACTTTTATAATTTGTGTTAATAGACATGCAGAAATTTATTGAAATCGGTTTATAACCACGCCTACTTTTTAACAAAGTTATTTCTGGAACACCCTTTAGGAATTTGTAACGTGACATCTTTGTAACTAGAAGTCATAAAGGAATGAAATTTTGCACAAAGAATAATATTCATATGCTTAGTTGGATGACTGATAAAAATTTTGAAAATGGGCGTGGCTACGCCCACTTTATGCAGCACTTGCTTTATATAAAGTACACCGTGTTTCCATAAAACGCAAACAAACAATGAAAGCATGCAGCTGAGTATCTAATGTTCGATTCCACTCGAACTTAGGCTTCCTTACTTGTTGCTATCTGAAATCAATCTTAACGTCCCTTCTCGCAAAACAAGACATTATAAACCTATAATTTTAAAGCTTTGTAAAACTAACTTCGAATTAAACGAACCCTTCCTTTCTTTGTGTAAAAGTTTTAATTCTCATTCTAGCTTATTTGATATTTCGGATTCGCTTTTTCTCATAAGGAAAAAGATTTTATCCTCTCTAAACACGTAAAAATTGTATCCTATCTTTAGTTATACATATATGTATGTATGTCGTACTCAGCTGATGATTTCATATTTTTATAGCTGACCAGTTTTAGATCTCGGCGCTTAACAAACCCTGCCACTCAGCACCTCGGCAATATATTAATATAATAAAAAAAAAAACAAGTAATGAAGCCTAATTTCGAGTGGAATCGAACATTAGACACTCAGCTGTATGCATTCATTGTTTGTTTGCGTTTTATGGAAACACGGTGTACTTTATATAAAGCGAGTGCTGCATAAAGTGGGCGTAGCCACGCCCATTTTCAAAATTTTTATCAGTCATCCAATTAAGCATA